>LNAC01000515.1:276743-325213 GCA_002007465.1 Ailurus styani
TATATATATATATATATATATATATATATATATATATATATATATATACAAAAACAAAAAGTAGAATTAGGACTATAAATGCAGAGAACAAACTTATAGTTCCCAGAGGGAAGGTGTGTAGGAGGTTAGGCAACATGGGTGAAAAGGAGAGAGAGATACAGACCTCCAGCTCTGGAATAAGTAAGTCATGGGAATAAAAAGCAGAGAATAAGGAATAAAGTTAATGGTATTGAGAGAGCAGTGTAATGGGACAGATGGTGGCTACACTTGCGAACACAGCATCATGCATGAACTTGTCAAATCACTAACTTGTACACGTGAAATGAATGTAACATTGTGTGTCTACTCAAGTTAAAAAAAAAATGCCGCCATCATCTTCATCATCATCATCATCATCAATGTAAGAAATAGAAATCACTAAGTATTTAAGTTCAAACTGAGATTTTTTTAATGATATGAATCGACATTATAGGCAAAATTAATGACGATTTCAGACTTCTGATGAATTTTATTTGTAATAATCATTACCACACTTGCTAGTCAGTTGCAAGAGCTGTCAGTTATAGTTCCAAAATAAACCTGTGACTTACGAAACATTTTTTTTTAAAGATTTTATTTATTGGGCGCCTGGGTGGCTCAGTGGGTTAAAGCCTCTGCTTTCGGCTCAGGTCATGATCTCAGGGTCCTGGGATCGAGGCCCGCATCGGGCTCCCTGCTCAGCGGGGAGCCTGCTTCCCCCTCTCTCTCTCTGCCTGCCTCTCTGCCTCCTTGTGATCTCTCTCCCTCTGTGAAATAAATAAATAAAATCTTTAAAAAAAAAAAAAGATTTTATTTATTTATTTGACACAGAGAGAAAGATCACAAGGAGGCAGAGAGGCAGGCAGAGAGAGGAGAGAGGAGGAAGCAGGCTCCCTGCCGAGCAGAGAGCCCGATGCGGGCCTCGATCCCAGGACCCTGGGACCATGACCTGAGCCGAAGGCAGAGGCTTTAACCCTCTGAGCCACCCAGGCGCCCTGAAACATTTTTTAAAAGAGGAAAGATATAAATGTGCAACCCAGGGAAAAAATTCAATTATTTTTTCTTTCTTTTATAAAAAAGCTTTTCCCTAAAATTATGGCATTTATACATTAGAAAGTAGTGCAAGAATGGGTGAAAAAATAAAATATAATAAAAACAACTGGTCTCAAAAAAAAAACACAACTGGTCTCATAAATCATGCATAACCTTAGTTAAGTTCAGTTAAATATAAGTGATTTTAGCAAATGTAAGGGAGTTTTAAAAATGTTTATTTAAATATTAGTTTACTAATTATTCTTATGTAAAACTAAAGCTGTTTATTAACATTAAATATTAATATTAAAGCTATATTTATGCAGCACTCCTGCAATCAAAACCATGTTTATACTGTCTTATTATCCAGATTCCATCTGTTTCCCAGGCCTGGAGCTCCAAGGTCACCTAGTGAGTAGGAGAACATGGTCCAATTCAGACCTGTGGGATTTCAATCACTCTTCTTCTGCCTATTAATGTAGACTGTAGGAAAATGACTTTTTTGAGCCTTACCTCTTTTTAATGAATTGGTGATAATAAAATGTAGGTTTTAGGTTTGTTTTTGGGATTAAACTAGTTAATGTTGTAAAGCTCATAGACCTCCAATTGACAATTGGTAAGTGTTTATTTTAAAACATTGTGATGGAGTTTTTTAACTAAAACTCAGGACAAGTCTGAGATTACTGGAAAGATGACTAAAAAAAAAATGACTAAAGACACATATCAAAGTAAATCGTAGGCGAAAAAGCATCCAGAATATGTATCCCGCTTTGCACTCCTACCAGCAGCAAACCACAACATTTCCTCAACATCCTATTGGAATTTTACTTACTTTATGATATCATAAGGAAAGTCTTTTAAATCGTGTTTATTGATTTGATAAAAATGTCCAACAACTTTTACATAGGCTTATTAAAATGTGCATCCCTTTTTCTTGTCATTCCTACAGCTTTTCTCTTAAAGTCCACAATTTTTTGTGGGTGCCTGTGAAGCTGCCTCTATCTACCTATTTATCCAATTTTCAAAAGCTATGAACGCGCTCCCTGCTACTGTGTTGGAATTCCCCTTGCCTAAATTTTTTAACTTCTCTTTCAAAATGTATGATGTGTTTCAGCCTATATAAGTATTTATAGAGAGTTGATGTTATTGCTTTAGGTCATTCTGCCTTTGTCATTGTGAATCATGGTTACTAAATATACTCCAACCAAAATTATATACATATCCATGTGCATCCATTTCTGATAAATGTTGGTTTGACTCCTTTTCATTTAAAAAAATTTTTAAAGATTTTTTTTTTATTTATTCATTTGACAGAGAGTGAGAGCGAAGAAGCAGTGGGAGCGACAGAGGGAGGGGGAGAAGCAGACTCCCCGCTGAGCGGGGATCCCAACACGGGACTCGATCCCAGAACCCTGAGATCCTGACCTGAGCCCAGGCAGATGCTTAACCCACTGAGCCACCCAGGAACCCTTATTTTAAAAATGTGTATGGGATTTGTCATGTTTTGAATATTTTGAAAGGAATAATTTATTCTTACATAATTTTTAATGAGAAACTAGCCAGTTGAACAATCACTTTATATATAATAAACCATGGAGAACAATATTAAAATAATAAAATAACAAGGCCAGATAGTTATTCTCTAACAATGCTTAATTATTAGAAAATATATGGATATAACTGTATAAATATGCTAACTACTTAAAATATATATTCATATACTATCTTGAAATGTGTCTTCTTATGGGTAGTGGAATGTAAGTAAACTATTGCAATCATGCAGGCAAAATAGGAAACAGGCTTCAATTAGAACACCTTTAGCAATAGAAATGGAGGCCCCAGAATCCTGGTGGGGGAAGGGAGCAGAGGCCAAGAAGTGCATGCTCCCATTCTAGAATGGCCGCACATTCTAACATTTGAACAATTTCTGGTGGTTCTTAAATCAGGGAAGGATTCGAGACAGAAAGAGAAGGTGGACAGTCCTGGGCTCCTGCGCGAGGGACTGACCAGGCTTCTTCTGACCACAACTGAAGAGCGATTCAGCCACACAAAGCGGAAACTTGGGTCTTCCCGACAAACCGTGCTGGATTCCACACCCTCTCAACAGCCTCCCTGCTCATCACGTGGCCCACGGGTCCGTGTGATCAATAACACTCACCATCTGCCCTTCTATTTTAACTAGACTTTTCTTGTTAACCAGGTGCTGAAATCATCAGTTTCAGTACTGAGGAAGGAACACATTTATCCAGGAGGGGTTTATTTATCATGGGTTAGTTATCAGTCACTGCTTCAGGTCTGGTGGAAACAGCAGCTAACAAACACACATCTCTGCCCTTAGATGATTATGGTTGGAAGGAAACACAAATAATAAAAAAGGAAATGCATGGAATATATAGTACTGTCAATGTGACAGTGGTATGTTCCACAGAGCAAAGGAGAATAAGGGAGGAATGTTCAGGAAGACAGGAGGGTAATGTCTTGTGATGACCCCGGCAATTCTAAATATGGAAAGAAGGGAAGACCTAGCCGGAGAAGGACGTTGCAGCAGGTGCTCGAAGCCCTTGGGGGTGGAGCTGTGTGAAGCTGAAGCGGGTATGGTTAGGTCTTCTGGGCTGATAGAGAAGCAAATGCAAATGCCCAGCAAGGTGAGGGTGCCTGGGGGTTCCAAGAAAGGTGAGGAGGCCAGTGTGGCCCGAGCACCATGACAGTGGAGGTGGCCAGGAGCAATGAGCTCAGAGCAAGTAATGCAAGTAAGTGGACAACTATGTGCATCCAGCATATTGGGAAAACTTGAAAACTTTAAAGACTGTCGTCCAAAATATGGGTGTTCAGAGGCAAAATTGCCAGCACTCTGCTCCATTTGCAATTATTAATATCAGAGACCAAACTGAACAATATTGGTGGGTGGGAGGCCTGAAGACCTTGGAAGTATTAACTTTACCGTAAAACTTGGTAAATGGGAGGCAGCCTAACCCATCGGCTCAATAAAGGAGAAAAATGTAATTTACATCATTGGAAAATGCATTTTTACTTCTAAATGTTGGGTATTATATAAGGACAGCTAGGGGGACATCCCCAGCAGGTGGTCTGAACTGCGGGTCTGAGGGGATGGACAATGGTCAGGGCTCATTCTGTATATTTTTTAGACATGTACCCCAGAAAAATAAATGTCTATGAATAAACACACATATATGTATTCACATGTATTTATTTAATTTATACAGTTAATACAAAATATATACTGACACATTAAATGTCTCAGTAGTTTCTGCATGTATACATGTAGAAAAGACTATGAAATACATGTTTATAAATGCAGTCGACCCTTCAACAACACACATTTGAACTGTGCAGATCCACTTCTATGCAGATTTTCTGATAAATGCAGTACAATACAGTAAATGTATTTTCTCTTCCATATGATTTTCTTTATAATATTTTCTTTTCTCAACGAAATCTTTCCATTTGCAACGACATGGATGGAACTAGAGGGTATTCTGCTGAACGAAAAAATAAGTCAATCAGAGAAAGACAATTATCATATGATCTCTCTGATATGAGGAACCTGAGGGGCAGGGCGGGGGGTTGTAGGGGGTAGGGAGGGAAAAATAATCAAACGAGATGGGATGGGGAAGGAGACAAACCATAAGAGACTCCTAATCTCACCAAACAAACTGAGGGTTACTGGGGGGTGGGAGGGCAGGGATAGGGTGGCTGGGTTACGGACACTGGGGAAGGTGTGCGCTATGGTGAGTGCTGTGAAAGGCGTAAGCCTGATGATTCACAGACCTGTACCCCTGGGGCTAATAATAATAATAATAATAATAATAATAATATTTTATTTTCTCTGGCCTATGTTATTGTATGAAAACAGTGCATAACGCACATAACATAAAATATGTAACAATCAACTGTTTATGTTACCGGTAGGGCTTCTGGTCAACAGAAAGAGGAGTTAAAATTTACATGTGGATGTTTGACTGTGCAGGGGGTATGGCATTCCTGACATGTTGTTCAAGGTCAACGCTATACAGAATTCATATGTATGTGTATATCCATATACATGCTTGCATATATTTAATATGTATATTTATTTTTCATTGGCCTTTGTGTTCCCCCACCCCAGCCTCCATTGCACCTGAAAATCTGAGGAGTGTGTTTCCTCCATTTACCACACTTTTCACCATTCTCTTCTTTGGCCCCTTTAGTGGAGTTAGGCACGTCTCAGACATTAATCGAGTTGCCACGTATACAGGGTTTCTTGTCTATTCAGTATTATTCTTTCAGACATTTTGCTGTTGTGGACAGTATTCTGAGGATATGTTCTCATCCTTTTATGGTTGCAACATCCCGTGAGGGAAGTATTATCTTAAATTTATAGATGAGGAACCTGATTTTCTTAGATGTGTTGACTTGCTTGGCTCCTATATAGTAAGTAAGCAAATATTTGAACTTGGGCCTGACTCCACAAAAATGCATGTTCTTAACTTTTCTGCCAGTAGGATGAAATACAGAGGAACAGGTGCAAGTGACCATCCCATCAAATACTCCAACTTAGAGGGCAGAAACCTGTCCCCTTAACGGGATGAAGATCACAAGGTATATACGCTGCTCTGAGGCCACTTCAGCCCTGAGTAACCTAGCAAACATCACAAGGGTACCGGCAATAGAGAGTGTGGGGAAAGGAAGAAAAAACCAGGAAACAAATCTATGGATGACAATGTACTCTCAAAAACATTTCAACTAATGAAAGTATACTAAAATCGTATTTTAATAAAAAGATTTCCATACTACAAAAAATGTATATTTAGAAAAAAGAAAACGTAGCTGCATAAACATCATTTAGGTTTTCATTACGTACAACATCTTTAGATAAATGCAGGACTCTATGTTGATAATATGTACTAAAAGCTAACATACCTTCAGATGCATACCACTCACAATGACGTTCACGGTGGTCCCAGTGTGAAAAGCCATGTTGACAGGGCCACTCACAGCATTCTACCCACTGGCACGTGTATCTGTGTGGATATGCTTCCTATCCATAGCTCAACAAATTATAATCCTGATTCCCGATCATTTCGAAATACCATATGTTTAACACAAAGGAGGTGAGACTAAATAAAGCAGGATACTCCTTGGCTTCCAATATAATAAAATCTATGATAGACAAAATGAGGAAGGATATCCCATGTCACCCTGATTATAAAGAGTACAATATATTAGAGATAATCACATTTACCCATAATTCCTGTACTATTCATAGTGTTAATGCCCTACTCGACAAAAACAGGGTATTTTGCAAAATAACTAATTTCAAAAACTATTTTTGAAGTTTGACAAACACTGGATCATATAAAAATATTTCCTGTAGAATTGAATATTTTAAAATGTTCCTACATTGGTCGTCTAAGTTTGGATAGTAAGAACGTGAGTGGAAGATAGCAAGAAATGGCTCTCTTAACTAGAGAAAACAGATTCTGAGTCTAGCAAAAGCTAAATATGAATTCCAAACACATAATCTTTAACCATATGAAGTGCAGTTAACACATTTATCCTTTATTGTATTTGTTTCAGAGGATAGTCATGAATTTTTCCAAATGTTTAGAGTTGTCTGAAGGAAGCACGCTTTAAAAAAAAAAACCAGGGGGTTTATTTTTCAATATATTGTTATTTCGAGTGAGTTAAATGCCAATTTTGGGGGAGAAAATATAGCTACAAATATGAAAAGGCATATAAAATAGGACTCAAAAGCAAGATGAACTACATTAAGTCCAAAATATTATCAATTTTATTCTTTTGAATATATTTCCAAATATGATTTGTTCAAAGATTATTTTCTTGTTGAGACTCAATTCCTATTTAGACAGAGAAAAAGCTCTTATGGGGAATACAATATAGCACAATTGCTTCAAATTATACCAACTCATATATTGGTGTTTTGCTAGGAAAAATCAATGGCAGCAACCAACTCTTTACAATAGTTTCATTAAAAATCACCTCTGCGGTCTGATATTTTCTTTCTGAAGTCAAAGGAAAAGAACACTCCTATTTTATGTTTTTTGACCAACCACCAGCTTCAATTAAAATCCTTAGCTGGACACATGCACTCCGAAGGAGAGGAAATCAAAATATATTGCTTATCCTGCCCTAAACCAATAGTGGGGATTACTGGAATTACTTCAGTGGCTTAATCACTGGCACATTTAGATCCCAACATTATTTGCCTTTTGGAACATCTGAAAAATCGAGCAAAATCATAGAAACATATTTTGTTTATTTATTTGGTGGTTTAGATAAGTAGTTATGAGGAAGATATTTGCTCTTAGGATTTTTTTCCCCAGGAAGTGTCCAATGTCTTATCTCAATTTTTAATCTTGAAATTGAGAATTTTAGTTATTCATTCAAAAACACCGAATTCCAGCACTATGCTGGGCAGTGGTGAGACCATGTTGAATTAAACAGAGAAGTTATAGATGCATTTGGCTTCTCAGTTACGAATATATATCAGGGGAGAAAACAGCCACTTAGAGAATGTGACAAATAAATATAAAATTTAAACTCTGAAAATAATATCCCAGATGGTTGTACTGTGTCATGAGACCACATAATGAGATAATTTGGACTCAAGACAAGAAAGTTTGGGGGAAAATTTCTCTTGGGAAGTGATGACGGGTAGGAGGAGGAGCAGGAGGCAACCAGGCAAACAGGCAGTGGACTGTTTCAGGAAGAGACAGAGGACAGGGAATTCAAGGGCTGGGAAACGATCCATCGGGCACAAGGAGACATGGCAGACTGGCCATGGTTTGAGCAAGTGCTGGGTGGGGCGTGGCACCTGTCAGCCAGTACAAGCTGCACTGATGTTTAAATTTTCAGTCAAAGAGCAATGGGTATTACAGCAGAGATTTTGTCATAATCAGACCTGCAATTTGGAAAGAGCATTTGAAAGGACAGTATGGATAACAGCTGCCGGTCTCCCGCTCCATGGGTCCAGGCCTCCCCCGACTAGCCAACATTCAGGCCAGTGGCCGACACATCCTGACTCTCTGCCACATCCCAACATGGACTAAAAGCTGTCCATGAGATCTGGCTTCCTGAGCAGCCTTAAAAGTTGATCCATGGTGTATTTTAAAATTCCAGGGGAGGTAAAGACACAGGGGGACCTTTTCACCAAGGAAAAAAAAGGCAGCTAAGTTACCATTTTCAGGTTTCCTGTCATCCACGCACTACACAGACATCATCTCCTCATGCAGCTGGGTCCGCAGCCGCCAGAAGATACAGACCTGTCAGCCACCTGCACCTCCGTGGGCTGACTCTGAGGTAGTGGTCAGTGTGGTGATGTCAACTCACGGAGCTTCGTCTCTGCAATGAAGCATCATTCCATTCCTTGAGGCAAATAAGCTTTCCTGGAAAGTTGAGAGATACTAAAAAGACAACGTTTTATGAAGTAAAATCAACAAGACTCAAGGGCAGATTGGATTTGGGGAAAACAGGGAGAAAACTGATGTGACAGGATGAACATGGAGAGAACTGAGCAAAGGAAGACAGGCTAGTCCGGGCTGTGGAGCACAGCGCAGACGTCATCTTGGACATGTTGAGCGTGGTGGGAACAGCCCGTGGATTTGAAGTCTGGTGGCTCGGCCTTGGCCGGAAACACAAAGGTGTACGTCTGCATATGGGCTGTGAATGTAGCTGCCAATGTGCCTGGTGGGCTCACTTGGAGCCACATGGGAAAAGAGTCCAAAGCAATCGTCAAGGATGTCCAACATGTATACTTTGATAAAGCCTGATAATGTTTCACGTCATTCAGTGACAACAAGAGAAAAATCAATCAATTAATTAAAATTAATCAGGCGAATGAAGAAAATGTGTCAAAAATTAACAATTGGTAAATTTGGGTGAAAGGTATATAGCTGCTCTTGGTTTCATTTTTTTCAATATTTCTCTAAGTTTCTTTTTTTTTTTTTAATAAAAAGAGAAAGAAGGTTTAGTTAACTTGAGCATATACTATTCTACTATTTGTTTGGAAGAAAAATGATCATGGTGGTTAATTCTCTGTGTCAACTAGACCGGGCCAAAGGGTGTCCAAATAGCTGGTAAAACATTATTTCTGGATGTGTGTGCAAGGGTACCTCTGGAAAATATTAACATTTGAATCAGTGGACTCAGTAAAGTAGATTGACTTCCCTCATGTGGATGGGTTTCATCCAACTCATCCAGGGCCTGAATAAAACAAAAAGGCAGAGGAAGAAGGACCTGGCCTCATTTTGCGTCCTGCGTGCCTACCGGAGCTGGGACATTGGTGGCCTGGCTCTGAACTGAGATGGACGCCGTCAGCTCCCCTGATTCTCAGATCGACTGGACTACAGTCAGTTGTCCAGCTCTCCTGGGTTCTCAGCTTGCAGACGGCCAGCTGTGGGACTTCTCGCCCTCCCTGACCACGGGAGCTGATTCCTCATAATGAGTAAGTGTTCCGTGTCTCTGCAAAACCCTGACTCATATGTTGACAGTTGGCTTTATGCATAGGTAGGAAAATTTTCAGCTCAGTGGAAGGAGTTTCTTCGAGAGATGATGGTCAATTTGTGTGGGTGGATGAATATGTGAAAATGAAGGAAAACAGACTGATTATGGGAAGCTCTTCAGAAAAGTTTGGTTATAGCATTTATAAAACTGCCTTAAAAAGCTAAGTCGTTCAAATTATTGAATGTTAACACAAGTATTAGACACCTTAGAAAAAATAATTTGAAATTATAGTTTAATATATGTTTTTAAAAATCTGTGAATTACTCTTTTGTATGGTCATCAATGGAGGCAATTCTGTCAGAAAGAAAGAAAAAGCTACATCATCCATATTATAGTCAACTCTTTTTTTTAAAGATTTTATTTATTTATATGACACAGAGAGAGGGATTACAAGGAGGCAGAGAGAGAGGAGGAAGCAGGCTCCCTGCTGAGCAGAGAGCCTGATGCAGGGCTCTATCCCAGGACCCTGAGATCATGACCTGAGCCAAAAAGCAGGGGCTTTAACCCACTGAGCTACCCAGGGGCCCCTATATTCAACTCTTGAACAATGTGAGAATTAGTGGCACCAACCCCCGACACGATCAAAAATCCACATATACCTTCTGATTCCCCAAACACTTAACTACTAATAGCCTACTACTGTTGACCAGAAGCCTTACTGATAATGTAAACAAACAATTGATATATATTGTGTATGTTTTATATGTATGTGTTTATATATATATATAAAATGCACTGTATTCTTAAAGTAAGCTAGAGAAGAGAAAACGTTATTAAGAAAATTATAAGGAGGGCGCCTGGGTGGCTCAGTGGGTTAAAGCCTCTGCTTTCGGCTCAGGTCATGATCTCAGGGTCCTGGGATCGAGGCCGGCATCGGACTCTCTGCTCTGCAGGGAGCCTGCTTCCTCCTCTCTCTCTNACTCTCTGCTCTGCAGGGAGCCTGCTTCCTCCTCTCTCTCTCTGCCTGCCTCTTTGCCTACTTGTGATCTCTCATTCTCTGAGTATCAAATAAATAAATAAAATCTTTAAAAAAAAAAAGAAAATTATAAGGAAGAGAAAGTATATTCATGGTACTGTATTGTATTGAAAAGATCCACATGTAAGTGGATCCACATAGTTCAGATCCATATTGTTTCAGGGGCACCTATGTATATGCCCACCAGACAATGACATATAAGAAAAGTCCTTAGCAACACTACAATCTACCTAGACATATAAGTCCACTAAAATAAAAAAATAAAATTAATTGTATGTTATAAAACTTATTTGATAAGCATATATCATTGTTAGATTATTCCAAGGGACAATTAATTTTTCTGGAAAAATACGGTTAAAAAAGAAAAAGCACTGTATTTTATTATAGCCGTGGCTGTTCCAAAGGCAGATATATCCAAATGCAGACAGCAGTCCCAATTAGTGTCTGACCTAGGTCAAATCACTTTTTTGGTAGCTGCTTAATGAGCAAAGTAATACAAAATGTCCTCAAAGATGTTGGAACAATAGTTGCAAGCCCATGAACTGGCATTTAGAAAACTTGTCAAAATTAATAGAAAAGGTATTGCATTAAGTTCTAGTTATGACATGGCTTAATAAAAAGATCTCATCTTCATAGTTAAACTCATTTTTACCCAAATCATTCAAGTAAATTAGTTTGGGCAGTGTAACATTACATATTTATTAAAGTAAGCTATGACAACAGTTTTAATGAAGAGTGTCCAAGGATTTACTAACCGTTGGCCAATCTAACCAAATAGCATAACTGAGGGGAAGCCTTTGTATATAGAGGGAACTGTATTTTAAAATAGCATACACAAAGATCTAACTAGGAATTCATAACCTGAGAATACATATAAAATTTTCTTATCTAGTCACTCAATGTTTACTGAGCATGAATCAAAGAGGTTTAAAATTTTATACGTTTGCAATTAGCACATCGGAGTCTATGTACCATTTTCACCTAAATGAGAGCTGTTGTAAAGAGAAGTACGATTGTGTTTCACATCATCTATAAGTCACTAAAGCCTAATTTATAATGAATATAGAGCAGTATCTATATTTCATTTATTCAATTTCTTTCTATGTTTATTAGTACATTTAGGTTGTAATTGTTTTTTAAGTGCACTGCACTCAAAGCCATTATGGCAACAATGAAAACAGGCATCTGATATTCTCTGTGGTGAAGAGAACACTTAAGGGCTCTGGGACCCTTTACTGTTTGCAGGGCATGGCTCCCAGCCAACCACTGAGCACATCAGGGATACTGAGGCAAACACTTCTAGGAGACAAGACATTCTGATTGGAAACTTTGACAAAAACTCCCCACTGACCTTGGCAAGACTTTTCTAGAAGGGCACTCCAATCTACAAGCCCTCTCTCCTGCATGCATCTCAGACCAGTATCTTGGCCCCCAAGACCAGAACCGCCCCCACCCCAGCTTCTTCTCCCCTCTCTGTTGTAACTCACAGGCATATACCCCCAGAAAAGGTCTTGTAGGTTTAATTCTTAATCTTGGTGTACACTTCTGGGAAGACCTGGGTTGAACATTCGTTGTTTAGAATAGCTTCATGAGGAACTGAATAATGTAATCAGAATTTTTAGATCTACAGGGGATTTCACATAGTCAAGGGGGGGGAAAAAAGCCTGGAGTGGTTGAGTGAGTTTTCCCAGTAAACACGGTTATTGAAACAATCCTACTAACTATACCAATTGGTGCTTCATTTTATTTTGAATCTGGTACTAACAAATTACAACTATAGACAGCAGGTAAACTGTGTCCCGAAGCTGGGTGATGTCCACTTCACCTCTGGGGGGAAAATCCACTGCTCTTGTTGTGATGAAACAACATCACTGCAACCAAGTTATTTTGGTGTCATTGCCCAAAGGAACATAATAGAAACTCCAGAAGGCTCTGTCGAAGACTCCGTTCTTGTTTATAGAGATCCTAAATTATAGGATCTTTTTTTTTATTTTTTAACATTTTAAATATATGTATTATCATAAGTACTTTTTTATTTTAATGCACGACCATTACATGTAATGTTTTCCCACTGATGATGTTATCACAAGGATATTTTCATAATTTCTTACAAATCAATATTATTAAACAAACATTAGACTTCCAAGAACGGTTGCACCAAACTACAAGCCAGTTTAAATACGAATTCATTCGACATCGCCTCCTTCCCCCTAACCAGCAAATGAGAAGTTAACATCACCTTCACTCTTTCCCCTCCGGTTCTCTATATCCATTTTGAAGTCTGATGTGCCATTTGAAAACAATACAACACAGAACAAATGACAGAAATAAGTAGAGTTCTGGAAACCAACTGCTTTTTTCTATAAAATGCTCTATCCTATTTTTAATAGTTTTTCACATAGTATAGAAAGAGAAGTGGGGCGCCTGGGTGGCTCAGTCATTAAGCATCAGCCTTCGGCTCAGGTCATGATCCCAGGGTCCTGGGATGGAGCCCCGCAACAGGCTCCCTGCTCAGCGGGAAGCCTGCTTCTCCCTCTCCCACTCCCCCTGCTTGTGATCCCTCTCTCACTGTCTCTCTTTCTCTGTCAAATAAATAAATAAAATCTTAAAAAAGAAAAAGAAGGAAAAACTTTCTTTGTGTTCTATAAATCACTTTGCTTAGTTTTATTCATGTGTATTTCAAAGAACATTCTATTTAATAAAAATATCCATACTTTCTAGATTAAAAACATACAATGTGTAAATTAAATTAGAAAAAAAAAGAATATATATTTGACACTTAAGAATATTATTAATGCCCCCAAATGAGAAAGGTAAGCTTGCTTATCATTTGAGTACCAAAATTTATCTGAAAAATTCTGATTCCTGATTTTGAGGTTGCAACTCAGTTTTCCATTATTCACGAAATATAAAACAGAATAAAAAGAGACCACGAAAAAGCTCCGTGATATTAAATGAGCCATAGTGGCACATTATAAATTCTCTTGAATCTTTTATTTAAATAAATACATAATTTTAGAAAAAAATTATAATTCAGTGTTTATTTACACATCAGTAAATATATTTGAACCTAGAAATGGCTATTAATTGATATAATTAATGGTTATGCTATTTAATATAATTCACAAAAAAGTCATGAGATAGATAATACCACTTTTATCAATTGACAAAAATAACAATTCTCAAGGAATTGATTGATTTAGAAGATTTATTTATTTATTTATTTGAAAAACAGAGAGAGAGAGAGAGAGAGAGAGAGAGAGCAGGGTGAGGGGGGCAGAGCGAAAGGGGGAGAGAGTGTCAAGCAGACTCTGCTGAGTGTGGAGCCCATCACGGGGCTGGACCCCACCACCCTGAGACCACAACCCGAGCCAAAACCAACAGTCAGATGCTTAACAGCCTGTGCCACCCAGGAGCCCCCTCAAGGAATTTAAATGCTTAGTCTAACGTCATGCAGCTCTTTTATTGTGGAATTTAGATTTAAACCCCTGCATTTCTGACTATATGTGTCTTCTTCCCAATATAATATTCTAAAATCTTGTTGTAAGATGTACTATTGATTATTGTTCATTGTGTGACTGCATACACTTTGATTATTCATTCACTTATTAGCAGACATTTAGATGACTTCCAGTTTGGAATTATTACCAAGAAAGAATATACCAACAATGACATACAAATCTTGGTGTGGAAATGATGCTTTGGTCAGGTCTAAAGGCCCTTATTGCCTCTGCAATACACTTGGGGGGATGTGATCCTCTATGCATTTGGTTTTGTTTTTCTAGAAAAAAGCCATTTTCCTAGAAATTCTGTTGGGGTCATTCTGTTTCCTGGGAGTGGTTCCAAAATGTTGAGAGGAAGTCTCCAAAGTTCTAGAGACATGCTTACCACCCAATCTCTTGCATACAGCCCATATTGTGGACACCCTTCTTATTCTACAGGAAAACACAAACGCACAATCAAAACTTTTTGTAAGCTGCTTTGTTTTATGCAAAACTTATTTTTTGGTGGACGTGGGCTCCGGAGGGGTCTTACCCAACATGGTCCCCTGGGGCTAGCAACTGTGGAGAAGATTACGCAGTTGAAGGGCCAAAAAAGGCATATGTGGAAAGCACTATGAAATATCATTTAGCAATATTTGAATAGATATTTTAAAAACAAGCATTTGTTCCTAATTTTACATTTATATATATTTATGTAGCATTTTAAAGAAAAAAATAACGATTGAGTTTTATTTTCCCTTTAGAAGCAGTTCATATATTATTTAAATTTGAGTCTTTTCACAGTATTAGAGGGATTTCTCAATGATCGTAACCTTACATTTTTAAGGAAAGCTTTTGCCAATCAAGGAATTTATAATCTAGAGTAGATAACTATGATAATGGACATGCCAGGAAGCAAAGGTAATACTTAAAATGCTTTAAAAGTGGATCAATATTAGACTCAATAATTGAAAATAGTGAATATCAACCATGGGTGAGGCCAAACTAATGAACCGCAGTTGACTATCAGCCCTGCCTAAGGCCATCCGGAGTTGATAGCATGTTTTTTTCTTGTATGTTTTAATTAATACAACTTAGCATAGCCAGAGCCAGTATTTTTGGTCATCATGCTAGCTGATGAGCCCTCAGAACTGCTTGCTGTCAGATCAGAAGCTAATCTTTGGCATCCAAGTAGTTAATGAATTGGTCATCCTGGTGATGAGGGAACAGAAGGCAAGGTGAGGACAAAGTAGAAGCTGACACCCCACCCAACGCTCCTCCCTCCCCCCAGATGGGATATGTGTGACATTCCTCATGCACACTGCCTGCCCTAAAGCTAAGAAAAGGAAAAATAAATAGTTAACTTACAGAGATCACAATCCTGCAAGACAGGAGTCTCCCTTGGTTTACAAATGTCTTAGCGATCTACAAGAACAAAGCATATCTATCCATAACTTAGCTTCCAGAAGGAAATGTAGATACAATTAAATGACCTTATAACTTGCAGCCACTGACAGATACTTGAAGCAGGCAGAGGGTAATGTTCCTCCAGGAAGCTCCCCGACTATCTTCCTGTTAATCCCTTGCCAGAGGGGAAAACAACCTTGACTTGACAATGGCCAGGCCTCCAGAATCCTGTAAGTCTTATTTAATACATGAAAACCCTTTTGAAAGGATTTTCCTTTCAACCTCTCTTTCCTTACCCGCCTCAGCCCCATAGTATAGAACCCGTCACCTCTCACAACCCTGGGGCCGCAGCTCCTTCCCCTTGGGGGGTCCTGTCCCCTTGCTTTAATAACTCACCATTTTGCACCAAAGATGTCTCAAGAATTCTTGCTTGGTCATCAGCTCTGGACTCCACCCCATTGAACCTCTCCTATATTCGCAAACCCCATCACTTGTGTCTTTGGCATTATCTCCTAGGCTGGTTCCAGAGTAAGTGATCATTCCTGAAAGCAGAAGAATATTCATTTTTCACTTCTCAAGCTTTTAAAATCTATTTTCACAGGTCTATCATTTCGCTTAGACATAGTGTCTCCTACCTAAACTTGTTAACCAGCCAAGGACAGAGAGGATAATTTTGAACTTTTAAATAAATTAGAAGGTAATTTGGAACTGGGAATTAGACTGTACAAAAGCAAACTGTTTTATCTTGGATACTATCTTCCTTCCTTCTTATCAAGATTTCAATTTGCAGAGCTTGAAGCCTTCAGCACTCCTCGGATCCTCTGTGTTCTTTTATCCCCATTTCTCAGGGCGCTGCTGAGCAGCACAGCGGGTGGTTTATGTAGGCTCAAGATCTTTCAAAAGAGCAGTTAACACATTTTTCAACAGCTCAGGTACTAGAAATTTGCTTTTTTTTTTTCCACAGTGCCTTTTTTTTTTTTTTGAAAGGCACATTTTTGCCAACTGTAAATGGAACTCAAACCCCTGGGAGTTTAAACTCATTTCTAGGTTTGGAATCTACATGACTCAAGTGTGTTTGAAACATGCAAAAATCATTTCCTCTCCAGCTCAGGGATGTCCAAGAGGCCCGAAACCTGAGCCAAACAAAATGATAGCCAGGAACAGTGAAATATCTTCACATTTCATTTCTGTTATTCTCTCTGTTGTATTAGACATATATGGTCCCAAGGCCTTAGATAATTTTCAATATCTTAGAATACATGGTATGGTTTTTTAATGATTTTCTTTGTAAAATCCATTTTAAAACCCCACTAAAAGAAAAAGTGTTTTCATCTTACTTTTGTTTTGTTTTTTTTGTTTTTTTTGTTTTTTTTAAAGATTTCTTTTTTTTTTTTTTTTCTTAAAGATTTTATTTATTTATTTGACACAGAGAGAGAGAGATCACAAGTAGGCAGAGAGGCAGGCAGAGAGAGAGGAGGAAGCAGGCTCCCTGCCGAGCAGAGAGCCCGATGCGGGGCTGGATCCCAGGACCCTGAGATCATGACCTGAGCCGAAGGCAGAGGCTTTAACCCACTGAGCCACCCAGGCGCCCTTCATCTTACTTTTGTACCTAAATTCTCCAGAAGGTGCTATTGTTAAATAGCATTTTCTATTTCATCAGGGTGGTTTGGCAATGCTTTAAATGACTATTATTTTCAAAGTTTACACATTCAAATATCTCATTAAATCATCACAAACAAGCAGGCTTTACAATGAATACCAATAGGGCTGTCACCAGAAACGGAGAACCTGACCTTTCTCAATGTCACCCCTGCCCCGACGTGTAACATCAAAGATGAGCTTTTGCACATTTTGAACTTCATATACATGGCCAGCTTGCACTGTTTCTTATCTGATTGATTTCATCCCAGACTGGGTCAGCAAGACCCACCCCTGTGTTGCTTTTTGTTACCATTTGCTCTTTCTCAATGCTATGTAGTTTAAATAGATAAGATGTCTTACAAATTGCTTTGTAGACCTGAAGCAATTTCAATTAAAATCCAAAGAGGGTTTTTGGAAATTAATAATTTTATTCTCAAAAAATAGGCAATCTTAAGAAAGAAGAATAAATTTGGAAAACTTAACAATATTTCGACATTTATGATAAAACTATGGTATTTTTGAATATATGGAAATAGCGCAAAGAAAACCAGAAAGAGCAAAGGAACATGATAGTGAGATCAAAATAGTCCTCTGAGTTTTGCCAAAGAAGACACTAGTCTGGTGGGGAAAAGATGATATTTTAAATAAATGATATTAAGTGATAAGTGGTAATGGATTAACTAGAGATCAACATAGGAAAATGATTTTTTATTTCTTCACATGGTATACAGAAACTTAAATTCTAAATGTGTAAGATAACCAATTAAACCATCAATGTAAATGTAAAAATTAAAACAAGTAAAACAAAAAACGTTTTGGGAGAAATATGCTCATGATTTTGGGTAAGTAAATATTAACAATTCTTAATATGTGCAGCAATGCCCCTGGATTTCTTTTCCCTTAGGTGAGTTTTTGAATGAACAACAAATTATTGGATCACAAACATTTCCTTGAATCTTTTAACTCTATTAACATCTTAGAGAAATCTGAAGTGAATTTCTTGTTTTACTCTATCCGTATTATGCTTGAAAACTTAGATGATTTTTTTTTTTATTCCTGGATTTAAAAATCACAATAAAGCTTGAAAACATCTGAAAAAAATTATCAAGGGTAATTCTTAGTTGACAGGTTTAAAAAATCCCCCCAAAATACAAAAGTAAACATTGGGGAGTCAAGACAGACTAAAAGGACAGTAAATTATTCTACCACAGCTCAATGTTTACAAATTAGAAGAGTCTAAAATATCGGATTAATAAAAAGACTTTCCAAATTAAATCAAAGTGTGAAATAAAACAAGAAAACCATGACACAAACCCAAAGTGGAAAGAGGACGAGGCACAGAGAGGGATCAGCACAGCTGAGGCCACAGCCTCCCAACTGAGGACCCCGCTCACACCCTCTCCTGCCCTTCCCCACCGCCCTTCCCCACCGCCCTCTGTGGACAGGAGCCTTTCCACAGAGAGGACACTTAATGATCATGAGGGACTCCTTCCGAAGAGGAAATGAAAGAACCACCTTCACCTCTGGAGTTTTCCCAGAAAGATGTTTCATGACTCATTTTGGAACTTTTATCTGAATCCAATTAAGAATTTTCCGCATGTATTTATATCCATAGGACATTTCAGGGAAATGTTTAGTACTTCCTCCCATCGTTTTTCTGATGTCTACCTAAACTGACAATGGATAAGCTCCAACTGTAATTTCTCTTCACTGTAATCAAGACTTTTTTGTTGTTATTGTTTCCAATGTTGCTGTTTTTTGTTTTTGTTTTTTTTTTAAGGTACGATCCTCACAAATTGATCCCTTCCGGTTACATCCAATTTTATTGTTCTTTTCTCTGAAACCACAATTCTGTCTTCATAGGCAAAGCTGTCATGATTTACTAACAGAAGAAAAATGAAACCCAGTCTTCAGGTCGAAGATCCACAAGTATTTTCTGTTAAAGGCCAGATAATAAATGTTTTAGGTGTCATGGGCCACATAGCCTAGTGCTGCTCCTGATTCTTTTTTTATTTTTTAACCTTTTAAAAACGCGAAAACAATTAATAGCTACCACATAACAACTGGCCTCCCATGCCTGCTACCTGTCCTGTCATTCCAAGGGTAGGAAGCCTGGTAGCCGCCATCCTGGGGCCACCTGCAACTTTGCTGTTGGGTTCGAATACACACCTACAGAAGCACCAGAAGGGTTAGCCTGTCCCGGCCATGAGAAACAACCTTATAACCCACGATACCCGGCTTAGGTCAGGTTTCTTTCGCATTTAGTGTTACATGTTCCACTCATTTGCGATGTTCAGTGAGCAGCTTTCCCTCCATCGCCCCTTCAGTGAGATTGTTTCGTGCATTTTTAAAACCAGTAAGACATTTTGACACATTCTGCAATCCATCATGGGATTCTCTACCTTCCTAAATGTTCTTTTCTTAATGTTATTATTTGCAAATATTAGGGTTCATCCTCTTTTTTCTATGAAGTTCTATGCATTTTGACAAGTGCACACTCATGTATGCAATTCATTACAGTAGCCTACAGAATACTTTCATCACTCTGCAAAAATTCCAAGTTTTATTGACTCTGCACTATCTTCCCTGACGCCTGAATCTCTTGTAGCCACTGATGTGTTAACCCTCCCTATGGTTTAGCCTTTTGCAGAGTGCCCTATAAATGTAATCACGCAGCCTTTCCAGGCTGACTTACTGCTTTTTATTGCTGAAGAGGGTTAATAAAGACAATACTATTGAAGAGTGTTGCACCCGTTCACCTATTGAAGAACATCTTGGTTGCTTCCAGTTTTTGCCAATTATAAATGAAACTATCATAAATTTTACACATAGGTTTTTGTGGACCTATGTTTTTAAACCAGTTGGGCAAGTGCTGAGGACACTGGACGCCAAAGCTGCGGTTAGTTTTGTATGGAACTGCCAGATTCTTTCCAAGTTCCTGTACCAGTCTGCACTCCCACCAGCAATGCGTGAAAACTTGCTGTTCCTCTCCAGCTCACCAGCAAGGAGTACTGTCAGTTTTTTAATTTGGGTCATTCTGATGTGCAGAGTGGTAACTTGGTGAGGTCATTTGCCTTTCCTTCATGACAAATGAATCAAATATCTATTCATGCACTCTCTGTATCTTCTCTAGTGAAATGCCTGTTGAGACCTTTGGCCCATTTTTCAATCGGGTTGTTTGTTGTTTATTGTTGAATTTTAAGTGTTCTTAGTATGTTTTGGTACAAGTACTTTTCAGATGTGTTTTGACAGTGTTCTCCCAGTCTGTGCCTTATCTTTTCATTCTCTCAAGAGGGTCTTTCAGAGAACAGAGATTTTGAACTTTAATACCTTCCAAAAAATATTTTTTTTGTTCACATAGCATGCTTTTTGCATTGTATTCAAAAATGCATCACCAATCCCAAGTTCACATACTTTTTCTCCTTGAAGTGGTATTATTTTTCATGTGACACTTAGATATAGATCTGCTTTGAGTCACTTTTTGTGGAAGATATGAGGTCTGTGGCTAGGCTTAATTTTTTGCATATGGATATCCAATTGTTCCAGCACTATTTGTTTAAAAGACTATCCTTTCTCTATTGAGTATGCATTGTCAAAAAGGAGTTGACTGTATTTGTGTGGATTTATTTCTGGGCTCTCTATTCTGTCTCATTGATCTATGTACTATTCTTTTGCCAATACCATGCTGTGTGATTACTGTAGCTTTATAATAAGTCTTGAAATCAGATAGCATGAGTCCTTCAACTTTGTTCACTTTTAAGGTTTGTACTGTCTATTCTAGGTTTTTGCCTTTCTGTGGACATTTTATTTATTTATTTATTTTTTATTTTTTATTTTTAAAGATTTTATTTATTTATTTGACACAGAGAGAGAGATCACAAGTAGGCAGAGAGGCAGGCAGAGAGACAAGGAGAGGAGGAAGCAGGCTCCCCGCTGAGCAGAGAGCCCGATGCGGGCCTCGATCCCAGGACGCTGAGATCATGACCTGAGCCGAAAGCAGAGGCTTTAACCCACTGAGCCACCCAGGCGCCCTTGTGGACATTTTAGATTCAGGTTGTCAATATCTACAAATAGTTTACTGGGATTTAATAGGCTTGTGTCATAGTTGCCTGTTTATAAGGATGTGTGTCATAAATCCTTTCTGGAATTTATTACCAAAAGTGAAGTTTACTTCTCTTCAGGACACATACACACAAACACATATATTTATATGTACATATTCATATATATTCCAGCCCTATCCTATTAGTGGCGAATATGTTTTAATTAAGATTGGAAATAAATTAAACAGAAATATACAAACAGAATAAAGTAAAAATTTAAATTAAAAATCAGTAAGATGTTACTACATTTTGTTTTGGTGAAATTTTTATAGACAGTTGGCATCAATTTGTCTTCTATGTTAAATATAGTAGTGTTTTTTCATATATGTTGTTTTACTTTTGTTTGAAGAGATTTTTAACAGAATTGAAGACTATCCTACATATAATTTCAAGGTCCCTATGACCCACCGAAGAGGAGAATATGGGCCGGATAATTTGTTATGGTATTTTTGGTTAGTGAAGATTCTGAAGTTTTACTGGAGCTACAATTCAAATTTGTCATCTTAGAAAAATATATTTGGAAATGCACTGAAGCATGACCAGTGGAAAAATACAACAGGGCCTACTTTTCTTAGATTGTGTTAGTAGCTAAACACTTAGAGAACAGAGAATTTGAAGATGTATTAACAACTCTGTGCAGTGATATTTCTTCAGATTCTGCACAGGATCTACACAGTGGTTTCTCCTGTTTCTCAATAATGGAAAGAAGGAACACTATTTTTTAGTGGTTAAACTATATAATCTGGTTTACATTTGTAGTTTGTGAAAAATATATTTTACATAATGCTGGCTCTTTCTTTTGCATATAAATACCACTTTTCATCAACACCCTTGCGTGAGAACAAGCGACTACTTTTGAAAAAAAAGTGTGCTGAAGAGCTATCATGTATATCATAGAATAGTAGACCCGAGACCAGGACCCAGAAATCTTGGAAAGTTTTTGCGTTCATAAAACATACTACTTCTTTTCTTCTAATTCAAAATGTGTCTGAGGCCTATTGAAAACTAAAATAATATTTCCAGAAATAGACTATCTCCATAAGCCATTTGTAAATTAAAAATGTCACCCACACGGTATTGTTGGAGGTTTTACCTCACCTCGTATTTCATTACTAAGCCCATAACTATCCTTTAAAACCCACACCTAACGGCAAACCCTTTGTGAAGCATTCCTGGCTAATTCTGAGTACAGTTAGAATTCTAGGGTGGCACACATGTAAATATACTCTTACACAATGGTGTTTATTACTACATCCTCAGCAAATTGATAAGAGTGTAAATATAGCTGGCCTCTTCTTCTTCTTTTTTTTTTTTTTTACCAGAAATAAGCATACTACTTGACACTACTAGACAGAGAATCTTTACAGTCCTATGAATCTTTACTTACTGTGATTTTTGAAAGATCCTTTTTTTCAGGGGGACAGAGTTACCTCCTCAGGGGTTCCACATCTGAAAACTGGCTCAGATTCATGAATTGAACAATGGAGCAGGACTTCTTGCTAAGGTGACCACCTGCAGTCTCCTCCATTCTTGCCTTAATTTGATTATAGATGTTAAGGAGCATCTCTATTGGCTGCCTCTGATAATGCCATATCCTATGAACCATCTCCACAGCTCTTCGCTCTTTATGCCCCTTGGATGCTTCACGGACCTTGCTAGATGTTGCAAGTAATTGTGGGCCATTGGCTTCCAGCCGTTAAACCCCACCACCCGGTCTCTATTGCCTTGGGCCCCCATCATCCTGATTACTATTTTAACACTGACCAGACCAGTGAGATCCCCCCATGGATGAAAATTGCTCATTGGAGGATTGCTTTTTGCCCATTTTCCTTCATGGCTGGAAAGGGCTCAGATTTATTATTCTCCTCTGGTCAGTCATTAACTGGGGGCAGCACAGGGAATGGGTGGCCTTGGTGGAAACATGGCCATAGATCTCAAAGGTCCAGCAGTGGGAGGCTGGTGGCTCACTGCACTACTCAGAACACCTCCCCCACCATCTTGTTCCTTAGCAAAGAAATATATGTCGGCATAACCCAACTATAGTCCTTAAGCCCACTTGTATCTGCATGGATCCTTTTCTCTTCCACTCCTATTATAGTATTAATAAGTGTGCTCTTACCCTCTAAAGACATTTTGTTGTTGTTGTTACATATGTTTTGGAAACAAACTTCCTCCACAATTTTGAGAAAATTACGTTACTGATTATCCTCTTCACTGCTATTTCTCTCCTCCTAGATGATAAGCTTCATGGTGGCAGAAGTATCTGTTTATTGATAAATCCCAGGTGCCTAGAACATTGCTTGGAATATAGTAGGTGATCCATAATTACTGATTAAATGAATGAGTATTTATATTCATCTTCACCCTGTGGCATTTAAATATGTTTAAAGTCCTGCCATCCTGGAAAAATAAATTCTTGCTCCATACTCGGTACCTTATATTCTTCTACCTTATCTCTCTTTACACCATTGATAGGCAGATTTCTTAAGAGAGTTGATGAAGTTGTTTTTACTCCCAGACTTGCCATTCATTCCTTAATCCTTCCCCATCTGGTAAACACATCATTTTGAAAAAATTTTTTCCTGAGATCTTTAATGATCTCTGTGCCCCTGTATTTAATGAACATATGCCAGTCCATGAGGTTTGCTCTCTCAGCAACATTTCACTCTACTTATCATGCCCTCTTGATTACAAAATCAAGAATTAGATGCTTAACCAACTGACTGAGCCACCCAGGTACCCCCATAATTTAAGTCTTAAGTATAGTATAGTAGCTAAAACTTAGTAAAAATTCAATAAAGAGACATTACATACATGTAAAGGCATAAAAATATACACATGTGAGATATTTTTGATATATATATGACTTACATTCTTTTAAAAAAAGCTATCATTCTATTTATGTATCTCCTAAGGAACTCTATTAGTTTAAGGATACAATAAAATTTTGCTTGTTCAAGGAATACATATGAGTGAAACTAAAACAAAATCTGAATTTGCCAAATCATTTAGCTTCTCAGGGGACATACAGTTTTATGACTTGTTGAAGAAACAAATCTTAACTGTCAGAGAGATATTTTATTGAGTGTTTAGAAAATTTTGGAAAAAAATCTTCCTATCACTGTAAAAACATATGTAATGTAGTCTTTTCTACAGCCATCAGTAAAAAAGAAAACTTTCTAACATCTTTGCACTGAACATTTACATTTCACATTGTGAATCAATCACTACATTAGTAGATTTGTATTTAAAAACCAAATTAAGCAGTTATTATTTTGTCTGCAAACTGAACACCAACTTTGAGATCTTGATGAGAAATTTGAATTTATACAAGCCATGCACAAACCCCTCTATCAATGTCATAAACATTGATGGGCGCCTGGGTGGCTCAGTGGGTTAAAGCCTCTGCTTTCGGCTCAGGTCATGATCTCAGCGTCCTGGGATCGAGGCCCGCATCGGGCTCTCTGCTCGGCAGGGAGCCTGCTTCCTCCTCTCCCTGTCTCTCTGCCTTCCTCTCTGCCTACTTGTAATCTCTCTCTCTGTGTCAAATAAATAAATAAAATCTTTAAAAAAAAAAATGTCATAAACATTGAACCACTCTATATAATAGCAAAGATGAGCATTCTAGGGTAGCATACATGCTGACAACCTCAACATGTGGCTTTTAGAGGGATTCGGATTCGAATTTTTGCTATTTCTCAGGCTTCAAGAAGAGAAAAATAGAAAGTCAATGGTTGGGAGTCTGTTCTTTACAGAGATGTCATATCATTCTTGTTTGCATGTTATTGGCCCATAGTTATTTACATGGTCTTCCGTAGTGTAAAGGAAGCTGAGAAATATCAGACTAAATGATTAATGAGCAAACGGAAATGAGTAGGTATCAAACAATCATAATAAATTTGCATTGCGGTGAGCATAAATAATGAAATGACAGAAAGTAAACAACATTGTCTTGAGAATAATTTATTGTTGATATTCTCAGCCTTTTGGCCAAGATCAAGTGAGAAGAATTTATTGTTGAGATTGGTTTTGTTAACTTGAAACTTAACTTGAGCTATCTCAAACTAATTTACCTGAATATTAGCTTACTTAGATATTTCAAACAAACAGGATGCATTTTTATTGAGATAGCATGGACAAAATAGATGCATATGATAGTATCTCTAGAGTTCTACTCCTGGTCACAAAATAGGATATTCACGGGCGCCTGGGTGGCTCAGTGGGTTCAAGCCTCTGCTTTCGGCTCAGGTCATGATCTCAGCGTCCTGGGATGGAGGCCCACATCGGGCTCTCTGCTCAGCAGGGAGCCTGCTTCCTCCTCTCCCTGTCTCTCTGCCTACTTGTAATCTCTCTCTGTGTGTGTCAAATAAATAAATAAAATCTTTAAAAAAAAATAGGATATTCACATGGTTCCTCTTTTTCTTCTGGATATAGAGAGTGATAAATTATGGTGTTGCTAATCCATCTTCTGCTGTTACTTGATTATGCTGGGCACATATTTTAAATATGGTAAAAAATGTTATAATTATAACAAAATATCGTCTGAACAATAATATCTGAAGAATAATGGACCAACTTTAGGTAACACATACACATTCCTTCAACCAACTGCCCTGCTTAAATACCACTACCATGTTCCTGTCCTTCAAAAAAAACAAGTACTACTTGATGGGCCCTTTTCTCCTGATTCATATATATATATACAGAAAAATATAAATTATACATGTATAAATATAAAAGAAAAAGAGAGCTTGATAATATAGATCAAGACATTCCTCTGTTCACAGGCTAATAGCACAAATTTATATCATATCACCGTATTCCACATCTAATTGAAAACATTTTTTTAGAATATAGTTTTAACTTTTAAAGTAAATTTCACATACTTTGGCTGAAACTTGTTTTCCTATCTTTATTTGCTAAGAGAAATGGCTAAAAGCGCTTGAGAGAGAAGTAAATATTTTTTTTAAATCTATTATATACCCTTGAATCTAAGGAAATAATTACCTACTTAAACAGAACCACTTACACTTTCTTACTAGATGACTTTGAAAAACTCTTCTTTCTTTGTGTTTATTATTGCTAAAGATTAGCTGCTATTTGTTTATACGACAATGTTTAATTCAGGAATATTAAAAAGTAAAATAAAACTCAATAATTCACAGGGAAGTGCTGGCACAGCTGGAAAGTGTCATTATTATTCTCCTTTGCAAAACAGTATTTTCATGTTTCCTACTGATATGTGATTATTGTTGCATCTGAAATGCTGACCGACCATTTAATAGCATTTAATGGGATGGTGTAAGCTTAGTAACTGGAGCAAAATATGTATAGACTGCTACTCATTACTAAGAAATAGTATGCTTAGGGATAGGCTCCAAACCAAGAAAGAATCAAGAATATCTAGACCAAACTAGGGAAAAACAGCAACAATAATAAGATGCTTAATTTCCTTTTCTCAATTTGCCAAAAAAGACAATTCTTGATGAAAAATAAGACATGATATTACTCATGTCATAAAATTACAGCACATTAAAAATAAAAGCCCCATGCTTTTAGAAATCAAATTATATATCATATAATATATATAAGTATGCTATATATTTAATATATTATATTTTATATTTATATAAATTATGTTATAATTATACTTATCACTTATATATTGTTATACTGCTATATATTTTATATTTAATATATAATATATATTATGTATATATATATATATATCTTTTCTTAGGTGACAATCTTAGATTAACATTCAAAAACATGCACTTATTGCACTACTGTGAATGGCTCTAGTGTCAAACAGATTCACATGGAATTACAGATCTCACCCAACACAAAAAAATTTACTAACAATGGTAAGGACTAGCAGAACGTTATACCCTGACTTTTGTGGTTGTAGCTTTGTAAAGTCCCTTTTGTAGAGTCATGAGATAAAAATGTATATGGTAGAGATTGGTACAAGAAAATCACTTAATTTTAAAGTATTTCTGTTTTTATAACTTGTAGTTATATAGCTGTAAATTCTACATGATTTATGTCCATAGTCCTGAAGGCTATATCCCATAAATCCATAAATTTCAAACTGATTTCTAGTAACCAATCTAGAGCTGACAAGAATATCTTCCCACATGAGAGTTAAGTACAGAGCAGTGCCTACAATCTTCAGAGTTTTATTCCAGCCAGTCAACTCCGATAGCGTGTTTCTCGGACATCTGGTGAGGGAAAAGAAGGCCACAGACCATGGATAAATCTGAAGAATCAGGGAGCACCTTACAAAGCCACTGCTAACTCTTCCCTGTCCATAGGCAAGGTAACTTTTTGTTCAGGGAACTTCATGTTGAATACAGAAATGTGGCTATTTGAGACATTAAACCTAAGTTTCCACTAATTGTAGAAAATACAGGAAGTTATTCAGAAATCCACTCGGGTTCATAAAAATACCAAACATGTATTAGTGTATAGTAGCAAGTTATGTGTATCTTTATCATTTAGTCATTTTTAAATTTAGAAACTTTAAATGAAATACATGCACATCACTTCGAAATATAATTCTTTACATAGAAAATTCTTGCAGATGGAACAGATAGAAAATGATAATTTTCAATTTTAATTAATTCTTTTACAGGAACACTTTCAAGTCTTTTTTTTTTTTTTAGATTTTATTTGTTTATTTCAGAAAGAGAGAGAGTGTGCATGTGCATGTATTTGGGGGGAGGGGCAGAGAAAGGGAGAGAGAGAAGCAGACTTCCCACTAAATGCAGAGCCTGATGCAAAGCTCAATCTCAGGACCCTGAGATCGTGACCAGAGCTGAAACCAAAGGTCAGTCATTTAACCTACTGAGTTACCCAGGTGCCCCAGGAAAACTTTCAATTCTCAACAAATGTTATTTCAAGTGCTCAACTTCTTAGTTGCACACCTCTTAATCCAATCATCACAGCATTCATTTTAAATATGTTAATTTAATCAATAACATTACTATGATTTTTGTCTGTTTGTTTTCTGGAAGTTGATGGTGTCTCAGTTAACTTTGCAGATATCTGCTTTCTAATCCTTTGAGTTCATCTTCCACAGCTTTTCATACCTTGATAGTGCTTTTCTTTTTAGCACTAATAATCCATTGTCTGGGTGGACCACAGTTTATTTAGCCATTCACCTACTGAAGGATATCTTGGTTGCTTCCAATTTTTGGCAATTATAAATAAAGCTGCTATAAAATCCATGCGCAGGTTTTCATATGGACGTAAACTTTGAACTCTGTTAAGTAAACACCAAGAATCATGATTACTAGATCATGATAAATGTATGTTGAGTATGTAAGAAACTAACAAAATGTCTTCCAAAGGGACTGTACCATTTTGCATTCCTACCAGCAACGAATGAGAGTTTCTCTTGCTCCATATCTTTGCCAACATTTGATGTTGTCAGTGTTCCAGATTTGGGCCATTCTAATAAGTACCTGGTAATATACTTTTTATTATACTATGTTGATACATACAAACAAGTAAACTTCCAGAAAAGTTTTCTTATATTCTCTCTAGAAGAACACATGGTCTATATCTTTATGAAATATAGAAATTCAATAACTAAAAATAAAACATGTTACATTAGTTCAAGTATCTTTGAATACTAATGAGTTCAACTAAGTTCTGATTTCATATGGGAAATAATGTCAGTTTCTAAACATGACCCCTTTTTTGTTTGTAAAAACCAAAGCCACTCACATAAGTATATTAGGCAGGATTCTCCAGAAAAGAACCAATGGGATACACACGTGCGTGCATGCACATGTGTGCACACACACAGACACACGCACACAGACACACATGCAAAGATTCGTTGTAAGTAATTGGATCATGGGATTATGGAGGCTGACAACCCCAAAATCTGCAGTTCAGGCCCAAAGACTGTCTGCAGACAGAATTCCCTCTTGCTGGGGGGGAGGTCAGGTGTTTATTCTATTTAAGCCTTCATCTTAGTGGTTGAGGTTTAGTCATATTAGGGAAGGCTATCTGCGTTACCCAAAGTTCACCCATTTTCAGTTTCATTTTATTTAAAAGTGCCCTCACAGAAATGTCCAGAACAGTGTTTGACCCCGTAGCTGGACACCACTGCCCAGCCAAACTGACACATGAAATTGATCATCGCAATGATATGAGAGTTCTAGCATTTCATTTCATTTCACTATTCGCATTACTAGTCACTTTTGTGTCCAGAGGTGTTCAAAAAACAGATAAATGAGGACTTTCAATCGCTGAAAAATAAAATGCATATTTTACATAAAATATATGGTAATAGTGCCACTGATAATTTTCGTCTTTAAAGACTCAGAAAAGAGTACTGTTTTTTTCAAAAGTTGCAATAAACACTGTAATGTTTGATTGATTCTGTTATCCTATACTGACCAATTGAAACCAGAAACTAACTTATGAAAAGTAGTTTCAGGAAGTATGTTTCTTTGGAAAATTTTGAACATGAAATGCATTTTGATCTGCACATTTTTTTCCTTTCCATTTTCCATTTCAAAAGTTTCAGAAGCGTTTTCATGTTTCATCCCCATACTAGGCGGCCTCAGATGTGTTTCATTTCAGAATTGTGAGGATCTTTGAATCCCATTATTCAAAGTAAAATGGAATGAATTGGAGAGTTATCAACCAACATGAAGTGTTCCTTTTTTGGAGGCAAACCTAGGATGACTTAAAAAAAATTATTCAGAGAAGACCCAAATGTCATGATTCCTCCTAGGCGCAGGATCACGTCCTGTAAATTTGAGCCTTTGGCAGTGGAGGGCTATCCCACAGAGTGCCCTGAGTCAGCTCGCATTGTGTAAACGGTGGTAAAAATTTCACATCAGTCCTGCCTCTTCTCTTCCATCAAATCGCATCTGTTTTGACAAACAAGGTGATCGAGAAAACTCAATAAACTAAACTGCAACAAATTATTAATTGTTATTATGTATCCTATGCATATATTCACTTTTAACTGTGTAAGCACTTTGATATGAAACAGTGCATCTCCATGGAACAATAGGTGTCAGGCTAATCAAGGAGGAATCTGTCCCCTTTGCTGATACACAGTAAGATTAGAGCTTTTTAGATATGTGCAGGGAAGCCCTGGTTTAGGGGCTCCAAACTGAAAATCAGATGGTCTAGATGTGTAACAGCATATTGCAGACAGGCAGGGCTATAAGGAAATTTTCATGGAGGGAGAGATTTTCTTGGAGGCTTGCTGTGTGGCGTTTAGGGAATAAGATTGGAGAGACAAGGTCAGAAGTATGATCGTTTGTACCAGCTTTAGCCCTGCATATGGAACAGCCGCAGAAAGCAGAAGGAACTAAATCTATAGGAGTTTCTGTGGAACTCAGAAGGACAAGACATTGAGAGCATCTTTTCATAGACCTGTTGGCCATTGTACATTCTCTTTGGAGAAATGTCCATTTAATTTCTGGCCAATAGATATATAAAAAGATAATCAGCATCCAGTAATTATCAGGAAGACATAAATCAAAACCACAATGAGCTATCACTCCACACCTCTTAGAGCAGCTATTACCTAAAAGACAAAAGATAACAATTATTAGCAAGGATGAAGAGAAAAGAGAACCCTCGTGACAATATAAACTGATATGGCCACTATGGGAAACGGTATGGAGTTTCCTTAAACTGTTAAAAGTAGATACACAAAATGATCCAGCAATCCCGCTTCTGGGGATAAATCCAAAAGATTTGAAATCAGGATCTCAAATAGAGATCTTCACTCTCATGTCCATTGCAACATTATTTTGCAAGAACAGGCATGGAAACAACTTTAATTGCTATCTATCTATCATCTCTTAAATGTATATGTGTATGTATGTCTTAAAAATGAATATTCTTCATCCTTGTAAAGCAAGGAAATCCTGCCGTTTGTAACAACAGGGACGAACCTGGAGGACGTTATGCTAAGCAGAATAAGCCAGACAGAGAAAGATGAATGCTACATGATGTCACTCACATGAGGAATCCAAAATAATCAATCTCATGGAAGCAGAGGGTCTAACAGTGATTTCCAGCACCTAGGGCGACAGGGTGATGGGGAGATATTCAATGGGTGTAAAGTTGCAGTTTTGCAAGATGAATAAATTCTGGAGATCTGCTGTAAAAGATAGTGCTTATAGTTAACAATACTGCACTATACAAAAATTTTTTGAGAAAGTAGATCTCCTATTATTTAATTATAATCAAAAGCCAGAATGATAGATAGATAGATCGATAGATAGATGATAGATAGATAGATAGATAATTGAGAGAGAGAGGAAGAGAAAGAAATATGAAGTAGTGGGAGAAGGGAGCACTCTCCCCATGTTTAAGGAAAGAAAATATCACTATGATGTTCATAGAACTAAGAGGAATATACTACTGATTTGGCCATAATGATAATAATTATGTTGATAACATAATTATTAGCTAGCATATATCAAATGGCCATTATATAATGAGCACTATGCTAAGAGCTTTCCCTACATGTACATGGCACAGGAAGCCCACAGCAGGTACAAAGCATTGTTCCTCGAGGAAAATCTGCTCCCTCAAGCCCCTTGCTTCCCTGGTAAGCAAGCTTCGATTTCTTCAGGTAGCAAAAGGAGATCCTTTGATTCCAGGAAGGGTGTCTAGCTTCTAGCTTAGCATGGTTGGACTGAGCCCAGCATGGCGACTTATTCCCATTGATCGCTCTAAGGCTTGAGCATGTGACCAACTTCAGCTACAAGAGACATATGGGAACTCTGATGGTTCACTAACTGAAGAACTGGGGTTCTTCGTGTCCCTCCATTCTGATACCCTGGCTTCATGCTCGGGTTGGTAGCAAGATGGTGTGACAGTTTCCGATCACATTCAGACATGACTGAGCCTCTCTCTTAGGATAGAAACAGATCAGTCCTCATGTATTTTTAAAAATGCCAAGTTTTGGTCTGTTAGACATCTATGATATTTAAACAATATTATTAAAAGTTATTTTTTTCTTAGAACTCTATAGCCCATATGTTAGAATCTCTGTCTGTATATTTAAAATTCAGCTTATGTTCCCACGGAAGTCTCTCCGTGATAGATATACGGCCTTCTCATCTAGTGAGCTTATGTGTTTGTTGTTTCACAAATGGCATTTTCCATTAAGACACTTAGAATCTTCAAATTTGATCGATAATGAAACCGAATATCAAATAAAGTTCTTATTGGTTTTACCTTGTTTCATCTTTTATTCTTTCGGGTCTTTGCAGAACGATCTTTTTTGTCTAATTATGATGAACCCACACAGACCCAAGGCTGCATCTGCTATTGCCAATTTGTTAGATGTGCAATTCAAGGCAAACCACGGATCTGAGCTTTGGATTCTTCACATGTAAAATGAGTTGCTGTGATGAACAAATGAGGTAAAGCATACAGAGCATAGAACAACATCTAGGAAACTAAAACTTAGCTATTTTTTGTGTAGAGTAAAAATTCCTTCTACAGAAAGCGTGCCTATAAATTTTGTCTTGTGCAGTGTCCAACACATCGCTATCATTTATTAATGTGATATTATAATAACCTCTTGTGTTATTGTGACATTTTTCAGTGTCAGCCACAGTATTGTTGTTATATAAGGTAAAGCAATAAACTTACATAACTAGAGTTTCAAATATCTTTAATAATAACACGTTTCCTCTTCATTGAAATGAAAATACCCAAGCTCCTTGGCCATCAATGCTAAAAGTAGACCCTGCTTTATTTTTCCATTACTTTACAAATAATGTCTACTTACCACATACTATCTCATAGCATACATTCTTTTGTAGATAATCAGTGAATTTCAATGAGAATTTTAATAAGTCCTAAGTATTGTATTAGATTTGCTTTTGCTTGTTGTTTATTGTGCCCCATGAGAGGTCTGGGAAGAAAAGAGATTATTTACTGTACTTCAGAGTTTGAGGCATATTGTGAATTAGATTCATTATTGCTGTTTTTATATGCAGTGTTTTTGTATTAACATTATTTAACCCTTCTGTAGACAGTTTCTAATTTGTCCTAATCAGTCAGGGATCCCATAGAGACTGATACTTTCTTGAATTACCAATTTAGTAGAAAAAAATGAGTTTGAAATAATCATGCAATACAACGTCATAAAAAGTGTGTTCAGACAACTTTATAAATGCACGCTATTTTGAATTTTAGTATTAGCATTATTTTTCTGCAGTTGAGTCTTAAAGTAAATATCATTTAACATATGTTGTAATATTATGGAAGGGATTGCAATCATGTGCCCCCATAAATATTGTGCTAGATAAATGTGGAAAGACTATAATTTATCTCTGAGAAATATGGGCTTGTTAACATGGAAAATGAGAAGAAACAAAATACTAGAATGCTCACATAAAAATGGAAACTAATATTTATTTGCATAAATTTTTAAAATGCATATTATTTAGATAGACACAGCCACTTATACATGAAGATAAACAAGTTACTCATCAACCAGATTATTGTTATGCTGTAAAAGAAAAATATATGGAACTCTAAGAAAAGTCAGTAACAAAAGCAACAATGGATTTTAAATTTGCATGAACAGTAAGAAAATCAAGAGAGAGAATAACATAGAAAAGAACAAAGAAAATTAAATTCAGACTTTATTTCTCTTAAAAGTGTTATTATGTGAACCAAACAAAGCTTTGTGGTATCATTAGGGAAAAAGATTTATCTCTGCGTATAATACATCTTAACCGTAAGCATATAGTGTTCGTGTAAGCTGAAGCTGACATTCGAAGTTGTCTACTTTGGCTATTCTTCACTAATATTGATACAAAGTTGAAAAAGACGAGAGCCCTGGCCAGGGATCTAAGAAATATGGCGAACGTTACTAGATGTGATTTAAGAACTTTGCAGTGCCTTTTGTTTTGATGCCTAATGAAGACATTTGTATTGAGGTTAATGTCGAGACTTTAGAAAAAAAAATTCTGCTGTTCCTTTCATAAAGTTAGTATGGAAGAGAGAAAGGAAATGATGCAAAGTATGATGAAGTTGATAAATGGTGCTTTTAGCCCAGTTCGCAGTGAGGTTGTCTGTCATGGGTATTGAACCATATGCAAATGTAGGACATTGGCTCAGTATACTGTTTTGTAGTACATGACAAATAACTTCTAACATGTCAGGAAATAAGTGCTTTGGCAAAATCACATCCTTAGTTATTATCTGGGGTGTGTGTGTGTGTGTGTGTGTGTGTGTGTGTGAGTGTGTGTGTGTGTGTCCTTGAGACTGTATGCCTTTTGTCTCCTTCTACTAAAAGTAATAATAGGCATTAAAAATATAACCACCATTAGGAATCGTAGATATTTCTCAAGAAGGCTAGCATATTGACACATGTAAGTTAATTCATTAGAAATATGACCAGTTTTTATTCCCTTTAGTCACTTAAAAAATAAATAAGACCTTCAACCATGCCTTTGTGTAGAAAATGCAGTATTACTGGTATATACATATTGCATGAGAAATTGCATAATATTTATATCCTACAGCAGCCATTCTCTGCCCAGAATGCAAATGCCAACAAGAAGCACATATACCCATAATCCAATCATAGGTCATGTGTTATTATATCTTCCAATTAGAGTGATAAAGTTTCAAAAGTTGCCTTCGCCAATACTCACAAGAAAATAGAAGATGCTCTGTCATTTCATTCCCTGTAATGTCTTCTGTGGATCCTCAAACCCAGTAAGGATTTGCTGAATTCATTAGCATGATCTTTATAATCCATTTCAAATTTGCTACAGCCCTCCTTTCCAGCCTCACCTCTGGCCACTCTGCCCGCAGAGGTGCAGCCAATCGTACAGAAACGGTTGTGTTTTCCAAACGAGCCATATGCTTGCATGGCTTGAGGCAAGGCTTACTCTAGCTTTTCTTCATCCTCCATTTCTTCTTCCAGTTTTCCAGACTGCCTAACTCACCTTCAGGGGCTTTGTTAAGTTTATCCTAGTCCCATCTATTCAAAAGAAATAGACTTTTTTATTCTCGGTGTGTTTTCTTTCTGCATAAAATTCGAGAGGCAAAAAGATGACTTCAAGCTAGTCTAGACAATCAAGGAAAATGAACTGGAAGGACACTGGGTAACTCGTAGCTGGATTCAAGAGGGATAGGAAATTGGAAGCACGGGTAGCTTTAGCTTTCTTGTTCTTTCTCTCTCTCTCCCTCAGGGTCCATGTAGCATTTTGTCTGTACATTTTTCTCTGTGTGTGTGTGGTTTTTTTTTTTTTCCTTGCTTCCTCTTTCTGAGCACCAGTTTTCTCTAGGTCTCTGAGCATATGACCAAACAGCCTTCACAGATATTCAAAACCTTCACGTTTAGGAACTTCCAGTATACTCACACATGTTCCTGAGTTCTAAAGCAAATTTAAAAAGTGCAAGAATCCAATCATTTGTCCTGGGTCAGGTGTCTATGCTGGTCAAAAAAGCTTTGACCAATTAGTGTGGATCTCAGCACACATGTAACCAGATCTTTAAGTTGGAATTTTTGAAAAAGCATGTCTGGAAAAAACACATTGACAACTTCTAGTTTATTTTCTCACTGTTATAGCTCTTAATGCATCATATATAAATAAGTTAGCTCCCCTTGACAAGCTGTAAGCTATGTAAAAGTATGGATCATAGCTTATTCTTTTTTTTTTTTTTTGCCCAGAGCAAGCTGATAGTAAGTTATTAAGAAAAGTCAAATGAATTAGAATGAATGCAATGTGTTGCCCCTGAAGACTATGTCCACCAGGGTAACATCATGAGAACTTGCTAGACTTGTTTTGCAAAGTATCTGAATAAACTTTTACTTGTATTTCAAATATCTGAATAAATATATTTTAAAAGTAATGCACGGAGGCTTGGATAGACGGCCACGAGGGTAGCTGAATCTAGACTCCTAGATGTGAGATGTCAAGGCTCACAAGGTCACTTGGATTTCATTTATACTAAAGGAAGCAGTGGATATAGTAAAACATAATTGATCCCTTGGTGTTGCAGTTACCCATTGTGAAAAAAGCTACCCCAAACTTAGTGACTTAAAAGAAGAGCCATTTTCTTCCCCTACAATTCTCTGGGCCAGGAATTTGGACAGCAGGAAGCAGAGAGGGCTTTCTCTGCTTCATCATGCCCTGGGCCTCTGCTGGAGCATTCAAATGACTGAGAGCTAACTGGAGTGTTTTGAACAGGGTCATAGTTTTGAGAGCTGGAGTCACGCTGCCAACTGGATTTCTCAGTTGTTCTCCATCTGTGATCTCTCCTATGGCTACCTTGAGCTTCCTCACAGCATGGTGGTCACAGGTACGTGGATTTCTTACATCATAGCTGGATTTTCCTCAGAGGGAAGCAGCTATGTCTTTTAGAGGACGGGCCCAAAAGGGCCAAATCATGATTTCCAATGAGCTACGTTGGTTGAGGCAAGTCACAAGGCCAGTCCAAAATCCAGGGGAGGAGCTAGGGTCTCAGCCTCTCGCGATGTGTAGCTGCTTCATATGCAGAGTGAAGGAATGGGTAGTGGCCGTCTTTACACACTGCCTTGCAAACAGAAACACAGGCTATACATATAGGTAGCTTAATATTAGGTACCACTATGGTAATTCCTCACTGCCTTCAAAATCAATAGTACAGATCATCTGTGGCTGTTCAGTTTGGTGTTTGTGCAATCTTAGTCTTGTCCCAATTTCCTATGTATTGATACACCACTTTTTATCTTTTAGTTCCTTTTACCTCCCCGGGATATACACCAAAATGGTCAGACAGGATTACCATTAGGATTTGGAAACATCCTGCACTCTCAGGGTGGTTTTCAAATATTATTAGGTGAACTTTATTAACTACCATATGCCTCTTATTCACCACAGCCTTCTGACTTTTCTTTAGCTAATGGAAGGAAACTACTTTATTGCTTTTTTCTTAACACAGATTGAGAGACTGAAAGACTAAGAAACTTAGAAAGGAGTGCCTGGCTGGCTCAGTTGAAAGAGCATTTGACTCTTGACTTGAGGATTGTAAGTTCAAGCCCCACGTTGAGTGATCACTTAAATAAATAAAACTTAAAAAGAAACTTCAATAAACACGAGTCACTACATTTAATTGGTGACCTGATGGTTAGTACAAGGCTATCGAGCTAAGACAATGCTTATATTTTCAAGTACTTCATGGTTTAATTTCATAATCATATGGGAGCCCTCAGGAATTTTTAAAATATCCTTGATGTCATGTACATGTGGTCCATGTTCTAGTAAAACTTTCTTTCCCAACAGAAATGGCCAGCTGGATTTGGTCCTTGGGCCAGAGTTTTCTGACTCCTGTTCTACATAATATTAAGTATAAACTCTGTTACAGTTAAGTTAGAGTTCAGGTGTAAATAATAAGAGACTCAACACAAAGTGGTTTAAACAATTATAGAATTAGTTTTCTACCATGATACAAACAATAAAAAAATGTGTAGGTTTAAAGTTCAAGGTTCAAAAAAATGTCAATCCTAACAAGGACCAGGCTTTATTTTTTAACCCACCATGCTAAACATGCGGCACCCATCCTCCTGTTCACAGAATGAATGCTGTACCTCCAGGAGTTGCAACTATATCTCAGGCAGGAGAAATTGGTTAGAAGGGCTTAATACTTAGGATATGGATCTTGGCAATTTTTGGTAGGAAGGGAAACCTACCCTCGGGAACTCTCAATCATATCTCCTCAGCCAGGTATATTTCACACGACCAATTTTATTTGGAAAAAAGAGTCTGGAAAGGTGATCATTTTAGTTTCATAGCTTTCATAGTAAAGGAGGGTGAGGGGGAAGGGTTTTGAATGGGTTCTATTACTTAGTCTACAGTATATCCCACCCCAATATTTAAGTGGATCCTGTTGTATTAAACTACAGTTAGCAGAGAAAGGTCCAAGCAGTGATGTTCAATGTTGATCTATATGCTCCAGCATTGAGCTCGGAGATTGGAGTAGGGAAATACAGATTTCAGCCATTAAAAATATGAAAGTCCTTGGACATATACCCTTCATATTATATCACTCCACCTCCTACCCATGGATCAGATAGGAAGAGATTTAAGGAGGCATCAGTGAAAAATGGGCAGCACCTCATGAGGGAATGAAATTTCCCCAGGTACCACCAGACACAATCAGAAATCACGGAGACATACAGATTTTCACTTTACATTTCATTGGTCAGAACTCTGAGATATCACCATCCCTAATTGCAAAGGTGTCTGGAAAATTAAGTGTTATTTTGCCAGGAGTATTAACACTCTAAGCCATGATTTTAAGAAAAGAAGAAGAAAAGAAAGCATTTTTTGGCTACTCAGTTGGCCCTGTCTATCTCAACATGTAATGTTTGCGTACGGTGAGAATCACACATTCCCTGGCCTCTTAAATCATTCTTCATATGTATTTGTGGTTTGCCCACAATAAGATCTGTTCTGGATGTACTTAGCAATTACAGTGATCAAGAGAAACAAACTGTTGCCATTGTGGTACTTGCATTAGAGTAAGGGGGGAGAGAGACAATAAATACATATGACACATATATACACATGGATAGTAAATCAGATCATGGCCAGTGATATTAAAAATAAAGCTGAGTAAAAAGACAGCCTCTGTTGGGGGGATTGGTTCATCACAATGAGCTTGCCTGGAAGGACTTTCTGAGGCTATTTGAGATGACATTTAAGATATAAGAAGGATCCAATCATGCCAAAAATCAGAAAGGAAGCCTATAGGCATCGCGGAGTTAGTGACAAAGCCCCTAAGAAGTGGCTTACTGTGTGGGATAGCATCAGGGGACATGGTGAATAAGCCCACAGGGGTATTATGTGAGATTCAAACTATACACCCAACCAGGCGTCATCACTACCTACAGGCTGTAGGAACACCATTGGATTTTATTATAAAGGGGTAGGCATTAGTCGAGCATTTAAATGAGAGAAATGACATGATGTGATTTTTGTTGGTAGAAAGTAGACCATTGATGGGAATCTGAGTCAGATCCTAGCTCTCATGTTTTACATATGCTTAACGTTCAAATAAGAATTACACTTTTTTTCTGATGACCTTTCCAAATGTTATGATAAAGATAAATCAAAAATGCATTACAACACACTGATTCTGTTTGCCACCAGATTTGGAAGTACCATTAAAACTGATTGATTCGATTACTGTTTTGTAACCTTGAGATTTGCTGAAAGAGTCAACAAAACAAAGTGTCAAGAGCAACATAATTAAGTTGCCAGGATAGTCATTCTGTGTTAACTATGCGGAGAGCATGCTGCTCATTATGGCCCATTGGAATTCAGCCCCACGTCTCCTCTTTTGTAATCTTCTGAGTTGGGAAGCTCCCAAATTACACTTCCAGATTTCCTTGCCAGCAGAGTGTCCGTCACGTCCTGCTACTGAGGGTCTGCCCAGGAGCGTGGCGGCGAGAAGGAGGGAGAAGTCACTGACGGCACAGGTGGCTTCAGCACCTCGCCGACACACCGCAGAGTGTGTGTTTCAGCAGGAAGGTGGTGGTGCTGACTCCAGGGCTCCTGCAGCATCATCAGGACGGGACCCTTGGTTTCTCCCCAGCGGCAGGGGTGGGGTGGTGCTTGCAACAGACGTGGTAGTTCACATGTGGGTTCACTGAGGTCTAGAATCAAGTTCCCTTCTTTAGCTAAGACGCTAAAGTGAGGTCAGATCCCTGGACATCACGAATTTCCCCTTCTGTTTTTTAGATTTTCCAGTCTTTAAGTATATTCGAAGAGCATCAAATTTCTCTATGGCATGCGTACTCTTTAACTTCGTTACGTTAGTATTTTTTCAAAACTCACTTTAAGTCAGGCCACCTTGCTAGGGCTCAGAGGAAATTAACTTATTTAAATATTTGAAAGGGGATTACAAAATCAGATGCTTTCTAGAACTGCATAAAGCAATCTTCTGAAAGACATAAGGTGATCGTGTTTTTATATTTTACTTAATTTTTGTTTGGCAGCCTGCTGGCATATATAACAAAGCAGATAGCCATTAGAAGTAGAAGAAAAACAATCTAATAATTATCCAAACATGATTAAGCAAATTATAATATTTTCATTAAAAATATGAAGATTATTTTGTTAAAAATATGAAAGTACATGTATAAATCACAATGGGATAAATAAGATGAAATGAAGTGTACTTAAGTATTCATTTAAGTTCAGTTTTTCCTAAGTATATATATAAACAGAAAATTTACGACAGTTCCTATTCAATGGAAAATGATGAGAAGAAGCTAAATTTCATAAGCAAAACACTCTGATTTTATAGATTTAGCTGCAGGTAAAATGTAAGAGATCAACACTTGCATAAGCCAAAAGATACAAACCATATGTCCACATGATAATTTGAATCCATAATATTGTTGCCAGGACTATCTCACCTGGGGAGTGTGGCATTTAGTAGATCATTCTTCCTTGTTTTCCCAATTACTAAAACCTCGTTTATTGGGGTGTGTATGTGTGTGTGTGTGTGTGTGTGTGTGTGTGTGGGTGTGTGTGTTTTCAGCTGGGCAACACAGCTATTCTAGTTTTAACAAGGAACTTTTATAAATAAATTTAAAAAGATAGACCTTAGTCTCTCTCAATATTAAAACAACATAGAACAGACTGTTCATTGAAACAAATTAGTATTGTTTATTGCCATGAGAACAAGATATATAGAATAGATAGGCTTTTCTAAGATGTTCATTGTAATAAAAATTTGAATACATGCTAATAATATAGTGTGTTATTTTAGATTTTAAAAAGATGAAATCACCTCTTTATCTTTTGTCTAAATGAAACTTGCCATGAAAATTAGAACTCTAGTATTCTGGGTAAATGTAAGGGCTTATTAATCTTATTATTTTTGTTGTTGATTCATTAACTAAGGCCCTTTTTTCTTTTTTCATTTCTTCCTGGTATTTCTGCTGAAGTGGTTCTGGTAATATTAGATAAAATGTATTTCAGAGCAAAGAGACTTAACAGGCGTAAAGAGAGCCACTTCCTCCAAGTACCATTTCATCGAGAGGACGGGACAATTCTAAATATCTGTGCACCTAATAAAGGAGCTTTAAGCTTTAATATACATGAAATACTCAGAAGTATAAGGAAAAAATAGACAAAGCCTGAATTATTATTTATGGTGTCAACACCATTTTCTTCATGCTCAGTAGAAGTGGAAGACAGAAAATGAGCTAAGGCTACACCACACTACTGACCACTTGAACTAACTTGACGAGATGGAACACTCTACCCAACAGAGAAACACATGCTACCTCACGCGGTCTCACCAGGTACCTTGGGGTTACATTGTCAGAAAGGAAGGAAAGTTATTGAAGGGAAGAAAAAAGAGAGGATCTCTTGAACATTTTGCTGACAGAAGAGCGATGCATTCAAATCTGTGATCACCCTTGGCAGTCCTGAATTTTAAATACTTGGTGACTGATAACTGACCAGAAACCCAAAACTTTGCTGTGCAGTTCCTACTCTTGCCTTAATGTACTGCAGAAGACCTGCCATGGAGTCCATGCTGCTAGGCTTGCCCCCTCAGATACACCCTCCCATTCTTCCACCAGAGTGATCATCCCGCAGGGCAAATGGGATCATTGGTATCATCTCCTTTCTAAAGCTCATCAATGGGTCACAGTTGCATTCAATATAAATGTCCGAGCATGACTTAAGGGTCCACACACACTGTTTGTAGTTCATACTTGAGTTTCACTATTTAATGAGAATTATCTCATGCAGCAATACTTGTTCTTCTTTCTTCTTGGCATATGTTGCCCCTTGAGTCCTTGCTGTCATTCTTATTGACCTGTCTGTCCAATACTAATACCTCCTTTAATTGTTCTTGATCCTGAAATCTGGCTTCTGTGGTCTTCCTGAGGTTTCCCATAGCCCCTCATATTACCACATTGCAGACTCATCAATCTGTATTGTAATTGCCTGTTTACTCATTTGTCTTTCCCACTAGACTACACGTACCTAGAGGTTATGGGCTGGCCTTCTGAATCAGCACATACTGAAGCCCCACTCCATGGGAAAGGCACAAAACTGATACTAAATAAATATTTTTAAAGTGCATCTTAGCTGTAACTACAGAAAGTCCGTGATCCTCTTTCTGACCGAGGTAAGAGAGTAGTTCCTCTGAACAAAAATGGATGAGTACCTTTGATATGGAAGGTGAGCTACAGTTAAGTGGAGGTACCACCCAAATGTTTCTGAAGGCTGGTGACTGCGGGAAGTCTTTGTGCAGAGGTCTGTTTAGGGGGTCTGAGAAGGGTGGGCTACACAGGATTCACACTGAGACCTTTAAAGGAGGGCGATCCACATTTCTATTGATCCAAACTGCCTTAACCTTCCCACCAGCTTGACCAGACTGGAGACAAGTGTCTTCCTGCCCCTGGGCTCCTCACCTCTGTTTGGCTTGTCCTCACAGAATCCATTATGTCCTAATCACAGAGATCTCTCCACTTCTTTTCTTAGAGCATTCACTTCAGAAAACTTGTTGTTGTGAATTATTTCTCTACTCCTTTGAGATGTTCTTAAAAGCCTCTTGGCAGTTTCACGACCCAAGACTCTCTCAAGGACCTGAGAGCTATTCTTTTCAGAGGTAGTCCTCAAGGAAGATAGCATCCCCATCTCCCAGACTCTTTGGAAAGATAACTTCCGAAAGGGTGCCTAGCTCCGAGTTGCAAAGACACCTCCTGTCATGAAGCTGGGTGAAAGTTTACTTGCTAAAACCACATGCAACAGTGCAGTAGTAGCCTTGACATATATAAAATAGGTTTCCAATGGAAATAAAACCGGAGGAACATCCCAGCCCCATGGGTCTTATAGATCATTTGTAGCTTATCCTGGTACAAATTCTATTAACCACAGAGAAGAGAAGATATGCTAGTGGACATTCTACTGACCACAGTAGAGAGAAGAGTTATCTCCTGAGGGAATTTCTGGTTCCTAAACAGTTAGATAATTCTTACAAGCACATGACAGGGGGAAAGGATACACAGTGTTAATAATAAACAAATACACATGTTGCTGAACTGCTCTGAATAAGAAATCAGAAGTATGGTGATCTTGGGGAAGTTGGTACTAGGGAACCACAGGGGTGACTATGCACGGACGCTCTCTGTCTGTCTGAGCTCAAAGACCCAGAGCAGATGAGGTCAGCTTTTGAATCACTTGATACGAATGTTCTTGTCCCTTTCTTCGGGTTTCAGTTTGTACAAGTCTGAAGAACTTCAAGAAACATTAATGAAAAACAGAGAGAAAATTAAGACAAACTATTTGGTCCCTGTGGTGTTTTGTTCCTGGTTCACTTCACCCATAGCCAGGCTTAACATTATTCAGCTAAAAAGTCTGCACTCAGAAGTGATCCTTACCCATGATACAGATATAAGTTAAACATCTTGTGAGTGTGCTTCATAAAACCAGAGTATCAGTATATTAATTTGCAGGGAAAGATAAACCAGGGTGCAGCATTGATTTCCTCCCTGATACACAAGCTCCCAAGGAAAAAAAAAAGAATCCAATTTTCCGGGCGGACAGATTAAGAACAATGAAAATTAGTTGTCCATAACAAATATTCAATGTCATCAGGATTAAAAGAGATGTGCATTTCTTCATTCTTCTTACATAATAGATGAAAATTCTCAAAGACTGATGGATAGTTCTTTTAACCTAAACCTCTATGTGTGGGCATCACCAGCGTTTGCCTCTTTGATTTACCTTTTAGAACTTTCCATAGATCATTAAGCACCATCAGTGACTGTTACATTTATATTTCAGATATGCTCGTTATAATGTATCAGGTAACTCTCTCGTCTCCCTGACAAGATAAAACAGAATTGCTGTCATTTTTTTGTTGTTGTTGCTGTTGCCTTGCCTTCAAGATGATGTTGTCTATCTCTTTGATGTTGCATTTTGTCTAAATTTACACTTGATATCTCAAAGGGCAATCCGTAGCCCTCTTTTTGAAGGAAGTAAAGGATGTGTCCACATATCTGATATTAAATTCCTCTATAACAAGAGCCAGGGTGTTTAAAAGAAAACTATTGACTCTCGAGAAATAGAACATTTCTCTGTCTATCCTCTGAGGAGACTTTGGATAAAATGTCAAATGCCTCTCCATTTTAAGAAATGGTCTGTGTGTAGGAAATGACAAGTTACTGAATGTCCAATTTTCAAACCTTGGTGCCATTTAAAAAGCAAGACAATATTGGGCTCAGACAAATTTATATTTGTGTAGCATTATTAACTGCAAGGATCACCTTCTCATCACAATTTGGATTTCTAAAAATTCCCTTCTGAGGATTAAAAAAAAAAGGAGCATAGAAAGCGTATATTTAAAATATCCAACTTTCTGTGAGTTGGCAGAAGTAAAACGATGAGAAAAAAATGGAATAGAAGCTTTAAGTTGTCATATGCTCTTCCTTGGATGCATAGTGACCATGGTGACAGGAGCTGAATAAATACTGACAAGTGGGCAAAATAAAGTCATATTTCTAAAACACATCTTAGCTAATGTGCTGTTTTTTGATCAACAATTTCTAATATTCCCACTGAATACAACATTAGAGCCATTTTAAAAATTCATCAAGATATCCAAACTGTCAGTTAACTTATTTAAGTGCAAAAGTACGTGATTTGGCCAAATATGATCACTTTTGTTTTAGCAATTTGTTGCATCATCGCAGCCTCACTCAGTGACAAGGAAGCTCAATAAGCATCTATGAGGAGGAGAAGAAGGTTCCCAGGAGGCTGAGAAGGCGTGACTTCTCCTGGGTCTTACTTGCCACCGTTTAGAACGAGGATTTGGCTTAGGAGAAGCTCTCCTCTTCCAAAGGCATCGAAGCAACAGAACCTCCGGTATTTCATCACCGCTGCTTGAAAATGTAATTTTCGACTTAACATCCTTCCATCAAAAGCTGATTTCAAAGGTTCCACAATGTGTTTGTGTGGGTTAAAGTGCTCATCAAAATTTAGTTTTAGATGATGATAGCCCATCGCTTGGAGAAACACGTGCCCACAGGCACCTGCTCTATGTGGCTACAGAAGAGCAAGTGGGAATTTCAACTCCAGGCAGCTGTGGTCCTCAGCAACGTGCTGGGCTCAGCGGGCTCCCGGACCGGGACCTCCTGCGAAGGGCACAGCCCAAGAACTACCCGTGTTTGCTCCCTGTTGACCTGATCTAACTTGTGTCGTCCTGACGATAGAACAAAGCCTGCTAAATAAAACACTCTCAGGGACCCGTGGGAGCTTCAGCCGGTTCAGCATCTGCCTTAGACTCAAGTCATGATCCCAGGGTCCTGGGATCGAGTCCCCATCGGGCTCCTTGCTCAGAGGGGAGCCTCTTCTTCCTCTGCCTGATGCTCCTCCTGCTTGTGCTCTCTCCCTCTCGCTCTTTGACAAATAAATAATAAAAAAAATGCTCTTGCGTCAAATATATGAGAGGTTAATAGAGGAAGGTTGGCTTGTTTAAGTAGAAGCAAGTAGGAAAGAAGCAGAGCCGTGAGCATGAGGAACCAAGGATGAAAGTGCCACCGATAGAGAAATTCCGGAGCTGTAGCAAAGGAAAGAGGAGTCCACCCGGTGTTCGAATGAGCTCGGGACTGGACCGCACCCCACTCCGTTTGGCAGGTTATGAGCTACATTATCAATACGATAATAGTGAAGGAAACAGTGGCCCTTCCTAAAACAGAGCACTTGTATTATATATTTATTTCACATGTAGATCTGCTACACTTATGACATAGATACCTTTTTTGCTTAATTAAAAAAAGAAAAAGCTGCAGAAATGGGCAGGTGAAAGATCTGGTTCTTTAAGCAAAGGGATATGTGAACAGATAATGCTTACATGTGGAGTTAAAATCTCTAAACATGAAGTTCTTAGTTATTTCTGGTAACACTCTGGAGCAGCTAGCAAGCATGGCATTATATATAATTCATATTTCTATGAGTTAATCTTCCCAAACCTTTATTGGCATCCAATTTTATAAAGCAATCATTCCAATCAACTGTTATTGAGTTTAACGGAAAAATTTAATATGGTACCCATTAATTTTAAGAATGATTAGAAAAAGTGTATACACTGATGTCCAATGTGAGTTTCTTTTATTTTTCATCTACTTTGGTTTTTGATTTAATATACAGATTTGTGTTACTCCAGGCAGGGATTCAAAGATCAGTCAGATCCAGTCCTTGCTATCAAGAAATTTCGAGTTAGCTGCTTGCGTAATGGGATGGTCGTGGAGGTAGAAGGGAAACACTAAGAGCTATATGAAAAGAAGAACATCAGAAGAGCCAAAGGTGACAGTTTGCTGGGGACCCTAGGAGGAAGATTAGAAAACCGTGTGTGTCATAAGAGGCGTCAGGATAAAGTTTGAGGTATTATGTGATAGCATCTTCTACAATTGATTTTCCAATGACAAACAGCTGAAAAGAGAGATTGTTCAAGAGTCAAAAAGCATTTATTCTTTAATTTTCCCTTTTAAAAGAAATCTTGGGGGACATCAACCCCAAATAAAAAAGTTTAGGAATCATTTCATGTATTTTAAATTTTTATTTTCATCCATTGAATTAGAATAATTTGTAATTGAATATCCAGAAAGCTATACACATCACACACTACTAGTACCCATAATCTCTGGAGAAGGAAGGACAAGATACCCCATTGACCCGGTAGCCTACTCCCACACAAAATGATTCAGGGCCAGGATGGTACATTCGCAGGAACACCACCAGATCAATGTTGATCCAACCACCCTTAAAATCCATGTAACTTTGAAACTATACAGTCTATGCCATCATCATTTTTTTAAATTTATCTTTTATACCCACCTAACTTACAAGATCATCAGATGTATTTCTTGGGAGGTTTTGAAAAAAACACTAAAGAAATAGACACAAATAGGTTTTCTTCCTTAATGGCTTTATTGACATATATTGACGTATAATGCACACACCACGTATTTCACCCACGTAAAGTGGGAAACCTAATGTTTCAGTTATTCGTATATGTATGCACTATCACCCTGTCAATTTGAGAATGTTTTTACCACCTCAGAAAGAAGCCAAGTATGCGTTATTTATCCTCCTTACCCCAATTTGTCATCATACTCAGCCTTAAACAGCTATTAATTTGCTGTCTGTCTCTGCAGATTTGCCTGCATTGGGCATTTCATATGCAGGGAGTCATTCAGTCACTGGTTATAGCTCCATTTTACAGAGTAAAACACACATACATATACTCAAAAAGGTTGAGTAAGTCTGAATGTCGCAAACCTCCTAACAGTGCTAGGATTTGAATGCAGACAATCTTGATTCCAGAGCAGTGACATTAATCTTGTTACAGATGGTGTTAAAACATCATGTACATCATTGTACATCAAGAAAAGTGGGCAGGAATTGAGATCAAACTAACATATCTGTGAAGAGGAGATTAGACGATGAGCTACTTGCATGTTTAAACTGTTTTCTCTCCCAAATTTTGACCCATCTGATAAGTTTTGATTTTATTCCTAATATCACTGATGTCAAATCCCATGACAAATAATGAGTCCTTTTTCTTTTCCTCCAGGAATTACACTGTTTTAGAAAACCTGTAATACCATATCGTGCGTGAAATCAAAGCACGCGCTGCAACTGTAGCAACGTTATCTAACCCTTACAACAAAAGCAACCTTGTCTCGGATTGATTTGATCTGAGCCCCCGTGCTCATCACTTACCGCAGTACATTATCCATAGGTAGATAGGCTCAGAAATGCTTTTTTAAAATATTCAAATGGACTCATATAATAAAACACTATTTTTTGTTTTTAATTTGTTCTTCACATTTTCTTAATGACCTAGTTAAGAGAAATGTGCTTTGGGGCCCCTGGTGGCTCAGTCCGTTGAATGTCTACTTTTGGCTCAGGTCATGATCCCAGAGTCCTGGGTGGCAGGCTCCCTACTCAGTGGGGAAGCCTGCTTCTGTCTGCCATTCTGCCTGCTTGCGTTCTTACTCTCTCCCTCTCTATCTCTCTGTCAAATAAGTAAGATCTTAAAGAGAGAGAAATGTACTTCTTACTTTATTTACCTTGTAATTTTCGATTTTTTTAAAAATATTTTTTATTAGTTATTTATTTGACACAGAGAGAGAGATTACAAGTAGGCAGAGAGGCAGGCAGAGAGATAGGGAGAGGAGGAAGCAGGCTCCCTGCCGAGCAGAGAGCCCGATGCGGGCCTCGATCCCATGACGCTGAGATCATGACCTGAGCCGAA
>LNAC01000515.1:325274-335566 GCA_002007465.1 Ailurus styani
TTTTTTTTTTTTTTTTTTGAGAGAGTGAGAGAAGGGGCAAAGGGAGAGGGAAAGAATCTTAGGTAGACTCCGTGCCCAGCACAGAGCCCAATACAGCGCTTGAACTCACAACCCCAAGATCATGACCTGAACCAAAGCCAAGAGTCAGACACTTCACCACTGAGCCACCAAGGTGCCCCAATAATTTTAAAGTCTTGTGGGGAAGAAAAAATGGGAAATAGAATTGCTCCTAGTTTCTATTTTTTTCTTATTTCTCAGGTATTGGCCCTGCTTTTAGGCACAAATCTTTGCTGCTTGATAAAAAACTCACAGGTGTATATTTTACTACATAAATGTTTTTGGTTTTTTCGAGGCACCTGGGTGGCTCAGTTGTTAAGCGTCTGCCTTCAGCTCAGTCATGATCCCAGGGTCCTGGGATAGAGCCACATGTTGGGCTCCCTACTCAGCGGGAAGCCTGCTTCTCTTTCTCCCACTCCCCCTGCTTGTGTTCCCTCTCTCACTGTCAAATAAATTAAAATCTTAAAAAAAAAATAAATGTTTTTGTTTTTTTAATTTATTTTTAAATTTTTTCTTTAAACTACATAATTTTAAAAGCAATAGACACACGATTTATAATTTCAAAGAAAATGATCACAAGAGAGAAATTGTTTTAAAAATAAGTTTTATTTTTAGTACTTGACAGGTCATAGGATCAAGCAGAGTCTGTTGCTTATATCATAGACACATTTGTGTGATATTTGTTTTCTTTTTCTTTGTTCTGTTTTAATACCAAGACTATTTGATGTTGAGAAGAAGAATAAGAAGAAAAAATATATCTTAAAAGCCATTTAAAAATTATAATTTTGTAGTGGTAAGGAGTATTTACTTTTCTTTATAACTGGATCACCAGGGCACCTATGGAGCAGATGGTAATAGGCACTACCATCATTAATTTCTGTACTGGAACTATGCAGGGGGTGAATTATTTTTGGATAATTCAAAGTGTTTTCTTTCCAAAAAATATCTATGTACATGCAACTTGTTTGTTTATGGGAATTTCCTGATTAAATAAAATGCATTTACACATAAATATATTTGTATGTATATACGTGTTTGTAGCTGGACTGGTCCTGGTTATGAAGGATAAACGATTATGTAATAAAGAGCTACAACTTTATAGTGTGGAAATTATGGCTGATAATTTCCATCTTCCAAACTTGCTCACCATCTTTCATAAGGTGATCTATGGATCCAAGAAGGAAAGTTTTCTTTTCTTTCTTTTTCTTCTTAAAGATTATGTTTATTTATCTGAGAGAGAGAAATTGAGAGAGCATGAACAGGAGCTGGGGGGAGGGGGCAGAGGGAGAAGCAGACTCCCCACTAAGCAGGGAGCCCGATGTGGGGCTCAAACCCAGAATCCGCAGATCATGATCTGAGACAAAGGCAGAGGCTTAACCAACTGAACCACCCAGGAGCCCCAAGTTCCTTTCTTTATTATTCATACCAACCATTGATTTAAAAACAAACAAAAGAAGGAATTTTTTTAAAAGGTGCCAAATGAGTAGAAATGGACAAATTTTTAACAGGTTTCAGAAATGCACCAGAAATTATCCAGAACATATTTAGTATTAAACCATAAAACCTGAAGTTGTCACAGGACTATCTGCCCCATTTCCACTCTGATTATTCTAGAATAGACTTGAAACATCTTACTTCAAAGCATTAAAAATGTGAATAAAGAATCACTGAATATTAACCTTGGTTTATTAATTTTTTTAAAGATTTTATTTATTCATTTGACACACAGAGAGAGATTACAAGTAGGCAGAGAGGCAGGCAGAGAGAGAGGAGAGAGGAGGAAGCAGGCTCCACACTGAGCAGAGAGCCCGATGTGGGCCTCGATCCCAGGACCCTGGGATCATGACCTGAGCCGAAGGCAGACACTCAAGTGACCGAGCCCTCAGGCGCTCCACTAAAGCATTATTTTTAGGGATATTCTAAGGGGAGAAGGATTACATGATCAAATAATCTTGAGAAAACTATATTACATATACCTCTCTTGGAAAACAATGCAGATCAGCAAATGATTGTGAAAAATTGAACTCAACATTTCTTAAAATTATTTTAATGTTAGGCCTGTTTTTTTCCATGTTACAGAGATCCAATTAATATGTCAAAACTGATCATGTGTTTTGGGAAACAGGAACTTAAGATCCTTCAATATGAAATCTTAAATGATGAGACAGTGTCTCAGAACTCCCTCTAAGTAAGAAAATGTGTGTGGATTGGATAATAGTGTAAAGTAACTTTGTAGATTTTGTACTTTATTCAAAATGTGTTCTTTTAAATAAATACAAATATCAATGACCTAAAATAACCTGCTCTTCTTGAAATAAAAACAGCATCACAACGGAACAACAAGTTAGTATAAAGGGAAAGAGGAAAGAGAAGAAAGAATGTTTTCCCGAACTAGGAAGAAAGAAAAAGGCATTTCTCAGATGTTTTCAGACAAACTGAGCTTCACGTGTCCTCATCAAGGCACCATTACAATTGCCCCGAGAGTTTACTAAAAAAGACAAAATTGGCGACCATTTCATTATTTATTTATTTATTTATTTATTTATTTATTTATTTATTTATTTTTGGGGGGATGATTTTAGAACTCAATATCAGAATCCAGGATGTACCGGAAATTCCTGAGTATGGTGTGTGAGGGAGAAAGACGCTCCCCCTAATCTCATGCAACAGTCACACTCTCCCAGTGCAGAGTTTCCATCCTCTGAGTGCGAACAGCAAGACTTGTCCCGCAAAAGGAAGGAACACACTTTGACCCGCGTGCACTGAGTGATTCCTTATTTCTAACCCGGAGACTGTCCTCAAGAGCCATTCTCTAGTGGCCGAACATGTGACCTGAGCCAACCCGAGCAGTAACGGCCGACTTCGGAGCACTTATTCTATGTAGAGACTAGACATGCTTCATCACCACCAGGATAGAAGACACATCAAGTGGCATCGCAGGTACATTTTGAAATGAATAAGGGGCCTCAGGGGGAAAAAAATCTCTTGAATACATAGAGGGAGAGATTGAGAGACCTAGAAGCTAATGGTTAATGGGCTCCCATAGGATCCTTTGGAAATACAGACCCAATCTTCTCCCCAACAGTGGTCCGGAAACCCCCAAATCAAGAAAGAGTAGCCCAGACTGTTCCCAGCAGAGTTAACACACAAACAACCCTCTGCTTCCATATATATATCGAAGAAAAAGAAGCTCTCGGTACCGATAGTTTAATGTAATAATAATAATGATAATGTTAATAAAACTATTCATTAAAAGAAAGAATGAGGACTGTTTCCTAAATTATGTCTTCAAATCCCCACCGGGTTAATTTCATGGTTATCACATTAGCACAGTGCTAATTCCTCCCAAGGCATTTGAACAGTCGGTGCAAAAATCCTCAGGTCATTGCTGTAATTCCACGTGCCATGGGCCTGTGTTTAGGCAGTATAATATACCTCTAGGAAGTACAGGAGTCTGGGAATGGCACATTTTAATCACCAAATCTGATCATTTTTCTTAGGATTCTTGTATTTATTTATTCTTAATATTTTGCTTTTTCTGTTTGGACTATTCTTTCTTACTTCTGCAAGGACTGTTACCAATCTAAAAGTACATGAGGTGATCTAGCTAAAGAATAATGATTTTTATCAATACCTGTTATGTTATGGGGTGTCAAGTTGCAATGGATTGTGGATTTCTAAATCTTTTTAAAAATAAATATTAACTTGCAGGTATGGTTTTATTAAACAAATACAGAAGTTTTATGCATTCAATAATTTGGAAGGCATTATATTCTATGGTAGTATTTTTATTGGTCTTGGTTATGGAGATTGTAGCTGAAATTTATTTTGCCCCACAAAATAATTTCTTCTGACAATTAGTCATTGTTTTGGATTTCTAAATAACATTGATTTAGATATCTTCTCTCTAGGAAGATTTTCATTTCATAGAAATACTTCATATTAAAGACACAAAATGTTGCTAAAATGCAGAAATGACATTATGGTTCCATTTCCACCTAAAATAAAGTGATAAATAAATAAATAATAAATAAATAAATAAATCTGAAAATTTGTATCCTTAACTCATTTGGAGCATAGCAGCAAATATTGCAGTATATTTTTTAAGCTGAAAATGTCACAAACTATAAATATTAAATTCCTTGCACTTTTTTACAAATAAGACAATTTTCAACCCTTAACAAGATTCTATTTGTGGATGTACATTTATTTTACATTTGTTTATATAAAGAATGAGGACAATGTATAAGCAGGTAATAGTGTATAGAGTCCTCTGACTTATGAGGCTAACTCAATTGTTCTGGAGATCCAAAATTCTGGCAAAAGATTATACTCAGATGTCTTCATTAACACAAATGCAGGTATTTAGTCCATCAGAAGGCAAAGTAATTATTTTGGTAAATAACTGTGGCTAGCCCAGAAAGGCACGGAGGTCTACTCACATTGCATAACTGATATAAATCACCTGGTCAGCTTTCTCCGATTGCACATCTGTTCAAACCCCAGAAGTATTAGGCACCACATCAGGGAGCGCTGTGTTTGCTTTGGGAAACTGGTTAAGGGTGAGAAGAATGGACACTTTTCCCACCTTCACCCTCTACAAGTCCTGCGGACTGACACAAATCAGCTAATATCTGTACAACTTCCATTTTGTATTGCTATGGGGAAAAGCTTCCCAGAACTGTTATGAAAACACACGCTGTATAATGCGTGTGAAAATGCTGCAATTTTCAACTCCTTATATAAGCGGAAGGCGTCTCTAGTTAATTACGTCCATAAAGTACATGGTCTCAGTAAAATAGTTCTGGAAAAGGACTGCTTTCTTTAAGAACAAAAACCAGAACTAAATTTAGAGAAAACATGGAGAGCAAATAACTTACTTGCAGAATTACAAGGACACTGTCTACAGAGTTTTTTGTGCAATAATGACCGTCAGAACTGGTCCATTGTTGACCTCTGTCCCAGAATTCCAGTAAATTCTATTTGGTCTTATTACCTGTATTCATAAAGCAAAACCTTCCTCCATTTCCCCACAAGCGATATGACCCTTGGAAAAGGTGAATCACAACAACCGCTATGTTAGGGTTGCATTGATTTTTTTTCATACACGCAAAACACAACTGGTTCCATCAGAAGGTAGCACCAGAGCTGGCCCCCGCTATTTGTATTTGATGAATTTGAAATTCACAACGCTACCAGCCGAAAGCCACTGGGGAACTGAAATCAAGGAAAATACTTGATTATCTGTATCAGGTTACAAAGTGAATTTATAATTTTGAAAATTGGTCTTTCACAAAATAAATTTCTGTTTAGTTAAATCTGCCAAAATTAAATGCCTGAAGTTTATTGCATATGCATACCTTAGTGAAAGTCCCATTACAACATGTTTTCAGTAAGGATCATGCTTTCTTTTGTAAAAGTAGAATCATTCTTTTTCCCCAGACATTTCTTAAGACTAATCATTACCTTTTCATTTTATGTCAACAGATACAAATAACTTGGATCATGTTTGGCTAAGGTAGGATATGATAACCTTTTATTGGAGATATACATATATTTTTTTTTTCAAAATTTTGCTTTTCATTAGGATAGATTTGTGGGTCTCAGCAACTTATAGGGCCAGAGCTCTGTAGCTTCTACAGCTACAGAGGTTTCTGCTTCACCTTTCTCATATGGCAGAGTACGTCTGTCTACAATGGTGTGTTGCTTTTTATTGGGTAATAGACATGTCATGGGGCTGAGGCGTGTCTGATCCTCCTTCAGGGCCAGAAGGCAATTCCTTCCACATGACTTCCCCCTTCTCCAGGGGAAGCTGGGGGTATTTGCCTGAGCTCTGAGGGAAGATATGTGTCCTGCCCACCATCCAGACACTTAAGGCTGCACTTGACATGGGAAAATGATCCAGAAGAGGGTAGAACTTCATGTGTACATACTACCAATGTGGATATTTTGAATCTCCTGCCCTGCCCCAGAGTTCTCATGAGCATCCTTGGGAAAGAGCTTGCAGTTCACTGCAAACGTCCTTTGTGTATGAGCTCCTAAGGGTTCTAGCTGGCAAGATAACCCCCACATGACCTGAAACAATTCATGAAAATTCTAGCAGTCTTTTTAACCATTTATATGGTGGTTATCTCAATTTCTTGTGTTTGCCAAAGCTGAACCATTCTGGGACTTGTCGGTTTTTAAAATTTAGTTTACCTGTTTGCTTTGTGACCCCAAGATTCTGACGGGTTCAGGAAAAGTTAATGTTCTGTGGGTTATCAGACTTTTTCTCATCGGTACAGTGGGAGCAGTGTCCCCTTAGAGTTTGCTGTACCTTAAACAGAAGCAGAATGTCACCAATGCTTCTTGGTATTTTTGTAAATTCTATAAATGTAATGGTTCACCATCTTTCTGTCTGATGAAGCTATATAAAATGTTTCTTTAATTTTAAATTAACCATGTGTTTATTAACATTGCAAATTCACTTACTATTTCTAATACTAAGATTCCTTTGGATTTTCTGGACACCGAGGTGGCTCTGTGAGGTAAGCGTCCCGCTCTTGATCTCGGTTCAGGTCATGATCTCAGGTGTGTGGGATGGAGACCTGTATGAGGCTCTGCGCTCGGAGGGGAGCATGCGCTCTGCGCTCAGAGGGGAGCATGCGCTCTGCGCTCAGAGGGGAGCACACCTCAAGATTTCCTCTCTCCTCCCTCTCCCTTTAACTGTTGTGCCCCCCCACCTCATGCTCTCTTTTTCTCTAAAAAAACAACAAAAAAAGAAGATTCCTTTGGATTTTCTTTTTTTTTTTTTTTAAAGATTTTATTTATTCATTTGACACAGAGAGAGAGATTACAAGTAGGCAGAGAGGCAGGCAGGGAGAGAGGAGAGAGGAGGAAGCAGGCTCCCTGCTGAGCAGAGAGCCCGATGTGGGCCTCGATCCCAGGACCCTGGGATCATGACCTGAGCCGAAAGCAGCGGCTTTAACCCACTGAGCCACCCAGGCGCCCTCCTTTGGATTTTCTAAAGATTTATTTATTTTGGTGGGGAGGGATAGAGAGAGAGAGAGAGGGACATAGACTCTTTAGCAGGCTCCTTGCTCACTGTGGTGCCTAAGGCAGGGCTTGATTCTACCACCCGAAGATCACCAGCTGAGACAAAACCAAGAGCCAGACTCTTAACTTAGAGAATCAAAAGAATCTCAAGGGGGCTACACTATCCACTTTCTTCTGGTCCTCCCTAAGCACAGACATGCCAACAATGGCCAGCAAAGTGGAGACTGGGAGTACTAATGAAGGTGAAGGAGAAATGTCATTATTTCCAACCACAGAACTCTAAATCAAAGCAATAGAATGATTAGTTGTTTAATTTGAAGTATCTTACAATGAAGGCTAAGGACCACAAATATTTACAGTAATAAATAACACAAAGAAGTAAGAAATATAATTTGTGCTCTTTGCCTCTCTAAATAGCGTGCCTCATTCTTGCCATTTCCTTTGATCCTCCAATCCTCATTATGTGGATGTAAGAAATAAAAATAGCCGATTTTTCTCCAGGTTTTTTGTGGAATTCCGGACTAAAAAAAATCTTTCTGATAAGATCTTATATATTATTCATTATGGAGTCATTAAAGAAAAAACCCTTAAAAGCTAGAAGTATACCAAGGATTGAGTCTTTCTCGTTTATTATGGAAGCTTTGAACACACAAGAGAATAACAATACGCATATATACAATCATACTAAAAAGAAGTCTTCCGATCAAAATTTTACTTGAAAGAAATGGAGAGAGAGCGAAATACATGTCGACTCACTTCTACAATATCATAAATGCAAGATTACGTCCACCTGGCAACATGAATGTAATCATTTCTAGTCATCAGCCAAATTGTAAATGCATTTCAAACCAAACGATAATTTTTATCACACAAAAAACTGCAGCAACCTAATAGTTTAGAAAGTTAATTTAAAATTACTATCAAATACAGTGTTTGCATTCTTTTTATAAGTCTAAAACTATTCTAAAATAAAAAGCTGATTTACTAAGTCACTAAAAAATCTATACACTTTCTGCCCTTCTAACCAACACCTACTTTAAACTAATCTTTGACTTTCAAATTTCAAATGTTAATTCCTTGTGGATGATGGATATTTTTAGATACAAATTTTATAACCACGTTTCATTTGCAAAGATGTTGAATACAAGTGGTTTCATTACTAGAGTTTTTCTTTGTGGAACTTTTTTTTCTGCCAAAGCTATTATCCTAAGTGTGGGTATTGATGGTGCTACCCGTGGAGTGAAAGCATTATAACTACATAACTTTCAGATATTTTATATAAATCTTTGCTATAATGTCACTCCTGGCAACCAGCTGTGCTGTGATATGTCACAATGATGAATCATCAAACATGTAAAACTCTAAAGGACAGTTATATAAGAACCTGTATTAATAAACATAATTTTCACAAGTGCAAAATGAACATTTGCATATACTCTAAAACATTCTATAGCATTTACTCCAAAGTTTCTAGTACAAGACCATATTTTAGAATCATAAAGATTTGCATGTGATATTTCACAGGAAACAAATTCCATCTGAAAGCATATTTAAGACTGACAATTGTGCAGCGTGTGATTATGTTTTAGCAAGGCTTAATGTAAGTACCTTGCAACATTCCATTGGTCTTCCCGTCTGTAGAAAACAGTGGAGAGTCCTTTCTCCCTGCTCCTCTCTGTTAAGAGTAAACATAACCCCAGAAAATAATGCAAGAGACAACCAAAGTATGAATCTGCAGTGTAGAAAGAGGAAAGCAAATGGTTTGGGACATTAGGACTAGAGCAACATCATAGGAACGGAGCATCCTACAGCTGCCACCCACAGAGGGAAGTGACCAGGGCCCAGCCTTTCCAGATGTCCCCAACAAGGAACGGAAGATGGACCAAGTAGGCTCCTTCCTCCAGCAGTTCAGGTGTGAATCCCATCAACAACACCAGGTGAGTCTGGCAATACTGGTAAGAAGGACTGAGCGGAGACAAAGAGTCCAGGGGAGGTTCATTCCAGGCCAGACGACTGGGCCAGAGACTGCCCTCGTCACTGAGAGATGACAAGCCTTCGGCAAGGGGTCCCACCCTAAGTGCCTTCCAAAGGAGCGCCATTAATCTCTTGGGCAAGAGAATCTTTCCCCAGCTAGAGACAGGCAGCTTGGCCTGAGGAAGCCCTTTCTGGCCCCTAAGCAGGGCCCAGCAAGAGGCCCAAGGCGCAGGACTGTATCAAACCAAAACAGCTCCTCTAAGTTTCTGATAATTAGATGGTCACTGGACCCGCACTTGCAGCGATGGGCCAGGATCTGGGTACTATACCTCAACAGGGTGACTGAGCATTAAAATAAAAATTTAAATTGGACCCAGAGCCTCCTTACACAATAGCTCAAATGTCCTGGATACAATTAAAAACAAACAAACAAACAAAAGGTCAGCCATAGTAGCAAGAACCAGGAATGTCCTAGGCTGAATAAAAGCACCACAAAAGCAAAAGAGTTAACTGATGCCAACACTGAGATGACTCAGATGCTGGAATTCTGAGAAGGATCTTAAAGGATGAACCAACTAGAAATGTTTGAGCAACCAATTGCAAATGATCTTGAAAGAAATGAGGAAAGAGAAAATCTCAGGGGAAAAAAAAAAGAAAAAGAAAAAGAAAAAAAAAAACAACCAAGAATTGAAATCACAAAGAACCGAACGAAAATTACAGAACTGAAAAATGCTATAATTAAAAAACGAAACAAAACTTGTTGGACTGGTTTAATAGTAGAGTAGAGAAGAAGAAGAGAAGACGAGGATGAGAGTAATAACATCAAAATAACTTCTCCAATCTGAATACAGAGAAAAACTAGACTGGAAAAGTAAAGAGAAGGACAGATCTTCAGGCACCTGTGGGACAAGGACAAAAGATCCAGCGCATTAGAGTCCCAGGGAGAAAGTGGAAAGGGACTGGGGTGAAAGAGTTCTAAGAAATAATGTTTGAAAATGTCTCAGATTTTGCAAAAGACATAAACCCACAAATTCAAGAAGCTGATTAATTCATAAGTAATAAAAACTGCAAGAAGGCAACAGAAGAATTAATATAAGACATATATTTTGAAAAGGAAGAAATAAACTGTTCTTAATTGCAGATGTCATTGTTGTCTACACAGATAGTCCTGAGAAGGAGGAAATGGAGGAGGAGGAAATGGAGGAGGAGGAAGAGGAGGAGGAGGA
>LNAC01000515.1:335771-387337 GCA_002007465.1 Ailurus styani
AGGGAGGGAGGGAGGGAGGGAAGGGAAGGAAAAGAGAAAGAAAAAGAAAGAAAGAAAGAAAGAAAGAAAGAAGGAAAGAAAGAAAGGAAGAAAAGAAAGGAAAAGAAAGAGAGAAAGAAAGAAAGAGAGAGAGGGAGAAAGGAAGGAAGGAAGGAAGGAAGGAAGGAAGGAAGGAAGGAAGGAAGGAAGGATCCTTAAAACTAATAAGTGAGCTGATTAGGTGGCAGAGTAAAAACCAAGGAGCAAAGGAGAAACATTTGTATCTACTAACGGTAAGGAGGTAGAAACTGAAAATAAAAGCACAATAGCGTTTATCATCATTCAGAAGAAACCATAAGCTTAGGGATAAATTTAAGAGAATATGTTATAGGACATGCATGCCGATATTTCAAAATGCTGAAGGAATTCCAAGACCTAAATAAATGGAGACATAGCATGTTCGTGTATTAGAGGACTCAACACAGTAACAATGTTAATTCTCCCCAGACTGATCTATAGATTTAAAACAATTTCTATTAAAATCTCTGCAGGGTTTTCATAGACGTAGTAAAGCTCATTCTAAAATGTATATGGAAAGACATGGGCCTGAGGAAAGCTAAAAATGATCCTGAAAAATACAACCAAAGTAAGTGGAGAAGGCTACGGAATATGAAGCCTACTGTGGGCCACTGCAGCGACCGAGCGAGCAGGACGCGGTGGAGGGACCGGCCATCCCGGCCCAGGGAGCAGGTGTGCTCCTTATACAAGTCGGGTGGACATTTCTGTGTTTGATTCTATGGATGACATCGCTGTCTTCATAATATTGTACAATAATTCTGCAAAATGCTTCTGTACGGCAAAATGAGGTAAAGAACAAATGGGCATTTCTGATATTTCTTATAGCTGGCATGCAAATCTACAAATATATCAAAATAAATAGTTTAACATAGAATTTGGACTGCAGTTTCTTTTCTTTTCTTTAGAAAAATATAGAATAAGGTAATGGTGTTAAACACTTTGGTTACCCAGATTCTGAAAGTTGTTTCAAGTTGGGCTTTTTTTGTGGTCTCTGTATCGATGTCATCACTCAAGAGGAGATTCTTTTACCACTGTTGCTTTTATTTTTCGTGATTTTCTAAGTGACTTCTGCCAGTGCTTTTAAAAGGAATTGCAAAGGTGTGACTATAACCACCAAAGGGAAATTAAAATAAAAAAAAAAAGTCTTGTAGGCTTAAGATATACTCATTTTTAGCCACAAAAGTATATTCTACTTTCTTATATTTAACATCCAGAGGAAAATGGTTGGGAATGTTACATATTTTCAGTGATCTGTTAATAAAGCACATTTCTGCTTATACTGTCGTTGGTAGAAGTTGGTACTGGGCCATTTAATGGGCAGAGGAGCACATTTCTAGAAAGGCTGAGCTCCACTCAGGAAACATCGCCGTAAATATATGAATATGAGCATAAATAACACAGAGAGAATTATTTCCTGGGCCTCTTAGGAAAAATATTGGATACCTACTTATTAACCATTTCTAAGATGGATATTTAAAAGTTCTAGACATATACTTTATATAGCATGTTTGGATGAAATTTAAAATGATACGATATAATGTATTAAAAGACAGTATGAATGCAATGTGATTGATTCTACCACTTTGCATTTCTCACTGTTCCTCACTTCCAGAATCAGTGACTACCCAATGCTATCGGTAGTTTAACCACCCTGGATTCTGAGGAACCAGTCCAAATCCACATGGACTGTTTTGGTCCATGTGGTCCACTTGACAGACCTTTTCTGCAGAGAACTGAAGCATTCACTTGCCCACTGAGCTAGTAGTTGAGTTTTCTTATTTCAGGATTTCCTGTTTGCAACTCGGGTCTCACCTGAGTCTGAAGGAAAGGGTTTGTCAGGGATCGCTTTTCATTCAGTCAAACCCAGAGCCTGCGGTTACCCCAAGAAACCATCAGTCTCCCTCACTTACATGTCCTTAGTCACAGACATAATGGCAGGCAGCACCTCACCAGCCCCCGCCCCGGCCCCCTCGCACTTCTTCCCACGAGCACATAAGCACCCCCTATACGATCAATTCACTGAGTCCTTGAAATGTCCCCACCAATTTTAACATAATTTTACAACTTACATACACTATAGTAACTATTTTAAAGTTGTTTTCTTAAAGGTTGAAATATGAAAAACACAATATGATATGTTGGTAAATAACAGATTATGTAACGATTTCATCACTCTGTAAAATTAGCACACTATTTTGGGGAAAGAAAAAACTGTCTTCAAAACCAATATGATGTCAGCTCCATTGGAAAATCATATGACTTTTAAGATGTCAGGTTGTTGAATCATGGCGAGTCTTAATTAGAGAGAACTTGAGGGGTTGATGACAAAGAACTGTACACGGAGAAGCCATATGTCTCAGACACGAAATCCAGAGAAGAGCCAGAGGACAAGGACACTTATCCAGGAAAATCAAGTGGTGTCGCTGCCAGAGGTTGGCTCTTCTTTGAACCAGGAGAGAATCTACTGGTGAATAAAGAGATGAAAACAAAGCAGCAGAAATGGATAAAATACATTTATATTAAACATAAAATGGAATTAAAAGCAGAACAATTACTTCTAACACATGAAACGTGGGGGATTTCCTTTGTTTCTTCCTCTTCCCTCCTCCCTTCCTCTTTTGCACTCACATATGTGGAATTATTATCTCTCTCTCTCTCTCTCTGTCTCTATACCTACATCTGTCTCTCTCTCTCTATCTACTAACTCTTCACACATGATACTTGTTATAAACTCAATGCGACACCCTGAAAATTTGTATTTTGAAGCCCTAACCCACTGTGTGACTGCATTTGAAAATAGGGTCTTTAAGGAGGTAATTAAGTTTAAATGAGGTCATAAAGTTGAGGTCTTCATCCGACCCTCATGTCTTTTAAGAAGAGACACCAGGCAGAGCTCATTCTCTCTGTCTCTGTCTCTCTCTACGGAGGAAAAGCTTTATGCTCACAGTGTAGTGACCCAGGAAGAGGGCTCTCACCAGAGCCCAAATGTTGCTGACACCCCGATTTTAGAAATCCAGCCTCCAGAACTGGGAGAAAATAAATATTTGTGGATTTAGTCACCACGTCTGTTGTTTCTTGTTATTACAGAATGATCTAAGACAATACCTGTCTTGTCCTATTGCCAAGCCAGGAAAGATGACAGAAGTCATTTGGAGTAAAGGATACCATATTTGAGAAAAGTAGATTCGAAATGTTTTTATGCAATGCACAATATGTGTCTACATATTTGCAATATAATATATACAGAATTGACAATGGTGTGTATATTTAGCACTTTATCAAAAATCTATCTGGAATTCCAGAGAATATTAGGGACTGGAGAGAGAGGTCCAAGGTTGTAAGGGTAAGTGAACATGAAGTGGAGCCCGACTAGAATGCAGGTGTGTAAAGGGGTTTTCTCACACCTGCGTTTCTTTCCAGGGAGGTCTAGAAGTGTAGTCCTGACTTAAGGTCTAGATAAAGGACATGGAGGGCTAGCTAATTATTTTTAGTGTGCTACTTCAAGTTCGAAACCCCTTTGCGCCCCTGGCGTTAGTCTATGTACAGTGTTCAGGCTTCCCCTGCTCTCCCAAAGCAGAGCATTCTGTGAAAACTTTCATAAACCACTGAGGCACAAAGCAAAGTAGTCACCATTAATTTATATGGAAAGCATTTGGGGCATTTCCAGACCCTCAAGAATAACCTCTCTTAGATTTTTTGTTTTTTGTTTTCCTGATACCTCAGGACACATCTTGCTAACGGATGCACAAAATCAATGAAGAATAAAGTGCAGAGGCTGACAAAGTTCAAAACTCAGGACTGAAACAAAAAATGTAGAAGGCACTGGGTGCCTGGGTGGCTCAGTGGTTAAAGCCTCTGCCTTCGGCTCAGGTCATGATCTCAGGGTCCTGGGATTGAGGCCCGCATCGGGCTCCCTGCTCAGTGGGGAGCCTGCTTCCCCCTTTCCCTCTGCCTGCCTCTCTGCCTACTTGTGATCTCTGTCAAATAAATAAATAAAATCTTTAAAAAGAAGAAGAAGCAGAAGAAGAAGAAGAAGAAGAAGAAGAAGAAGAAGAAGAAGAAGAAGCAGAAGAAGAAGAAGAAGAAGAAGAAGAAGAAGAAAGAAAAATGTAGGAGACACTTAAAAAATACACATGATCCTTAAAGCCAGGGCCCGACTGAGGTCACTTACGCAGGGTTGGGGGTGTCCTTGGAAGCCAGAGAAGAACGTGTTTTAAGAAAGGGATGGTGGAACACACACTGTTGGGGGCTGAGTGAAGAGGAGTGACCGACCTTGGGATCCGGTCACCTGGAGTCGGACGGTGACACCGTCAGGGAAAGTGCCAGTGCTGTCACACAGGTGAGCGCCGAGACAAGGGCAGGTAAGGACGGATGACCTCGCTCTGAGCTTTGTTACGCGGCCTCCAAGAAGCCCGGCTTCCCTGGGTGGGTTGAGTGAGGGGTGATGAGCCCGGGTATACGCATGGAAGGGGACAAACCGAGGTTTTCAAGAAGTGGGGAATGCCTGTGTTTAGACTGCGAAGTTATACCTGGTTGAACTGGCTCCAAACTTGGCTGGGCTCAGTGACTGGTGGATTAAAAAAACATCATGCAAAATTTTGCCCAAGCTCCCCTGAAACCATGCTCCCTCACCCAAGTCTTAATGGTTCATAATCTAAAACAAAAGATGTCCCATCCCAGCGAGAAAGGACGCGGGAGCTCTCCTGTCTCCTTTGCTCACTCTTCCTCCTGCTACTCTTCTCCCCTTAAAGCCTCCCAGGTCCGTCTTAGGGGAACTTGGAATGCTTTCCAATGAGCTGACCTCCTATAACCAATGCCCCAAGTCATCGAGTTGGTGATGGAAGTCGAGTCTTGGCTAATTGCTCTACCTTTCTCAAGTCGGTATTCTCGTATTCTCACTATTTCTCATATCTTGACACGACAGAATAGATAAAATACAAACAATTTGTGAATGTTCCTGTCCCGAATGCAATGATCTCATCTTACCCTTTATCACGGAGATATTCTTATCTCTTGCATCCAAAACAAAATACTCTCCTCAAATGTTTATCCATTAGCATTCAGTTCCTTTGTCTCCAAGAATGCTTTATTACCATTTTAATTCTTTAAGAACTGAAATTTATCCAACATAAATTTACCTGACGTTTATCCAAAGGTTTTCACTTTGTTCCTAGAGTCTACTTGGAGAGACAAGACTTTTATGAAGACTGGAGTTCTGTCTCTTTGTAGCTAAATGGGGAGTACCTGCCATTATACCTAGTGGTTCCTGTTTGTGCAGGCAGAGTGCTCTGAAGAATCCACTGCACCACATAATTTTCAGTGGACATGACTCATTCTTGGCAATCCTCTCAGCAATTCTGTAAAAACAGGATTGCCCTTTTTTATTGGTGATCATATTAGATACCCATTTTTCCTATGACTGAGTTTCTACCGTTTGCTTAACAGACTAAGATCAGTGCAAATTGTGTTGCCTCCCTCATGCTAAACGCCCATTTCCACATCGACATCTTAGGAAGAATCACTGCTATTCTCTTACTATTTTGTAGCAGTGAACACAATGGTGAAAAAGCTTCAGGAAACTTCCATTTACAGTGCTTATGTTTACATAATGTTATCATGACATCGGTTCTTTCTGTTGGCAAATTAATGCCAAAATCAGAGCATAGGCAACAATTATGGAAGTCTAGTCCTTTATTTCCAAGACATATGATGCCTTTTAGTAGTTTGTAATGTTGTCTTTTAAAGCTGTAGCATTGAAGCATTTTCTCTTAGTGCTATTTCAAAGGGCTCTTAGATACAATTGTGTTTATCAAATAGGAAGACAAGATCAGAACATAAATGATATGTTTTTATACTTTAATTAAACAATGTTATGCAAAATGTGGCAATTATAATAGCAAATATCTCTGTTGCACCAGAGTACATTTAATACAATTTTCTTTTATATAGATTGTATAGTTTAGCAAATGGTATGAAAAGTGAAATGTAGTGTCTGTATATTTCTGTATTCATTTTCTGTTGCTGTGTAACAATTACCACAAATTTGGTGGGCTCAGTCAGGTTCATTATCACAGTTTCCATGGATCAGGAATCCAGCCTATTTTCAGAGGGCTCACCCTCTGGTCTCATGAGCTGAACTCAGTGAGTCAGCTGTTGGTATAAGCAAATCTCAGCTTAGTCCCTTTGAAGGTCTATGTCACACCAGATAGTGGGATGATGACTCTCTAGTTTTCTGCTGAATCCAAAGGATTCACTGATCTTCAGTTTCTCCGTTTTTTTCTATTATAAGGATAGGAGCAATATTTCCAAACTCTTTACATGTGGGAGCTGAAAGGGAAAGTCCCAAAAGCTATATGGAATTTTTTTTTTAACAGTGTTCTATCTCTTAGGGTATTTTTTCTCATGGCATCATCTGGCTTTAGATAATGACTAAAAATTATGTTAACTTTTTTCCATCTGTTTTTAAGAGGCTTAAATATTTCTGATGATTTCCGGTGTGGTGAGGCATTCTCTTCCTTTACTGCTAAGAACACCGCAGAGACTTAATATTCTCTATTGTTTAATAAAATGCCATGGGAAAGTGTAGCCCGTTTAGTGGATCTCAACTTCAGAAAGTTTTCTGAATATAGTGGAAACTAAGACATGGAATATGGTGAAGTGGAAATAGGGGGGTGAATAACTGTAGCTTAGAGTGTATTGTCTACTCTGGATAACTGTAGCTTAGAGTGTATTGTCTACTCTGGCAAAAATGATATGAACAGATAGTGTCTGGAATGCTTACCTTACTGAATGAGTATGAATGTTACAAACAAGTGATATGACAAAACAATTGTGGAAAATAACATGCCAAAGGAATTAATTATGGAATACATTTATTTCCAAACTGGGGGGAAAAGGAAGTAAGCGAGCAGCAATGAATGAGGAGTTTGTTAGACAATCACCCATCAACTGTTTTCTTTGTGGTTGAGAAGAAAGATTGGCACTATGGAAAATGCACGAATTGTCAACACTGTTGAGAGAGATAAAGAGAAATATAAAGTGAATTAATGAAAGGAAATGGCAATGCTGAATAATAAGAACTTTACACATAATGTTTGGGTTTTACCAAAATGTTGAGAATGGCAATCATAAGTTATTTTATCTGTAATATTGGAAAAAGGACTTTAAAAAAATATTTGAGAGTATATTGCTGGAAACATTTCTACACGGACACATTCAATTGTATGTGTAAATTGTAACACTTTTTATTTTTTTAATTTTTTTTTAATATTTTTATTTTATTTATACGACAGAGAGAGAGAGATCAGATCACAAGTAGGCAGAGAGGCAGGCGGAGAGAGAGGAGGAAGCAGGCTCCCTGCTGAGCAGAGAGCCCGATGTGGGCCTCGATCCCAGGACCCTGAGATCATGACCTGAGCTGAAGGCAGAGGCTTTAACCCACTGAGCCACCCAGGCACCCTTGTAACACTTTTTAAAACAAAATATATTTTTATTTTAAGACGTTTGTTGGTATTGCCGTTTTCGCTAACTCATTTTTCCTTTGTTCCCAAGTAATTACGCTGTGTCATTCGGTGTTGAAAGAAACAATTCCATTTATTTCAAAAAATCATACTCTGACCTACAAACCACTGTAGGATAAAATAATGATCCTTTGCATAAATCCTGAACAAATTTTCAGCAAACTCTACATCTGTCATGATGGAAATGGAGAAGTTGCATCTTCAGGCCATACTACAGTGTTGCATCACAAGATGGGAAAAGTCCATGCTGGAGGGAAGGATCGGTTTCGCCCTAATGTTATTTGGTATTGTTGGCCCACAGTAATAATAAAAAAAAGCACACTGACCTTTATTGGTTTTGGTATTACTTTTATCTTCTTCACAGACAATAGATTCCATTTGTATGCCCTCTCGGGCTGCCATAATGCAATAATGCAGACTGGAGGGGTGGGCAGCGTAAACAACAGAAGTTTATTTTCTCACAATTTTCGAGGCTGGAAAGTCTCGTGTCAGCAGGTTTGGTTTCTCCTGAAGCCTCTCTCCTTTGTTTGCCTCCTGCAGTGTCCTTTCCTCACACACACCTGTGTGTGTGCTCCTGTGGTATGTCCCTCTCGAAAGAACGCAAATCATCCCATCCAATTAGATGCCCATCCTGATGACCTCATTGAATCTTGGTTCCCTCTTTAAATGCCCCATCTCCAACGATAACTGTATTTGGAGGAGGCTTTAACATCTGAATTTTGGAAGGACACAATTCAGTCCATAACACCATTATTGACTAATCCCCAAGGTGCCCCCCTCATCCAGTTTGCCATGGCATAACTGTGGGTTGTTGATATTTGTCTCCTGAAGCAAATCTGCAGGTTGCATTTCTGAGGAAAAGGCCTGTTTCAGAGACAAAACTCAGTGTGGTAAATCCTATTATTTGTCCATAATTGTTTCTTTTCTTCGTGTCTTTGCCATGGCTCACTTTTCTACCCCACTGACGTGAGGCTTGGCCACGCTTTTATTTTGCTCAGTGGATGTGGGATGAAGGTACAGTTGCCAGTTCCAAACTAAGACTGTAAGAGGCACGCATTTCTGCTTCTCTCTCCACACTCCTGCCGTTGACCATGAGAAGAACTTCCCCTAAGTGACTAATGCTCTTTCAGCCTGAATCCTGGGATGATAAATCCTATAAATAAGTGTGAGTAAGTCTGAAACAGACCCACAGACTGAAGCAGACCTACCCCAGCCAATCCACAGAACTAAGGAAAAGAAAAACTGTAAGACACTGGCTTGTGGTCTGTTCATTAGGAAGCGTTATCACAGAAAAAAAGCTAAAACAAAGGACTTTATAGATGCTGCTGCCTTCCCTAAACCTCACCGTGAGCTCCTTGCAGCAGTAGCTTTTACAGAAAGATATTAGGTGTCTATGACTGCTGCAAGAAATGACCACAGACTCCGTCATTTAAAACAGAAAAATTCACTATCTTAAAAAAGTCAGAAGTCCAACGTTAGCCACAGTAGGTTAAAATGGAGATGTCAGCACGACCACGTACGGTGCTCAGCCTTTTCCCCGCTGCCTCACCATTCCCAGCACCGGAAGCCGCGTGGTTCCTTGGTTCCTGTTCAGAAACGGAGGGTCCTGTCCTACTCACGCTGTGCCTTGCTGGCCCCCGCTTGCACCGCCTTCCTTCCTGTCCAAGAGCTCGTGGGATTAGGTTGGCCCAGCCTCATAATCCAGGTAATCTCCCTATTTTAAGGTGAGTTCATCAATAAATTTCAAGTATCCAAAATTGATTCTCTTTGTTATGTGACAGAAACAGTGGATTTGTTCCTTAGGATTACCATTCTGCAGGCTGTGAGGGACTCTGTTTCTGGTCTCTCTCCAGCTCCTGGTGGCCGCTGGTCTCCCATAGTTTGTGGAAGGTATTCATCTCAGAGCCTTCACCTCATCTTCCCTCCATATATATCTATCCATGAGCCTTTGTTTTATAAGGACATCATCATAATGAATTAGGACCTAACCTAGTATCTTCACCTTAACACGATAGTCTGCACAGAACCTATTTCCAAATAAGACCACATTCACAGGCACGAGGCGTTGGGAGTCAACATCTTCTGGGAGAACACAAATCAATCTGTAGCACGTCTTCGCAGATGTAATACCATTAAGATGTAGATCTCTTTGGAGGCGATCATGTTCCCTCACCATGAGTGATTTGGGCTACCCAGAAGACATCTGAGATACAGGAAAGAGGCATTCTAATAAAATACATAGGTAACTGCTAGTCACAGTTAGTATTCTTTCTTTTCTTTTTCTTTTTTTTTTTTTTGAGTAAATATGTCTTTACATGTTCCATCTTGGTTTCCTCGATATTAAGGATTAAAGGATGTTTAGTGGGTCAAGTGTTTACTGAAACCTTTCAGTCGCCATGCTTTTCCCCAGTGTACTGTAGAAACGGTGTGGATAACAAGTAGGAGATGCCAGGAAAATTAATTTCAGAAAATACTAGCAGAACCTCTGTCCCTAACCCTTCAAAGGTTCTGCTTTCATTATATTAAGGCTATCAATAGCCTGTTTGTTTGTTTTTGAGTTGCTTTTTGCAGGTTGCCTTTAGTTTGTCAACTACTATGGAACATTAAAATATTTCAGTTCCATTGTATATGTTAAGAATAATGTGATTATATTTTCTATATGAATTGCCTAGGTGGATATGATATTCAAGAGGAATTATAAAGTACTAGAGTTGCTACATCTACTTTTCAGCCTCAGGAATCCTTTAACTGAAATACAGCAAAATCTATTTAATCTAAATAAATCCTGTTTCAGCAAATACAATTTCTATGTTTCTGAGATAGTGAAATATATATGTAATTAATCTACTGTCCTATCAAGACCAATAAAAATTGAGCAATAAAATATAATCTGATTGTGCCATTAGCAAAAATGAATTTTTTATTATCTGTTAGCAACAAAATAATAAATTATTTTTCAACAGCTTTTTAATGAGATGGAAGATAATCAAGGGTTGCAATAAAGTGCTGTAGTGTCCAATTTGAATGATCGTTCTGTTTCCTGTGAAAAATGAAGTCCTCCTATCTTTCTCCAGAATTACAAAATCATTCGATATTTGTGAAAAACACAATCACTTGGTAAGAAACAAATACAATATCCACTTTTCACTCTCCTAAACAACTTAGGTAGTTTAATCATTTAAATGAACATACCCAATTTTTATTGAGACACAGACAGATTGAGTTGTTGATTAATACACTTGGTCTATTAATAATATCTTATTATTTGATTTTATGTTCTTAGCATACCCTTTCTTTCTTCATATATATATATATATATATACACACACACACACACACACACACACACACATAGGCATATGCACAGAAAGTAAATGAGGAATGAAGAGGACAATTTTATAAATATGTGTTTTTATCTGGTTTATAAATGGTCAATTGTCAAATATCTCCATCATAAAGTAAATTTTCCTACAAATAACTTCATTATCACTATGAGACCATTCTCCTAAAATTGTCCTTTAAATAATTCTACTTTCGAGAGTTTTATCCATGCTTTTCTACTAGGCTTCCCTGAATAATATCATGGGCTTTAATTTATTTTAATTTTTTTATTTTTTATTTCATTAACAGCAGATCTCCCTTTCTCCCTGGATTCACTTAAATGGCATTTGCCACAGTCAATCAGATAAGTCAGGTAAGGGTAGAGCTGCTTTGTGAAGCAAGGATGTTGGCCTGGAAGTAGCACCATTGAACATCAAGGCACCACAGCATATAGCTTTAAACCACTCTCACAGGGTGCCTGGGTGGCTCAGTGGGTTAAAGCCTCTGCCTTCGGCTCAGGTCATGATCTCAGGGTCCTGGGATCGAGGCCCACATCGGGCTCCCTGCTCAGCGGGGAGCCTGCTTCCTCCTCTCTCTCTGCCTGCCTCTCTGCCTACTTGTGATGTCTCTCTCTCTGTCAAATAAATAAATAAAATCTTTTAAAAAAATAATTAAAAAATAAAAAAATAAAACCACTCTCACAGTGAAGAATTGAGGGGCTTTTGGAACTACCATTTCCTATTCTGAGATGTGGAATGAGTGGTCCTGAACTTCCACGCCCTGAGCAGGTTAACTCCTTTTCCTACATCTATAAACAAAGATAAAACTACAAGGCTTTTCCAAGTGTTCCCATCAATACTTTAAAATATTATAATGACCTTCCTACTGAGCTTCCAAAAGAATTTCTTTTAAACATCTACAAGGCAATAGATAAACAGCTCAAACTCAAATGTGGCCAAGCCTGAACTGATCTCTAGTGTTCTTTATAACCCACTTTATTTTCCCTCTGAATTCTCTTCCTATAAGCAATATTTTATTCAATGTCTCTAAGTATTACTTCCACACCGTTAAGCAGAAAAACGAGAATATCCATCTTGTGGGGCATCTAGGTGGCTCAGTCCATTAGGTGTCCCAGTTTTGGTTTCAGATCAGGTCATGATCTCAGGGTCCCAAAGTGAAGCCCCACAAAGAGCTCCCTACTCAGTGGGGAGTCTGCCTGAAATTCTCTCTCTGTCCCTCTGCTGCTCTCCCCACTGCCTCTCACAAATAAATAAATAAAATCTTAAAAAAAAAATACCCCATATCCAATTTTTTTGAATCCCATTGATAATAAATTCCAAAACTTTCTTCAATCTCTCAGCCCATCTTTTGGGACTGCTGCAATCAATCTTGCAACCTCTCGTGAATGTGTTATGTAAATGGTCTCACAGCATCTCTCCATGCATCCATCCACACAAATATGAATATGATCATGCGGCTCCATTACATTATTTTACATAATTTTCTATTTCACATGAGTTAAAACCCACCCCCTTATAAATATGTACAAAGATCTTTGTTTTCTATTTCAGGTAAACATCTACAGCTTTATTTTACTCAACCAGAAACTTGCTTTTCATGAGCAAATAAATTATAGGATGGCAACTGGGACAGGTTTATTCTGCTTTGCAGTCTGATTCTTCCTCAAGTAGCCATGTTTTTAATGACCTGAGGAGGTCTTGCTTATGTCTGCAAAACCCACACTATCTCTGACCATGCTAGCTTTCTTGGGTTGGGTTTCCCCAAAAGCAGACTCTGAGAAAAGGGTAAGCTCAACTGATGTACTTAGAATGTGAGCCCAGGAAGCACTAAAAAGGGAATGGAGGAGTGAGACCGAGAAAGAAACTAATCACAGATGCATCATTAGAAAGGTATATTATTGAGCTGATTACAGGTATACGAAACCTGGAGAGAGAACAATTAAACAATGGGGCCAAGATCACTAGTAGGTAAAAGGGGTGTAAAATATTTTTTAAAGATTCTATTTATTTATTTGAGAGAAAGAGAGAGAGAGAGAGAGAAACAGAAAAAGAGCACAAGCAGGGGGGAGGGGCAGAGGGAGAAGCAGACTCTCCGCTGAGCAAGGGGCCTTCTATGGGACTCGATCCCAGGACTCTGGGATCATGACCTGAGCTGAAGGCAGATGCTGAACACACTGAGACGCCCAGGTGCCCAAGGGTGCAAAATTTAAATCAGGGATTCAGAATTTAACTTTTTTGGTAATTAATTATGTCATGGGGGGGCAGATTAAGTGCTATTTGTGAAGCTGGGAGTTCTAGAAATCAAAAACTGTATCTTGTGAATGTCAAGGCATCCTACAGTAATGTTTTTTGAAACCAGATATTGAAATTAGATATGCTCTATGGGTGATATCCTATAATTAATTATAGCATTGTCCCTTGACAGACTCTATTCCTATTTCATCACTTAGTGATCATAGAGAAAGTCACTAGAAAAAAATGTACAATTTAAGGATAGACTCTCCATTACTTAAAAGATACTTCTTAAAGGGTCTACTCTTAAAAGTAGAATTATTCATTAACCGTGGTACTGTGGTCTTATTTTTAGCCTTTCCATATACTCATCTTTAACTACCCACTCTTAAAAATCCTGTTCTTAATCTTGTCATTAAAAATTCCAAGTGGGGCGCCTGGGTGGCTCAGTGGGTTAAAGCCGCTGCCTTCGGCTCAGGTCATGATCCCAGGGTCCTGGGATCGAGGCCCACATCGGGCTCTCTGCTCGGCAGGGAGCCTGCTTCCTCCTCTCTCCTCTCTCTCTGCCTGCCTCTTTGCCTACTTGTAATCTCCCTGTGTCAAATGAATAAATAAAAAAAATCTTTAAAAAAAAAAAATAAAAAAAAAAAAAATAAAAATTCCAAGTGCCCTGTCAACTTCAGTTCAAATGTTTGCACGAAGTTACTTTAGTATAAGAAATTATTCTGGTAAAGAAGAGTAACATTCATTCATGCATTTATTGATCCACTCATTGATCCCAGGACTATGTATCTGGCACTGTATTAGTTTTTCTAGGGACAAAAGGTAATTAAGCCATAATCCATGCCTTAAGGATATCAGATTCTAATAAAAAAAAAAAAGAGGACAACACTAACAAAAAATAACACCTGCTGTGATAAAGTGGACCAGGAAATGAAACGTAAGGGGTGCTCTAACTCCTTGGGAAGACCTCATATGCTCCTTGCGTCTGGAAGGATGAATTAGCCAGACAGACTAGAAGAATGATTCCATTCCAGGAAAATGTGAATAGTGTGCAAAGACAAGAGAACATGACAAAGAATATACAGGACGGGGCAAAGCAGGTAATTTGTGTTGTTTAAATTATAGAGGGCAGAGAAATAGAACAGCAGCAGATGATGTAGAGAACAAAACAGAGGCTAGAGGAAATGCCAAGATATGGTCAGCAATGGTAATAAATGTGAATATTCTCAAAGCATCTGAGTTCATTATCACTTTAGAACTGTGTGTCCCAAATGTGCATATCTAATTTCTGTTTAAGCACTTGATATGACAATGTGTTAACATTTATATTCTGCAACAGCCGATAGGTAAAGAGTGAAAACAAGCATGACGCTCATCCATTTTTCAGATATAGTGAATTGCAAAAGCATGATCAAAAGTCTGAATTTCTGAATTAAACATTAGTTTTCCTATTTTAAAGAATAATTAAATCATTAAAATTTTCCTTCAAAGGAAACTGCTAACTGGATCCATTTCAGAATTACACATAAAGTCTGTATTCAACAAAACTAGGAACCTCCTCTACGGTATTAGTTCTGTTACCAGAATAGGTATGACCTCATGATGATGTTCATTATTCAGAGGACAGAAATGAAGACGACTCATCTAGACCAAAATAATGATTTTGCCACCAAATCATCTGGGCCTTAATTATGTGTACTGTTTGCTTCTCCGGCTCTACTTTTATAATCATTTCAACATCCACACAGAGTATCGATTGAATATCCTGCGCCTGTAGTTCTTTTCCCTACTTCTTTTCAATAGCCTTTTCTAAGACTATACTTTCAGGGATCATTTCTATAGTTTGTCAATAGCCTTTTCTGCTCTCCAACGCCTCCTTATTGAGGCAAAACTTGAGTTATTTCCAATGATCAAATACATCTGAGATTTTAATTCTGAATGCCCATTTTCTTGCCACCATCCTATATTTTTTTTAAGATTTTATTTATTTACTTGTCAGAAAGAGAGAGAGAGAGCACGAGCAGGCAGAGAGGCAGGCAGAGGCAGAGGGAGAATCAGGCTCCCTGCTGAGCAAGGAGCCCGATGTGGGACTCGATCCCAGGACCCTGAGATCATGACCTGAGCTGAAGGCAGAGGCTTTAACCCACTGAGCCACCCAGGCGTCCGACCATCGTATCTTGTAAGCTCACACCATCTTCATCCTCTCATTCCTCATCTGAATTATTTCAGGATGCAAGGATGCACAATTGTCTTCAAGGGAAGGATCAGGGAGAAGTCAGTTTGCATCATCTTGTCCGGACCAGAAGTCTGCACTTGGTTCCTGATGATAAACAGCTTCTTTCTCATCTGTCTCATCAATATTTCCTTTTTGTAAAAAAAAAAAAAAAGATTATTCAAAACACAATATCCTAATATCTCTCAACTTGGGGAAAAGAAACAAAAGCCCAAGACCTTCAGCCATGCTCACATTTCTCTGCTCCCTTTCACTGTAAAATTCCTGAGGATTTCTCTACACATGGAAGCCTCACCCACCATTGCCCATTTTCTTCTCATTTCACTGAAACTGGACATTTCTTCCAATGCGTGATAAGAACACATTCCACTGAAACTGTTCTTACTGAAGTCACAAATGATGGCCATTTTCAATAAATCCATTTCTTTATTTTTAATCTTTATCTTTGCTTCTCAGCCCCATTAGCCATGATTAATGTTTCCTTTCTGCTGGCGTCTAGAATACCACACTGCCGATTTTCCACAGAAACCACTGGTGTCTCATTTTAACTCCCTTGGCTGACTCTCCATTCCCTTCCAGAAACTCCAAAATCTGGAGTGCCCCAGAATGTATTTCTTGGTTCCTTCTCTCTTAAAAATGATTTCTTGCTCCATAGGCGAGGTCCTCATCCATCATTTAAATGCTAGCGATTGCCATATTCCTGTCTTAAGCTCCACTTCTCTGAGTTTCAAACTTCTGTGTCTGATTGCCTGCTGGGATTCTTACCTTAGAATTCTAGTAAGTAGTTTAAAATTAACATGCACAAAGCTGAACTCTTAATTGACTGTCATCAACATGCCCCCCAACCTGCATTTTTCTCATCTGAATAGATAACATCACCAGATGATCAAGCCTAAATTCTTGACTCCTTTTTTCCCCCCTCATAATCAACACTCAATTCTCAGACCGGTACACAGCCCACAAAAGCAAAAATAGACACATAGGATTGCAAAGAACTAAAAAGCTTTTGTATTAAAGAGACAACCTACAGAATGAGAGAAAATATTTGCAAACCACATATCTGAAGAGTTAATATCTAAAATATATAAGGAACTCAAAGAACTTGATAGCAAGAACCAAATGACCCAGTTTTTTAAATGGGCAAAGGACTCAGAAAATTCTCAAAAAAGAAGACATACAAATGGCTCCCACATATATAAAAAGTGCTCAGCATCAGTCCCCATCAGGAAAATGTTAATCAAAACCACAGTGGGAGCTCACCCCACACCTATCACAGTGCCTAGCATCAACAAGGCAAGGGATGGCAAGTATCGATGAGGGTGTGGAGGAAAAGGAACATTTGCCCCCTGTTAGTGGGAATGTCAACTGTTACAGTTATTAGGGGAAACAATACGTCATATAGGTTACTCAGAAAATGAAAAATAGATCCTCCGAGCAATGAAAAAAATGTGATGTTGGTCTAAAGGTAGAGTTTCAGTTATGCAGAACGATTAAGTTCAGGAGATATAAGGCACAGTATAGTGACTATACTTAACAATAACTTAACTGTATTATATATTCGAAATTTGCTGAGAGTAGATTTGTGTTCTTACCTCAAAAAATGGTAACTATGTGAGGTGATGGATATGTTAATAACTTAATTGTGGTAGTCATTTCACAATGTATATGAATATTAAAACACTTTGTACACCTTAGACATGCATGACTGTAATTTGTCAATTATGTCTCAATAAAACTAAAAAAAAACACAATTAAAAATAACTTCCCGGATGACTCAAATAAAGAACATTTTGAAAATCACCACTCTAGCCAAGTTGCCTTTCTGCTTTCAACTGAAGAATTCAAACTCATTCCCACCTGTGTGAATAGTATACCATTGGTATACCAATGCCCCAACGGTGTTATGTTGGCCGATATCTCATAGCTTCCCCTCCACTTTCCAGCCAAACCAGGAATGCCTCACCTATAAGCTAACGATCTGCAGTCTGGGAGCAGATTCTTTATTCATGACTGACAAAGAAATACCAAAGACTACTTCAAGACAAGATGGGACTAATGTGGGGGTGCACTTTCTGTTACCAAGTTTCCCCCCATGGAATTGGGTGGAAGCTGCTTTCTAGCTATCATCACACTTTCCCAAAGCTTCTTCCCCTCCCTTATCTTGTTTCTCTTCCCTTCTCTCTCAGTGGAATGAGAATCTTCATCTCAGGCTTCGTTTCTAGGGAGCCCACTTTAAGTCACCTCACTGGGGTCTCCGTACTTGCTCTTTTTGTCCTTGCTAGGGAGGCTCTTTCCACAGATTCTCACAACTTTCTCTCTTATTTTGTTCAAGTCCTTTCTCAAACATCACCAATTGACAGCTGCATTTATGATTATTTATATATACCTCTTTCTTCACTCCTACAAACTTTATTATTCAGCTCCTGTGGTTCATAGCACTTTATATTACGTATTCATATTATATATTGATTTGAGCATTTGTATCTTCCCTACTGGAACATAACCTGAGTGAGGGTATGGTTTATCTCTGTACTGTTGAAGGTATTGTCATCTTTATCATCTCACTGTCATCAGATGTGCTTAAAACATAGTAATGAATGAATAAATACTTGCTGAGTCAACAAAACAATGGATAGGTTTAAATTTGATTTTTAGGAAGCCAGGAAGAACAGCAATCAGTGGCAATTGACTGATTGTGTGTTCTTAAGCTGGCATTTTGGGATTTCTCCAAATATTCCTATAGGTTGAATCTACTGAGTGATGATGAGTTATATGCCACTGAGCAATGCTGATAATTCTGTTCCGTCATGAATGAGTCAGCTCTCATCATGAGTCAACATCTCATCAACTCTCAGTCAACAAATTAGGCATGCAGTGGAACATTTAAATACTGATTACTTTCCATAATTTGGACATTATGCTAGACGTTGGGATACAAAGACATACAGTCACACTGTAGAGGATCATAGTGTAATGATGAAGACAAAATGCATTCCCCTTAGATTATATTGTGATGGCCATTAAGAGAAGTGTCCCAGTTGAGTGTAAAACATTGTGCTTATGTTAAAGGGAAAGGAATAGGATAGGAGGGAAGACTCGTATTAGTAATACAGGAACAAATACTTAAAAAAGTTTCCCAGGGGAAAAGGTATAAAGGATGATGGAACAGCAAGTCAAAATCATAATGACATAAAAAGTATGATAAACTCAGAGAAGCTCAAGTATATGGACAGAATCTAGGGTAAAATTAATAAAGTGTCAATAAGTGAGACCATAAAGTGGGTATATTTTCAATAAGTCAGGTGTTTTGGTTTTGCCTAGAGAGTTATGGAGAGTTTTCACTAAGACTGGTTTAGATGTCTCTTCTTAAAATGACAACTTTAGGTGCAATAAGGAATTTTGATGAGGTTTATAAGAAGTTAAAAATAACAATTGCCTCTCTATATTCCAGATAAAGGATTTAATGCTCTCAACTAAAAGCATTTGTAACAAAGAGAGAAGGATTCATTAAAGAACAATTTTGTAGACACATTAATATAACTTTGAAAACATTTAGTTGTGGATGAGGGAAGCAGTGAATGCCACAGATGGTTAAGCATATCCAGATATTCTATTGTTTAATTAAAAAAATTGAATAGCAGAAACAATATTAAAGAGAAGTAAGATAATCCAATCAGTCATTGCAGTTACACTCTTCATGATACCTGACCATCGGTATTCGAGGTAAGTGAAGGTCGAGTGGTTTTTGTCAAGTCTTCAAAAATTTAATCCTTACATATTCATTCAGATCTTGTTCCTGAGACTCAGAAATTTTGGGAACTTATTACCCTGATCTTCATGTTTTGTCTTGAGGTTGTATACTAGTATGAATAATTAGGGAAGAACTTGACATTTATCTTTTTGATAGCATTATGGAAGTCTCAACCCATGAATACCTATTTTCCACATTTGTGCCTCTCTCAAAAATGCAGTAAGTTAGCATTTTTTCAATCATACATCTCTGCATACTGATGTTTTCTCCTGATTACATTAAGCATCCAGACAGCTGGGAACTACTCCTCCTCCTCCTCCAACTTGGTGCCTGTAGCAACAAGAATGCCAGTCTCTGGAATATATCAATTATGAATGCAGTGCAGTCAATTAAAAAATCAAAGAGCTACTGAAGAGGACAACCTAAACAAGGAATCTTAGTATTCTTTGACCTATTAGCACAGTACTTCTAAGTTTATAAAATACATATTTGAAAAAATATATATATTTGATAGGATAGATAGGGATATAGGGTATATATATTTGATAGGATGGATAGATAGGATTGATAGGGATATCAAGTATATATATTTAAGGATACTTTAAGGATACTTCAAGGATAGTTGTAAAATTACCTTTAAAAATATTTTATTGTAAAATATGCATAAAATTAAATGCATCTTTTTTACCATTTTCGAGTGTACAACTCAGTGGTAATAAGGACATTTATTTTGTTGTGCCACCGTCACCACCATCCACCTCCAGAACTTTTTCATCTTCTCTAACAAAATCTGTACCCGTTAATAGCTCCCCAATCCCTCCTCCCCTATCCTTGGCAACTACAATCCTACTATCTGCCTCTTTGTAAGTAAAACCAGACAGCATGTGTCTTTTTGTGTTCAGTTTATTGCCCTTAACATAACGTCCTCAAAATCTTCCATGTGGAAACGTGTCAGAATTTCCTTCCCTTTTAAGGCTAATATTCCATTGTATCTGTTTACCACATTTTGCTTATCCATTCTTCTATCAATGCACACTTGGTTGATTCCAACTTTACTATCTTGAATACTGCTTCTATAAACATGATCATGCGTCTGCTTGACGTCCTGACCTCAATTCTTTTGAGTGTATACTTCGAAGTAAGATCACTGGATTATATGGTAATTCTATGTGTAATTTTTTGAAGACCTGCCATACTGTTTTTCACAGTAGCCATAGCATTTTACATCCACACCAGAAATGCACAAAGATTTCAATTTCTCTATATCTTTGCCAACATTTTCACTTTTTAAAAAATCATGACCATCTTAATGTGTATGTGAATGCTTTTTTCTGAAGATTTTATTTATTTATTTGAAAGAGAGAGAAAAAGAGCACAAGCAGGGGAAATAGTGGAGGGAAAGAGAGAAGTAGATTTCCTGCTGAGCAGGGAGCCTGAAGCAGGGCTGGATCCCAGGACCTTGGAAACATGACCTGAGCTGAAGACAGACACTTAACCAACTGAGTCACCCAGGTGCCCTTATGTGAATGCCTTTGAAGCAAAGTTTGGTCTAAGCAGTCCTAGAAGCAAAGCAACTTTCATGCTACTAACGATAAAATATTGTGTAACTTAGATTGCCAACTCCAAGCTTCAGAATTCTTATCAGCCATAGCAAATTTTGTAATAGGGCATGGGGTGTATTTCAAGGGTTTCATGACCACCCAGTGGTTTAGTGATGAGGTTTATTACAACAGACACATAATGCAGGGAAAGCTAAGACAATACATACATAGGAGATGGCAGAAGGGTCATTCACAGGCTTCTAAAGCCTCCTTTCTGTAAGGACCACATGACTTATTTTCTCTCCAGCCTCAAACAGTAAAGACACATGCAAGATCTCTCTTCCAAGGGCAGGTCATTCAAGTCTTGAGATCTATAACTCTTAAATGGAGCTATTCATGTAACTGCATGTCCAGCCATTGTGCAGACTTCAAACTATACTAGGTGTGTATCCTGAATATTCCTGTTTATACAGTTCTGATAGCCTGGTACTTCTTGACCCACTGCCTCAAGTGTACGGAATAACATCCATAATCAGTGATTTTGTGGACATTCCTGTTGTTGAATTGTCAGAATTTGAGTCATGATTGTTTCCGCGGCTACAGAGATAAAGGGTGAGTAAACCAGAACTGCTGTTTTCACACAGACTGTGAATACATAGATAAAAGAAAGCATGAGTATATAAGTACATAGATACATGCAATAGAAGGATATTAGGTGGAAAAAGAAATAAAAAATTAAAAAAATGATGATCTATATGAGAAATTTTGGATGTATCTCTAATTTGAATTGCACACACAATGCTTTCGCAAAAGTCTCTCCCATGAACAGCCTAAAAAAAGAAGTGCATATGTATACCATCTTGTTTGATCTGTGTAAATGTCAGTACTATTTATTTCACTGAATAAGAATTTGCTCTTTGTCAGTGCATAATATTTAAAAACTATTGACAAAGTTTTAAAAACAGAAGATGATTTCCAGGAAGCCGTATATAATATGCAGTGCTAATTTGATAGAATGGATATTAGTTGTCTATTACTAGGCAACTTGAAGCTACCCCAACATTTAGCAATTTAAAATAACCAATACTTACTATCTCATGCTTCAAATAGTAGGAATCTGAGTGCAGCTTAGCTGTGGCTGCCTCTGTAGAAAAGTCCCTCCTGACACTGCAGGCAAACTATTGACTGGGGCTGTAGTTTTATGCAAAGTCTTGACTGGTGGGAAGAGGATGCGTTCTGAGCTCCTTTTCTTGGTTGTTGGCAGGTCTGGTCTGTCACACGTGGGCCTCTCTGCAGGGGTACCTCGCACCAGGGCAGGTGGCCTCCCTAGAACTGAGCAGTATCAAAGCATGAGAGAAAAGAGGAAACGTCCCAACAAGGAAGCTTCCATTTTCTCATCACAAGCTCAGAAACCTGTCTTTGTAGAACCTATTCTCAGAAGTCACTTCCCATCACTTCTGCCACATGCTGTTCATAAGAAGCCATAATGAAACCCACGCACCTGTATTCAACGGGAAGGATTACCCAGGGTTATGAGCCTCAGAGGCAGGGATCATGGCAAGCACCTTAGAAGCTGCCTCCATATAATGTAGATCCCCTGAACCAAATTTCCGGCTTTTTAACTTCTTACATTTCTTCTATGCTGGGGCGAGGGGTTCTTTGGCATCCTCGAATGCCAATATCTAAATTCGATGAAGAGTCTGATGAGATAAAAAAATTAATTGCTAAAAAATAGTTTTAATTGATTATTGCCAATTAACTGAATGATGTTTTGGGCAGGAAAAACTGTAACTAGATCTTTTTTTTAAAAGATTTTATTTATTTATTTGACAGAGAGAGATTACAAGTAGGCAGAGAGGCAGGTAAAGAGAGAGGAGGAAGCAGGCTCCCTGCTGAGCAGGGAGCCCGATGTGGGACTCAATCCCAGGACCCTGAGATCATGACCTGAGCCGAAGGCAGAGGCTTTAACCCATTGAGCCTCCCAGGCGCCTCAAAACTGTAACTAGATCTTAATCTACTCCGTGTTTGAGATATTCAGTCTAACACTGAGCTTAAGTGACTGCAGATGTTGGACTTTGACTTTCTCTCTTTAGGGGAAGAACTGAAATTACAGCTGATAAACATGTTTGACAGCTCCTTTTCCACTAATTATAATTAGGTTATGTAAAGGAGAGTGTCTACCATCCAATATCATACAGGTAATAATGCAAATTAAATGGGGATGTTAAGATATTTATATCTGATGATATAATTAAGAAGATAATTTCTTAGTAATTCCCGGCAATGTGAACATCATACTTACGGGGAGGGCCACATTTTAAAATCCCAAACACTCACACCCACACAAATCCCCTAGATCAGAATTTCTGGAGAGACCCTGTATGAGTGATGAATTTCACAGGCAGTTCTGATGCACAATGCCTGCTGATGAGCCAAAGCTAAACGATGGCTCTATACCGTTTCTGCGGCATGCCCTCTCTTTCCATGTGTTCTCTGTCTCCACGAATGGAAAGCAGGCAGATGTCCTGCCCAGTGTGGCTTTCTCACAGCCCTGCGTCCCAGTGACAGTGCACATCTGGAATCACATAGCCCACTGCTGTTGCAGATGTGGACTCTTCTCTCTCTCTCCCTCTCTCCTGGTGCACATAGTTGAGTTTTGGACCACAGTTGGGAATTCCTCCACCATCTTGGATATGTGGCTATGAAGTTATGACTGTTTCAGTGATTTGCCGAACTCCCCAGCCCAAACACCACATGAGCAAGAGAATGATAGGGTGAAGTTTAATTATGGAGGCTGCTGTGATGGAGTGGCGTATGCAGGTGGAAGTAAGTCTGTATGGTGGAAGTCTGTCACAGGACCACAAGACCAGAGAGGCCCAGACTGGAGGGGTATGGGCACAAGTATAGATTTACTAATAAGAATCAGAGTGGCTTGGCTGAGGGTATTAGGAGAAGAAATAGCAAATGCCGATAAATTTAAAAAATATCTTCATTGTAGATTTGACAGGACTTGCTAATGAATTAAGTGCAGTCTTTGAGAGAAATCATGAATAATGCCTGGAGTTAGATTCAAGTACTTTACTGAGGTATGTTGAAGAGGAGATTATTAGGAGAAATAAGAGGAAATCCGTTTGTTGTTTAAAGATTTGAGATGTCTACCAGAAGTTCATCTGCTATTGACAATTAAGTGGTTAGATGCTCAATATCTAGAATTTTAGCACGTTCAGGAGATAGATAATAGATATAGACATGATGTAGACTCGACATTGACATGCACATATTATGGTGTACAATAGAGATGCAGATGATAGGAAGCAACTAATTGGAGATGAGGAAGCCCTGTAGTCATTGGCTGACTCATGAATTACAGCACTTTCTTTCTTTATAATCTGTCAGCACCTAGGAACTGCTTCTGTATCTACACTTGCTCCCTTTTCATGCCATTCTTTCCCAACTCACTGTGTTCTAGCCATTTGGTTATGCTCCTGTTTGGTCACAAGAGCAAACTCATTTCTGCCTTAAGGTCTTTGCATTGGTTCTTCCCTCTGCCTGGAATATTCTTCTCCCTCATTTTCTCACACTGCAGTGTTTCTCCAATCACCTACACTGAATTTCATTTGATTTCTGTTGACAGGCATAAACTCATCTCATTTTCAGTTCCAACTTGACACTACTGCATGACGGTAGTCATCTGTCCTTTTATTCTTCTTCCAGTCCCAGTCATTTCCAAGCAACGAAGTGACTTTCTGTTTCATCATCTTTCAAAGTTATTTAAATCTAGTAGCAAAATAGAGATTTTCCTATAGGTCTTAAGTTTAGTGTTATAATCTGGGTTAGGATGAAACAAAACTGTGAATGAAATCTGTGCCCATCATTCTCATTTCGTTAAACCACAGAAGTCCTATTGGTCAACAGAGGTCCTGAGAGGCGACTGCACGTCATCCAGAGACACCTTAGTTCTTGAAACGCTGGGCTGAAGCCATTACAGAGAGTCACATGCACACTACCAAAGGGGCAAACCTGAATGACTGACAAATTTACATATCACACTGTATTCCCCGGAATACACAGAGCCTTCGATTTTAAGTTACACCTTTTATCCACTTCTTTTGAAACTACACACTGAATACTTTCAGAAGGCTGTAATTAGTTTTTCTTTTGAGATTTCACATAAATTGTCATTAAAGTGTTAATGACTTTACAGCATTATGTAGTATGACTTAAGAAAGCATGATCTAAATGCCTTCTGATTAGCCACTGTTGGAAAAATTCAAATGCATTATACTTTAGATCACTGTTGTCCAATAGAACTTCCAGTGAAAAAGCAATGCTCTGCATATCATGTAACCACAGGTTGAGCACTCAGAGACAGTGAAGCAAACTGATTTTATTTCATTTTGTTTTCGTTACCTAGAATTTAATTTTATTAGTTACCTAGAATTTAAATTTAAATATTCACATGGAGTTACTAGCTACTACTGTGGGCAGTGTAACCTTATATTTTTTGAATAAGACAAAATTCGTCAGAAACCTTCTCTTCTATATAATTGTTATGATTCACCTTTAATTTTGAAGAAATTGAAACTATTATTTTTTTTTCAGTTTCTGCCTCCCTCATGCAAACTATTTGGGGGAAGTTGTATTTGACTTTCAAGATATTTGATTTTCAAATCTTAAATGGAAGACTTTTAGACTTTCCTGGGAATTACAAAGCTATATTTTATTAATAATATATAAACAAAGTTTAAATTGGAGAAGATGTGCTAAGATGTCAGGATTTTTCTAAGAGAAGGTGTTGAGGAAAGCACAACCTTAGAAAAACAAAGAGGAACACATGCATTTTCTTCAATAACAAGGTCATGATTTTAACAATAATAATAAAAAAACAGCTGATAATCAAAATTCACAAAGCTGAAGTAAATCGAAAGCTAAACAAAATAGGTTCCTTCAAAGGACTTTGTAAACAGATAAATTGGTTCTCAAGGGAGAAGTAAAGTATAACTTCTTTTTCAAGAGTAAGTTTTGATTATTAAGTAGTTTTTTTAAGGACAGCCAAAAACGACATTTCATAAACTGAAACCCTACAGACTACATATTATAGCTGTGTTAGCTATATTATAAAAAATATTTCTAAGATAAATAATGCATAAAATTTATGAATGAGATATACAGGAATTGCTTATTAGTTTTAATGTAGTAGGATTTTTTTAAACCACTTGGTTAAATTGAAAACTTGAATGTATTTTGTTAAAAATATTGCATTGATTTCTAGATGGCTAGTTTAGCAAAAATTCTTGAATCATAACTGATAACAAAAGTAGCTACTACATGCAGAACACATTGATATAACACTGGTTTGTTCTGTGCCATCTAAAATAGAAAAATAGAATTTTAGTGGTTTAAAAATGTAATTTGCCACATTTTAACTCCTTTTTTCTTTATAATTCTCCTTAGTGGTGAAAAATAGAACTGACTTTGGCACATGGAAAATATATTTCTCCCATATATTTAAATCTTTGATGAATAGATGCTTTTTAACAGATTATAATTTTTTAAATTTTTATTTATTTTTTAAAAATATTTTTTTTGTTTTTTTATTTATTTGTCAGAGAGAGAGAGAGCACCAGTAGGGGAAGTAACAGGCAGAGGGAGAAGGAGAAGCAGGCTCCCTGCTGAGCAGGGAGCAGACACAGAGCTCCATCCCAGGACCCTAATCTCATGACCTGAGCCAAAGGCAGCCGATTAACGACTGAGCCACCCAGGGACCCCAGATTATAATTTCTAAATTGGTTTTCTGACACATTTCAGTATAAAACAGAAGTTATTTACACTTACAGATATAAATGTACATCTGTAAATAAAGTTGTATTTGTTCCAACAAAAAATAATGAATAGAAACCAGTATTTATGAAAAAGATGAAAACTGAAATGACTGGAAAAATTGTCTTTGAGGACCAGCTAGGAGACATGAGTCAGTAGCATCAACAGTTAACTTGCAGGCTTACTTAACCCTGAGCTCCTGGGGAGTTAGGGGTGTCTCCCAGATCCCATACGAGGATGAGAGAGCTGTGGTGTCGCACATTCTTTCTGGTTCCGGCTCCATGTGAGAGAACCAGCACCCCTGCAAAAACCTCACAGCAGCCTATTAGCCCTGAGGGACTCATGTGCCTTAGCCTGGGTTTGTCCTTATGGTCAGGGGAAGTAGAGAGCAGTTAAGGAAAGTGCCAAATCTGCAGGAGCTGTAAGGTCAGCCACTGGAGTCTCCAGGCAAGGGACAAATCTTCACATAAAATCAGAAGCCTCCAGAAGGCAATAGATACACTTGAAGTTCTGACATCCAGGAGCCTGTCTAAGCCTTCAGGTGAATAGAACCTCCATCTTCCTGAAGATGCATGTTCGAGTCCTAGAGACAGGGAGGTTGATGACTGGATTAAATGGTGTAAAGCAGTAATAATAACACATTTATTACTCTCCCGGGGTGGGGGGGGAGCTCAGGGTGCCATCTGGGTGTCAGGGGCAGCATTTGGTCAGGTGTGCGCACCTGGCGGCACCCAGTGGGACCACAACAGAACCCAAATGAGAAACCCAAACGAGGCACCACAGGAAGTTAACTGTAATACTCCAGGAGGTGGTTAGTTTGTTTGGATTTAGAGTCTATTTTTTGAGTAGTTACATGTCACAGCAAAATTGGGCAGAAAGTACAGAGCTTCCATATACTCCCTGCCCCACACACGCGTAGTCTCCCCCACCATCCCCATCAGCAGGGTTACTAAACTCTACCACTCATTCGAGGAGCTCAGGGTTTTTCAATCAACTCGGAATCGTGCAATAATCAGAAGATGGGATCCTCTATTTTGGTGCATCTGATCTATTTTGTAGACCAAGAGTTTTGGGTAATTATACAAGCATGATGTCACTCTAGTGCACTACCCAACAGGATTATTCCAGGGAACCAATCACCAAGGAACCATCATCTCAAAACTCCGTAAGTCAAACTACCCTGATTACCCTTCAAGCAGTATTGCCTCATGTAAAACCTCATGTGCCTTACCTCTGGTGGTCTCACCCCCGCCCCACCCATTCCCCATGAATTCAGAGAGCTCATCTCAACGCACAGTACGCTGCCAGCATCCTCAGCCCCAGCAGTGCTTTCCTGGGAACACAGCTCTGCCACTGTGTGTTTGTGGAAGATACAGAAAGGGGTGGCCTTCCTGAGGAGATGAACTTTTGATTGCACTTACTCAATGCACCCCGCTGTTCCAGTGCTCCAAAGTCTTTGGGTTCTTTTCACTATAACAACAATGTTGAGTGTCATGGAAATAACTAGAACTTTCCCAATTTGCACAGAGAATCTAGAGTCTCCAGTAAGAATACTTGCAGTAATAAATCTAACCCCTTCTGAAGTTATTCTCCCATCAATGAGATAAGTCCTCTATAAAGGCCTGGGCTGGCATCCGGGCCTAGTACGGTGCTGAGTTGGATTTCTCTGGGCCCCCTCCCCTTCCCGTATTTCGTCATTTTCAAGCTCAAGGCTCTGACGAGTTCATCATCAACGTACTAAATTTTTATGAGACCTTGCAAGATTGCGAAGTGGGCTGATGCTGTTCCTCAGCCCCCTGCAAAATCAATATTTGAGTTTGTTTTTTAAGTACTTCTGCCACAGTGCTGGAAGGAATCAAAAATTATTTCAGTGGTTATAGAAAAGCCCTTGGGTTGGTCTATTACATGAGTGAGGGATTTAAGATTTTGAGGGTTTCATGCTCTTTCTTTTCTCAGCTGTCTAGTTCTCTTTAAATATGGCATCCCCACCCTTCACTACAAAATCTCCACCCAAGGGCCTTGAATTCTTCAAGCCCTTAACACCGGGTTTCTTTATCAGTCAGGATCCCAACAGGAAAGAGAACATTCAGAGGGCAAAAGAGGGAAGTTTAATTAAGGGAGTACTTTAAAAGTTGTGAGCAAGATGAATCGTTGCATCTCAGGCTAGCAAGACCAGGAAAGCCGTTCTTACAAGTGTGAGATAGGTAGGATGGCCCCAGACTTCACGCCCTTCCCTGAATCTCAGAATGTGACCTTATTTGGAAATGAGGCCATAGCAGATATAATTAATCAAGAGAATGTAATTAATTACGTGAAGATGGAGTCACACCGGAGGAGGGGGGCTCTTAATCAGTATGACTTATGTCTTTATAAGAAGAGCAGAAGCCACAGAGGGACAGAGACGCACAGGGGGAATGCTGTGATGACAGAGGCAGGCATTGGGGTGATGAGTCTACAGAGCCAGGAGCACCAAGACTGCTGGTCACAGTAGAAGCTAAAAGGAAGGCCCAGCAAGGAGGAAGCCAAGGACCCCCTTTTCTGTGGTCCAGCCTTCTGCTAGTGCCTTCCTCCTGTGCAATGCAACCCAAAGCCGGAGGGCAAAGGAATCCTGGATGCCAGCCTCGTGAGCCTGAGGCGGAGGGAGAAGGGATGTGGGGTTGTGTCTGCAGGGGTGAAGGGAGACAACCCTGCCTTCTCCTAAACCCTTGACGTTTACTGAGTGCTTTAGGCCGTGTGATAACTTAATTGCCTTTTTTCCATTTTGTGATAGTAAGTCGGAATTAAGGGCGAGGATGGAGAGTCTGGCTCAGAAAAGGGACAAGCCTGCATGTACAAAACTCATGCCATGTGAAAGACCGGCCAGAACATCATCGCTGCGCCTTCACAGGGCAGGTGTTTCCTGCAAGATGCCCAGACCTCAGTCTTGGCACCACTGGGATCCTGGAGTCCACCTTTTAGACAACTGCTGCTCGATACTGATGTTGAAATCTTTTGTGCCTATTACTTCCAACCAAATGCAGTTTTAAAAGAACCTCCCCATCCTTCTGCCTCCTTCCCTCTGCCCCCTCTGTCTCCTCTGTCCTCCTGCCTCAATCTCCCCCCTTCTTTTCTGCACTATTCTTTTCTGCCCATTCCATTCCAGAGCAGAGTATCTGCCAGATCTAATGTAGATCACACCACTTTGCTGTAGCTCTAAGTATTGGAATATGCAATCTGGGGTATCCATAGTGGGGGTTAAGTTTCTGCCCAACCAACCTTAAAGAAGACATTTAGTGCCTGGGCACACAAAACATTCCACTCCCACAAATTCTTGTAAGGAATTATTATACGAGCTTCCACATGTTTTATTCATCACCTTCTTTTATAATACATTGTTAATTCTCAATTACTGTAGAAAATTTCATCCCAAATGAGTTGAATGAATTATTACATGATGAATTTTTAAACAAGAAATTTTAAATAAAATATTTCTGATTTTCAAGTATATGCTACTGACATAAACTCCTAGTATCCCTGGAATTATGCAGAGTTCAACATTATGTGAAATTAATTAATGTCTATTTAAACAACTTAAAAAATAAATTGGTTAAAAACTGGGGAAATTTGAAAATAGAGATTAAAACCTAATAGAATGTTTTATTAAAACATCATTATGCCTCACCTCCCAGAATTATAATTTAAAACTTAGGGATAAAATTTCAGTCACTCAAAAATTTACACGATTTCTATCTTTTACTATTTTTGTTCCTTAGAATTTGAAATTGGGAGTTTCTTGCAGAGTCACTTCACATTAATATAACCTCAAATAGCACCCCTGAAACATTTAGCCACATCATCTGAGATAAAGAGAAAACACTTGGTATAATCTCACTTCCTGGAATTTCTCAAGTCTATTGGCAGGGATCAGTTTGAAACACATTTATTTAGGAGAAAAATGTACTTTCCCCAAAGGAGGTCATGAGTGAGTCCAACACATGCCTTCTGGCAACCGCCTATGGCCACCACGAAGGCTCAGGAACTCAGTGTCCCTGCCCCTAATACTCACCGCCTTTGCAAGGCTCTGTGGAGAATTCAGTGAGACCTTAGGCCAGTTCAGGGCAGCCGACGGGGGAGCTCAGACTTCGGCGTCTCTGCTAATCACCTGTGAATAATCCCCCCAGAGCACTGCAGACCTCTGTTCTGTACTTTTCTCCATCTCTCCATGGCCTCTGAGAAGTCAAGGGCACGGCCGGCACAGCCTTGTATCTTATACTCCTGGACCATATCTTCTCTTTCTGTTCCGAGGACAACCCGGTTCTGCCCCACACATGCTGCTCCCCTTCGTGCCTTCTAACCAGGGCTGCTTTGCTTCCCACTGATGTGTGTCCCTGGACCGGGAGGTGAGGAGAGACTTCCAAGATTCTCACAACAGCTTCCAGAAAATTCACCCTCCTCCCTTCAAATAACATTCTCACTGTCGTCTTTGTTGTTTTTATTATTATTTTACCTACTACTTGCATTGTTCCTCTCATCTCTTAACTCTTAGGTCACCGCTGTTCATTTTTGGATAATTCTAGCACCGCAGAAGAAATACATCTAGTTCTCGGTTATTTCACTCTACATATAGAAGGTCTTTTCTGCACGTTGACCTGTCACTTCTTTGCACTCCTCTCCTCTACCATCCTTAGCCTTGCGCTCTCACTTCCAGGGCCATATCATAGAAATTGCTGTTACCTATGACCTTCAAAAAATCCCTCATTGTCTCCTAACTACCTGTCCTTCCTGCTAACTTCCACTTGTCTCTTGCTCCAACAAACTTTCTACCCCAACAGGACATCTAATTTGTTATTCTTACCATCTTGCCATCATTCTTTGTCCATATCCAGGAGGGTGAAGACTGTCACTGAAATTTCATCTCAACTCTCACACGTTTTCCTTACATATGCCATTCTGTCCCCTACCCCCCATTTCTTGTTTGTACTCACTTGGCAAAAATCTTCAGATTCTACCTGTATTCCTAAAATTGAAGCTGGATAGAGAAGATCAAAATCACTCTGAGTGACCTCACTTTAAAAACGAAGGAGTTGTTGAACACGACATCAACAACTAGTGATGTACATATGCTGGCTAACTGCACATAATAAAAAGTTTTAAAAAAAGAAAGACAAGTAAAAGATCACTAAGTAAGTAAATAAATACATAAATAAAATAAAAATTAATGACCACAGACCTATATGGTCTTTCAATACTACCTGCAATTACACTATATGTTTCCATTTTATTGGTCCTTCTTCACAATTACCCAAATTATCTTGTCTCTTCTCAAACCTCTATATCTTCTCTCCCATGTCTGCTCTCAGTTGATGACCTTGCTTTCTCCTTCACTAAGAAAACCAAAGCAATCCAAAGAGAAATGCCACAGCCTGTCACCACCATATCTAACCATCTATGAACACCGGGCTTCTCACATTCCCTACATGCCTCCAACAGTAGACGAGAGATCCCTGTTCTTTTCTAAAGATTATTTCTCTTCTCCTTACTTGATCTGAAACTTTTCTTAGATACACTGCACCAGCAATTCTCAGATCTCTCCCTACATCATCAAATTCTACCTCATTACTAAATCATTCCCATCAGTACAAAAATATGCTACAAAATGTACTTTCTTCTTTATAAACAAAAATACACCCAACAACTTTTCTTAATTTTATTCCTTGCCAAGTTCCACTATTTCTCTCCTCCCCTTGCACCAAATATTCTAGAAAACATTCTCTATATTCTCTTTTTTCCAACTTCCTCTTCTTACGTTCTTTCAACCCACCACTCCAACAAAACTGCTCTCAACACATTCGTCAGTGACCTTGATGCGGCTACAACCAATACTCAGTTCTTGATTGTGCTTTCTTTGGCCCAATATAGAAATAGACACAGCTAATCACTTTTTTCCTCCTTGATACACACTCTTTCAGTGTATTTCCAAAACGTGTCACTTTCTTGGTTGTATTCCTACTTCACTTATTGCTCTCCCTTGGTTTATTTAAAGATTTCTTCTTTTATACTTAACTTCTTTTATACTTGACTTCTTCATACAGTTGTGCCCAGTGCTTGGTCTTAATGTCACTTTTCTTCTCGGTGTATATTCATTCCACAATTCATCCAGTTTCACAGCTTTACAAATCATCTTCATGCTTATGTCTCTCAAAATTATACTTCTGCCTCAGTGTAGCATCCCCTTCGATTCATATATCCAAGCCACTGTTTAACATCTTCACAGAGATATCTCAAACTCAAGATGACCTCAACTAAATTGGTGATCTTTCTGTTTTCCCCCACAGAATTCCGCAATTCAGTTGTTGGCAACTCAACTCTTAAATTTGTTTGGCTTAAAACATTAGAGCTATTCTTGGCCTTTTTTTCTTCTAGGCTAGCCTCAACCAGTCAAAGGAGAACTTCCAAAAGATGTACAGAGCAATCATCAGAGTAGGTGTAGACCCTGAGCACTTTTAACTATATTCTCTGCTACTTCTTTTCTGCCCCACAATCTATTCCTCACAGAGAAACAAATGAACCTTTCAAGAGATAAGTCATACCATGTCATTCCTCCACTCCAAACTCTCTGATGCCTCCCCTTTTAATTCAGAGTAGAACCCAAATCCTTCCCAAGGCCTGTGAAGCCCCCAAAGCTCTCTGATCTTACCTCCCACGCATCACCCCCTTCTCTCTTTGACCACACCAACACGGCATTCTGGCCATTCCTCAAACACAGATTATTCTCCCTTTTTGGCTGAGTTGCATTGCCTTGTCCCTCTGCCTGAAACAATACCACGTAGATATCCTCACTTTTGTGTTTTTGGTCCAATGTCACTTTCTGCATGAGGTCACCCTAAGCATGTAAGATAATACAATGGCCCTTTTCTCCCTTGGTTTTCCTGACCCTTCCTAGCCAATTTTCCTTCTTCTTCTTCTTATTTCATAGCACATATCCAACATACTGCATAGCGTATGTGTTTATCGAGCATATTAATTCATCTGTGTCTTCTACTAGAATATTACCTCAAAGAGCAGAAATCGTTGCCCATTTTACTCACTGATGGATCCCAAGATCTGAAAAGTGCCGACTTCATTATAGTCAGTAACTATTTTGAATTCCTATATCACACATAACTGAACATGTTGAACACAAAAAACTTTAACATGTTGAACTGAAGTAAATGGCGAAATGCCACTCTTTGTCGGCTTCACTTTAACAATGGTAGGTATCCATGAAGGGCTAGAAGAGGGTTCTATTTCTTATCACCAAAAAGTTATTGCCACAATTCACACCTATATTATTGTCATTGCTGGAAAAAACCTTTTAATTTACATGTCCAGAACACAATCTCTTTCCAAGTAATAAGAATTCTTAATAAGAGTTTGTTCTATACTTCTGAAAAGAATGCTCAAATCTTATGACACTGCATTGACACGTCACTTCACCCTCACTGTTTTATAAAATTTGATTTTTCAACCTTGTCATGAATCATTCAAAAATTTTCCTCAGCCAAAGCAAATTGTTGCATCATACCATTCTCTGTACTGCTGTACCTTAGAATTTTCCAGTGCAGTCCCATTTCATGACATGTGAAGGCGTGTAACAGAATTAAGGTGTAAGAATTTTGCCTTTTCATTATCTATTTTTGAAAAACAAAACAAAACAAAACAAAAAAACCAAACAGATAATCAGAGTCGAAAGCCCTCTCCAAACCCATTTTTTTCATATTGCAAGGGAAAAGTCTCCGGGAGACTTATTAAATTTAGAAGAGTAATTCATATGGAAATGCTATTTATTATTTCAAGGAAAGGGTTTACATCTCCCCAGACTGTAAATCCTTGGAAGTTGTCTCCACACGTAAGATAGAGCCTCTCTCCCTGCCCCGCGTCGTTCACTGCAACGGTGTGTGCCCAGTGGGCAAGGGGAAAAGTGTCGATGATGGGAACGTCATAAAGTAAATTATATTGTCTTCAAGGCATTATCCACAGTAACTGCACATTCTATTCTTATTAGTGCATTATATCTTGATAAAGGATTTGTCTCCATAAGCCTGTGGCACTAACTTACTTGAATTGATTATATATATCACAGTTTAAATAGCTTTCATCTGACCCATTTTAAATTCATTGCTTTATAATTTCTTTATGAGACAGGATAAGTAGGAGTAGGCAAGAGGATTCTGTTCTATTACATTCTGATTTTTACATGTTGAAGAGTATTTTCCATGTGCCAAATCAGTTAGTTCTATTTTTCACAACTAAGGGAAATTATAAGGAAAAAAGAAGTTAAAATGTGGTAAATTAAATGTATGTACTTAATTCTATAAGTAATTTACACTTTTGTCCACAAAAGTTGTAATTACTAATCAAGAATTCAATTGAAAAAAGTTAATGATGCTTTGAAAAGCCTTTTATAATTGCTTTTATACCTTCTTTAAGAATATCTGCTTCATTATATCTGCTGGTTGTTTTCTCTTTATGTAAAGTAAATACAATAAATCTTTCGAATGTCATTTATAAATCCACCCCATTTTTTTATGTCTTTGTTAATCTGTCCTTAGGTTGTCTTTTAAGATGTATGCAGATGAATTCTAACCATTACACTTAGCATTCATTTCCCATAATGGTCCCCTGAGAAGCCTCCCTAATGCCCTTTTGGTTTTCCAAAGGGACTGACAGATGAGTGAATAAACTTCAGAAATAACAAAACTTCTTGATCCAACTTTTATCTGTTTCGGTTCTTAGAATAACTTAGGTTTTCAGTGTATCAATCATAAAAGTTTTATTTAAGCCCATGCAGTGGAGGGTTAATGGCTAATGCAGAAATGATTGTCATGCTTTGACCCTGGGGTGAATCATGTTCTATTTCTAATTAAATAGGCCTAAAGTGTATTTCTAACAAATGTTACTTGCTTTGCTGTCTGTTCTTTCTCAGTTCTTATCCTGTTGTTTATTTTTTGATAGGAGTTATTCCTTTTTTTTTTTAGATGAGTTATTCTGTAATGTATACATACATTTTATGAATTCAACTTATTTCCCAGAAAATGAGTGTGAGATGAGCAAAATGCCTGTTGGGGATGTATCTCTGTCCTCTGGCTCTCTGGCAACTCATGCCTGTAGGATTTACGCCCTACACCTCCACAGATTCAGACACTGACAATTTGTTTGCTTAGGTACTTCTATATTTTGCTTTTTAATTTTTAAGTCAGAGTATGTCAAAATATATCACTTAATTTTTGAAAAACTAAAACTTTTCCACTCACTTTTCCCCTGATTATTTTACTTTTATTTTTTCTTTTGATTGCTATTCTTCATACAATTGCTTGGAAATCTTTCCAGAAAAATAATAAGACATCTGGAACTTTAGATAGCAATTGTATTTGTAAAAATGAAAGGAATAGTAGAAAAATATTTAGACTTTTGCAGTTTATTTTCCTTTTTCAATTAAAAATCTAGATTAAATATTTTTTAGGAATGACTTGTTTATAGTCATATGCTGTCCTTTCTCTCTGAGAAATTTAAAACAAGAGAGCAATCATATTTTTTAACATAGTCATAGAATTGCTGTATTTCATTTTGTAGAATTTTCTAAGTCGAGCATTTTACATATTAGTCAGCTTGTCACAAAACAGCCTTTGCTTGAGATGATTGGCATTGATTTCAATCTCACTAACATTGGTGTCAAATTAACTTTTACTTTATACTGCTTCTGACATTAGAGTCACATTTCAAATTGATTTCACGTTTAAAGGTGCATTAATATCGTTCATCTTTATTAAACGACAAGATTTCTATTGTGACATTGAGGCTCCACTCAAAAAAGTAAAGAGAGTCTTCGCCCCTTGTTTGCCAAGGACCACCTCTGTGTCTATGACATTGGATGCTTACCTTCCCTTCTTTGATTCCCACTTCCGTCCCTGTCCTGCACCTGTTCCGTGTTTCTCCTGTGGCTTCCATCAAAGTTTCACTGCAAAAGTGAGCACTTTAAATGGCACAGCCATCTTGTACATAAGACTGGGAGGGTGTCTAGTCACCCCCCCCCAACACTCCATGTATTATTAGGACCTCCCCAAAACTCAATGTTTTTTTTTTTTTATCCTTGCTATTTCATTATACATGATCTCCTTCGCATGGAAGCAAGAACAACTTTAACTATTCAAGGCGATTTTGTATCACTTAAAGTAGATTCATTCCATCATTAGAATTTTAGTCAAGTTTAGAAAATGAACCAGCAGTTGGACAAAGTTATGTTGGATTGGGAGGCCTCACTCCTGGGCTAACCAGGACTTATATAAGTCTTCCCTCAGTTTCTGTAGACCCCAGTAGTTGCCACTATTTCTGACTTTTCCTTTCTGAGCTCACATGAATCTAAGAGATGGGAGATTTTTCAAAACACGTTTCAAAGGAGACTCCTACTGAGATAGTGAAATATCACCTGAGACAGTTATATATCACTAGTGAAGTGGACATTTACAAATAAAGACCTGTCTGTGCTTTAAGTCCATTGAAAGAGCGAAAGGAATATCATGATAAGCACTTATTGATAAATAACTCATTTTTGGGTCTCCGGGAAAATTATCACTCCTAGATTCAGAGAAGAGCCTGATGCTTTGCCCCTGAAAGGACTTACTTACTTAATTGAGATTAATGTTTGTTCCTGAAATACTTCTTAGAATTTATATCATCTTTTATTGCAATCAATTTTAATACTGGTGATTTTTTTCTTATATTAAATCTTTCTAGAGTATCTAAATTAGATGGCCTGAAGAACAGGGACAAGAATGTATTATGCTGTCACAGTGCCTGCTATTGGCATGCATAATGACAATTACTAGCAACTGTTATCTTTTATATTAACTTAAAAAATCCTCAATTTTTAATATCCATTTTCTTGTGCCTATCATCTAAATGTATTGGGGATGAATTAATAGACTTAAGGAAGACCTCTCTATCTTCCAAGAGGTAAGAAAACAGAAACTCAGTTCAAACTGAAATATACATAACTGACTTAGAAAGTAAACATTTTCTTCTATGAGGAGGTATTGTCACTTCTTGTTAGCAACAAGTAACATGTCATGAGAAGACTCCTTCATGAATGAGATTATGTCTTGCCATACGTATTTATAAAACATGTGTTACGTGCCTCATATTGTACAACTTTGGAAAACCAAACTTTTAAAAAAATTGGTCATGAAGAAGAAACTAATATCAATAATCACATACTGTTAAAATAATCACATACTCTTTTAAACAAATGTATAATTAAATACAGAAGGAAGGAAGGAAAGAAAGGAGAGAAGGAAAGGAGGAGGGAAGGAAATCTGGAACGTCCAAAATGGCTACGATGCAGGAATTCAAAAGAAAAGAAACTTTAATTGATTTTCTGAATGAGTCCTACAGATGAAGTTGAAAAAACATACATTAAAAAAACTAACTAAAATCATAGCATCCACATGAAAAACAGACATTAGTGATTGAGACAACATAGAAAGCAAGCAACACTATTAAACTTACATGACTGTGTCTCTAAATAATCCCAAATTTGGTTTGTCACTTTCAAATTGTAAAATGAGAAAGTATGGAAGTTCTAAAAATAAGTTATTAATTGAAATTAATTTTACCAGTAAATTTTACCTGAGTTTACCAGTAAATTAGACACAGAGAGATAAATGGTAAGCTGATAGACAAATCTTAATGAAATTATTGAAATTGCAGCACAGAGAAACAAACAGAGAAAAAATATAAGAGGAATGTTGAAGAAAGAGAAGGGAGAATTGGAAGTTATATGTTCACTTCATGGAAACTGCAAGAATAACTTAAAGGGGGACCAATATTAAAAGAGATATTAGATGAAATACTCCTGAAGTTATTAAAGGCAACAAGTCTCAGTTTTGAAGAAGACATAAACATGAAATGCTTAAGATGTAAAATGTTAAAACGTAACACTTAAAAATTAGGAGGGAGATGTCAGATTTAAAGCATCTGAAGGCTTTATTGTTTGGATGAAAGTGAACATCATTTATACTTTAGATTAAACGTGCATGCAAAAATTCTTTGAAAAATTCACTAAAGGAAAATTCAACTGTGATTTTTCTAAATTTGTTAAAGGAAAAAATAATTTTTAAGAAGCCCAAACAGGGTGATATAAAAAGGAATAAAAAATTTAAAAGATGCAGAAAAGTGGAACAAACTGAATACATAAGAGAAAACAGTGTAGGTAATTTTGAATGTACTATGATCACAAAAAATATAAATGATTGATATATATCAATATAGAACAATAACATCAAATTATGCAGTTTACAAGAGACTTATAAACTTATGGGCAAAAAAGGTTGGAAATACACAAATGGTAAAACACATATAGCCACCAAATACTGACCCAAAAAGGGGAGGGGGGAGGATGAAGCTGTACACATGGAAGGGAAAAAAGCTATTAATTTTCAAAGCACTGCTAGAAATGAACAATTAAATTAATGGTTCCATTCATTAAGAAGAACTTTACACATCCCAACATTGTGATATATAATGAGAAATATATATTTGATCTCTATCCTTCTTTTCAGGAACTGACAGTCCTAAAACCTTTGGAATTTCCCAAGTGGTGAGCACAATAAAGTATCTTTTGTTAAGTTAATGAGGTGACTTTGGAAAGCACCTAAGAATTGGGGCTGGTTGCCTGAGGAGCCCAACCATGTGATTAGAGGGTTAGAACTTTCAGTTCTACTTCCTGTCTAGGGAGCAGACAAGGGCTGATTGTTGGACCAATCACCAATGGCCAATGCTTTAATCAATCAAACCTATAAAACAAAGCTTCCATAAAAATCCAAAAAAGACAAGCTTCAGAAGCTGCTTTGCTCACCCTATGTGTTTCTTCATCAGACCATTGATTCATATCCTTCAAAATCCTTTGTAATAAAGTGGTACTCTAGCGAGCAATGGTTTCCTGAGTTCTATGAGCCACTTCAACAAATTAATTGAGCTCAAGGAGGAGGTCATGGCAATCTCTAATCTCTAACCAGTTGATCAAAAGCACAGATGATAAACCTGAACTTGACATCTGAGGTGGAGAGCAGTCTTGCAGTCTCTCAATAATTGATAAATCACCCAGAACAAAAATCACAGTTTATAAAGCAGTCAGACAACACAGCTAATTAGCTTCACACATGTTCATATGGAAACAATTTCACCCCAAATTGGAAAATACTCCTTTCTTCCAGCACACATAAATACAGTTCAGCACAGGTAACACATATATAAATTTTTATCACAGTAGGCCAGGTATCAAAACTTAACACTTTTCAAAGAATTAGAATCAGATAGGCAAATTTAATAAAATGTACAATGAGGTTAAAATTTGATAATTGTTTAATAACTGAAAAACTCAGGGAGCAAAAAATATTTTAATATATTTTTTTTAAATAACTAAAACCTTAAAGGAATTATTTTAGACTTAAGTGTCCTTAGCAGAAAATAAATTCCTGAAATTAATGAGATACAACATCCAACTTAAGAAATTAAAGAAGAGAATAAATCCTAAAACACAGGAAGTAAAATAAGAGCAACAGAAATTTATAAAACAGGAGAAATAAGGATCAACAAAACTAAAGTCAGTTTTTGCAAAATATTAACAAATTGAGAAAATTTCATCAATATTAATAAAAAAATGAGTGACACAAATGAACATCAACATCCAAGATACATCAAACATTAACAAGATGAAGAGAAAGTATTTGGACAAAATTCAAAGAATATGAGTAATTCTATCTTGTAGAAAACCAGCAATAGGCAAATTCCTTAAACTGAAAATGGGGATCTAACATTGTCTTATGCAAGCATGGTACTTACAGGAAAAAGGCAAAGTAGTTCACTTTAAAATTAGGGGGGAAAAACCCACAGAATGTTTACGATAATAAATTACATTCAACATTACAGTAGAATTTTTTTGTAAAGTAAATATATAAAATTTAAAAAATGAGTGTGAAGATCAGAGAAGAAGTGCTGCTGAGAATGTTCAGAGATGGTGTGCCTATATAGACAGAAGCCACAAATGATCTTTAGAGAAAATAGGATTTTATTAGAGTTGTGATCTCAATATAGAAATTAATTATATTTCTATCCAATAGCATTGAACTGGTAGAAAATGTTGATTAATTTTATCAACAATAAAAGATAATATATAAGGTACTAAGATAAATCTAAGTAAAGGTAGACATGATTTTACAGTGATCATTATAAGCCTTTAATAAAAGAAATTACAACTATGGACAGAAAAAAAATAGTGTAAATATGTCAATTTATCACAAATACGCTATAGAGTTACTAAAATCTCAGTCTGCTCTAGTTGTTTTTTTCTCCCCCCCACTGGCGAAGTTTATAAGATTATCCTAAAATGTATTTAGAGAAACAGAAGACTGGGCGCCTGGGTGGCTCAATCGGTTAGGTGGCTGCCTTCAGCTCAGGTCATGATCCTGGAGTCCGGGATGGAGTCCCGCATCAGGTTCCCTGCTCAGCAGGGGTCATCTTCTCCCTCTGACCTTCCCCCTCTCACGCTTGCTCACTCTCATTCTCTCTCTCAAATAAGTAAATAAAATCTTAAAAAAAAAAGGGAAAAACAAAAGACTAAGAAAATTCATGAAAACTCTGAAAAACAACTAATGAGGTGACCTTCTTCAATCAAATACCCAGACTTTAATACTCTAAAAAGAATGAAGACATTAGAGTAATTAAGATAGTATATATATATATATATATATATAATTATATTATTATACATTATATATAATATATTGAATAGATAATATATATGTTAAATTACATATGATATATTAAATATATTATATTATATTTATATATATATATATAAATGGGTAGGGAGAGTAAAATAGAACAACAGAATAGAACAGAGAGCCCAGAAATATGCAGAAAGTCATGAGATCAAGCCCCACATCAGGCATTTTGCTCAGCCCGGGGGCGGGGGTGGAATGTGGGGGTGGTGTCTGCTTGAGGATTCTCTCTCTCTCTCCCTCTCCCTCTGCTCCTCCTTCAGCTTTCTTTCTAAAATAAATAAATAAATCTTTTAGAATGTGTTTTTTGAATTAGGTAATGAATTTATTTGTCAGAGACAGAGCAAGAGAGGGAGCTCAGGCAGGGAGAGTAGCAGGCCGAGGGAGAAGCAGGCTCCCCTCCGAGCAGGGAGTCCAATGTGAGGCTCGATCTCAGGACCCTGGGATTCTGACCTGAGCCGAAGGCAGACATTTACCCAACTGAGCCACCCAGGTGTCCCAATAAATAAGTCTCAAAATAATACCCAAAAATATAAACTGTAAGGAAAATATAAATAAGATCTTTTTAAAAGATTTATTTATTTACTTGAGTGAGAGAGAGCACAGGCAGAGTGAAGGGGCAGAGGGAGAGGGAGAAGCAGGCTCCCTGCTAAGCAGGGAGCCTAATGAGGGGCTTGATCCCAGGACCCTGGGATCATGACCTGAGCCAAAGGGAGATGCTTGACCAACTGAGCCACCCAGGTGCCCCAGGAAAATATAAATAAGATTAACTGGAAATTTAAGGCTTTTGTTTATTATATGTCATGATAGATAAGATGAAAATACACATGCACAAAGTGAGGAAAAAATGTAATACTGCCAATGAAATATCAGTACACAGAAGCCCAAATATATGCTAGATGATAGATGATAGATTAAAAAAAAAGGAAGAGAATGACAAATGACTCATTGGCATAAAGTAAAAACATGATAGGCATTTCAGACATCAAAACAAAACAAAACATGAATGGCAAATAAAAATATGAAATGTTGACTTCTGTCGTTAGCAATCAGGAAAGTGTATATAATGTATATTGAATACATAATAATATATGATTTTAAGAACATTAGATCTGTAAAAATTAATGTCAGGCAACATCATTTGTGTTTGAGAACACAGGAAAACTAGAATAATTATAAACCTCTGTAAATATAAATCATTTAAATCATTAGAAGATTTTGTATCATCTAACATTGTTGAAGATCGCCATTGTCTATGAACCAACAATTTCACTCGTAAGAATGTGCTGGACAGAAATGTGACTATATTTCCCCATGGGATATGTATGAAAGAATTCATATAAGAATGAAAGAGGAAGGAAAGAGGGAAGGAAGGAAGGGAGGGAGGGAGGAAGGAAAGAAGGAAGGGAGGGAGGGAGGAAATAAAATGTCAGGGAATGATAATTCCATTGACAAGAGAATAGATAATTTGATTTATAAAGCACAGCGTTACAAAGTAATGAAAATAAGCTGCAACAAAATTACATAAAGTTTCTTCAAAATGAAATTTTCAATGAAAAGGTTAATTGCAGAGAAATACATATAGCAGAATGACTTTGGTTATATAAATATTATAAATATGTATATATAAACAATCCAGTTATTTACTGGATCCTTATTTACATAAGGATATTTACCCTTATGATAAAACAGTCAAATAAAACAACATTCCTAGCATAAAGTCCAGCATGGTGATTAATCTTCATGTAGGAGCCCCAGCATCCCCTATGGTAAGTTAAGTGGTGAATCCCCAGTAGGCATCTTTAATTATCCCTCAAATTGTGCAAACATATTTTATATGCTTTTGTTTGTTACGTGTTCTGTATCCAAAAAGGAAAGATTAGGACTGGGGAGAGAAAACAGCATTCCAATCAGAAAGAACGACTTATTTAAGGCTCCATTAGTAATGACTTCATAGTAGCTGAGAAGATGAATGAACATCATGGCGGAGTCCAAAAAGGAGGAGGAAATAAAAGTTGGGATAAAAGTTGGGACCTGGGGGGTTGGAGGAGGCAGGAAATGTGGCGTTTGATGACCATGCTGCACATTTTCATCTTGATCCAAGAGTAACTGTGATGTGGGATTTTCCTCTTGAAAACACAGCCCTAGGGCTGTATGGGGAAAGACAGAAAGAAAGCAAGGTGGGAGCTCAAAATGTGCAGAGCAGACAAGAGATGGTCAAAACGATGGACGTGGAGACCAGTAACATATTTGAGAGGTATTTGGAAATAAGAAAATCAAAAGCCTGCACTAAAAAGGCTGGAAGCAATAACATTTTCTTTGTAATGAGAACACTGCAGCTTCGCTTCTGTCTACCACTCCCCATAAAAGGAATCAGGAGTTCCAAGGGAAATGTCTGATTAAAAGTCTGGGGGAAGAGCGAACACCAGTCTGGGATATCTCCTCATGCCAGAAATCAGAGAAAAGGCTCAAAACTTAAAGAGGCAAATCAAAAGGAAGAAACCTGCTGATCTGGGTGAGACAGAGTAGCTTGCAGCACACCAAAGGTCCTAACAGGAATGAGAAGAAAGACAAATAAAACACACAAAAAGTCACCTTTTAAAAGCATCAGAGGGCTGTTGAAGTAGAGAGGACAAGAGTAACTGCCAATGCAAATATGTGATACTCTCAAAGAGTCCTGGGAGGGAACTGCCCTTTACCACCTTAGCCAATTGGTCACACTGAGCATCATTCATAGCAGGAAATCTACTAGAACAGTTCTTGATGGGATGCAGTAAAGTCATGCATAAAATCACCCCTGAATCCCTCAATACATTCATGAAATAGAATCAAGCCTCCAGACTTCCTTCCAGGTTGTAAGAAATGCAGGGATAACCCGTGGAATTAAACATCAAGAGAATCAAACAAAGAGTGAGAAGGAGTCCACCAGAAAACTGTTCATGAGCCTTTAAAAAGTCAGTGTCGTAAGCAAGGTGTGGGCCCCTCCAAGTCTAAAAGGCAGGAAAGAGACTAAGACTTGCAAAGATCAAAACTAGATTGAATCCTGATTTGAATTTTAAAGAGAACAAATATTCTCACAGCAATTGGGTAAATTTGAATGAGGACTCAATACTAAGTGACATTAAACTTATTTTCTTAATCTAGATAAATGCACAGCAATTGATTGATATTCTAAATAATCAAAAATCTAAGTATCCTTAGTACGACACAAAATAAGGAATAAAATGGGGGGGATGAAGGTCTTCTTTTTCAAGAAAACTGCTATCTAGTTAATGTAGAAGGGATGGAGAAGACCCTGCTTTTTGCAGTTCTGCATATACCAATTTCTTCAGGAAATTATTGTTAAAGGGTGGCCAGTGCCCTCCTTCCTCACGAGATGAATGCCAGTTCATTTGGAAAGGAAGTGGGGTGAACCCTGCTTTGTATATAAGACTGTATATCACTAAAGTGTGTGTGGGGATGTGTGGGTGTGAGACAGAGAGGAAAGACAAATATGGCCGATTACGGCAATTTTCTTTTATTTGCATGGTAATATTCTTTTTGGCATTTCTTTATGTGTGAAATTTCTGTGTTTGGAAAATTGAGATGGAGGGAGCCTATGCTACTTGCCAAAATTTAGAAACAAAACAAACAAGCAAAAACACAACTCTCTTCTATGTTATAAAGATGCCGTAAAACCAGGCTGATTACAAGTTATTGATAATGCCATGTGTTAACATCCAGCAGAGATCTCTGGCCCAGGAAGAAAATAGGCAGATCAGATAGATGGATAGTTAGCTAGCTAGATGATGATAGATAGATAGATAGATAGATGATAGATAGATAGATAGATAGATGATAGATAGATAGATAGATGATGGATGATAGAAAGATAATAGATAACAGATAATACATATATAAGCAGATACCTTTAAATATGTAAACTCACAACACATTGAAAGAATTAAAAAGGGAACTTTTTTATTTACTTCAGCATTTTGTATTTCCTCCTATGTATTTTAACAATCATCTCAAAACTATTATTCTGTGAACCTCGTATATTAATCAGATATCATGGATGAATCATATTTTAATGAAATTGACATATCTCATACTATGTTAACCTATGAAAAAAATTTTACAACACATATCTTTCAGCAATAAATATTAATTTCAACCCTAAACTCAGAACTTATAGATTGGGGGTGGCAGGGTGATGATTTTTCCTAGACTTGCGGGGTTAATAAATGACTTGATAGTTTTTCCCTGAGAAGTGCGTTAGTTTAGCTAGCTCATTTTTACAATTTCAAGGGAGTGTAGAAATCACTGAATATCTTGGGGAGCATTAATAAAATGTGGTGACAACAGCTTTTAATACTGGCATCTCTTACAGCAGGCCTGCCTTGTGCACAGTGAGTAATGAAGAGATGCCCAGGAGATGATCCTGAACACAGCTGAAGGAAGGGCAGATTTCCTGCCATTTCTGCGCACCTAGAAAACTCTGTACTGAGCACTCAGGTGCAGTTTTCAAAATGCAGCAAGTAAGCAGGCATTTCAAAATGTAAGCAGGTAAGGCAAATGCTAAGTGCTGTTTTAAGCAAAGCTGAGATCAATTCTGATTTGTTTGTTTGTTTGTTTGTTTGTTTCCCATATCAATCAGGACGCATAGACTCTAAGCACCTCCCAGCAAGGCCATGCTGAAGCAGGAACAGCTTTGCATTTTTCCACATCCCTGGATCTAGTGGTCCTCTTTCCTTCCCTTTTCATGTTCCATGTAAAAGAAAGTTTTTAAATGCTTTAACTTCCTTGGACACTTAAAATTTGTATTTCATTTAATTTATATTTATTTATTTTACCTTAATTAATTAATTCTATTATATTTATATATTTATACTAAATTAAATTATGTTACATTTAATATTAACGCAATCAAACTATTCACACTGAGTACATAAGTCTTCTCAGACGTCTTCATTAATAAAATCTATCTTGAATGAATCAGAAGTGAATTTAGCAATTTCTGTAACATTTTATCCAAAAATTCAAGAAGATAGTCAGGAAATATTTAATCATAGCAACTTTATTAAATGAGGTTAGCTATCTGGTTATTCCAATTCATAGAAAAAAATTCTCATTTTAGACTATATTTAATGGGAAGCTCACTTGGTGCCCAGAAAGCAAACGTAATGTAATATAAAAAATTCTGTACCCTTTTTCAGGAACGTGATGTCCTGACTCCAGCCCAGGCATTAGATTTCTGGGTGACTTGCCCATAATTGTAAATGGGTTTGTTGCTGTTTCCTTATCTGTGTGTGTGTGTGTGTGTGTGTGTGTGTGTGTGTGTGTGTGTGTGTGGAGTCTCTCTGATCCCTTAGAAATGTGGATCGACCTGAATTAAGTCTCTAATAATTTCCTAGACTTCTTGCATCTCTCTGACTCCACATTCTATTGGGCTATTTCACCTGCACAAAATCCTAAATTTGTAACTTGATCTTCACGACATTTTTTAGGAAATTCAAACACACTCAGCATTGCTTAGAGTAACGACTTTCCTGACAGACAGCGTGAGGACTCACCAAGCAGGAATACGAATTTCTTTCCTTGCCGCCCTGCTCTCCTGTTGGCTCTGTGTCCTCCGGTATTTGCTCTCCTGGTGCCCGATTCTCAAGCCACTCAGAGGCCCCTGAGAAGTGAACTCTAGACTCAGACTCTGACACCTTCTTGTACGAGAAACACTGCGGACAGGCTAGTTCCCCCTTCTGGAGCCCCTTGGGATTCTTGTGAGGCATTTTCCCCATACTCTTACTTCAAAATAAATTTTTTAATCACTACATGTGGATTTGCCTTAAAAATGAACACTAAAACATCTTTATAAAACTATCATACTACTTTTTTTTTTCCTTTATGATTCCATGTAGTTATTGGTGAAGAATAATTCAGAGTCATCATTTCGTATGGTTTGTAATACAGATTTGAGAACTGAGCCTAGTTGTGAATCCAGGTTTGCGTTCCTTTTCTGACACTAACTCCATGCGTTTAAGGACGGTCCTGTCTGTGGCTTAGGTTTTTCTTCTATAAAATGCGGATGAAAGACTAATATTTCCTAGGGCAGCTCTAAGGTTTAAGTGAATTACAGTATCAAAAGCCCAACATGAGAAACCTGGAACCTAAAGCATGATGGAAGTGCTAACTCGAGTCGACTCATAAGCTAGTCCTCAGATCCCTTAAACTTTGTGGTTGATGACAAAGTTATTGAAAATGGCATGTTTCTGAAGTGCTGTCCAGCCCTCACCCCCTCAGAGTTGTGCCTGGTTTTATGCATTGGTAAAGGTTTTTAGTTTTTGTTTCTCCTTCCAATAAAATTAAGAAATAAATGCCTCCCATTTTTTTCTTTTCTTTTTCTTTCTTTCTTTCTTTTTTTTTTTTTTGTATTCCCCTGTATCTAAGACCATGTTACACATAGAAATCATGGGAGATGGTGACTGAATGAGACTAGGTCTTTTCCCGGCATGCCCATAGTTTTATTTTTTCCAATACCTCATTTATATCTGAAGTCTAGATGTCGTCTAGAAAATCTAGGTTCCTATACACCACTATTTACATGATTTTAAAAAAATTATCTCAAATTCAATGTTGAATTCAACATTGGCTACTTTCAAGCCTTCCCCATTTCAGTGGACTGTAACGTTACCAATTTGCCTCCTTAAAGGAAAGAAGGAGTCCTCTGTAATATGACCCTTTTCCTTTACCTCTCATCTAGCTCAGCACCAAGTTTCACTGCTGTTTCTGCTAATAACTCTATTACGGAAATTTTCATGAGACCTTGCAGTGAGTGGGGTTACAGAATAGTAAGGATCTGGTATTTTTTTTTTAAGATTTTATTTATTTATTTGACACAGAGAGAGATCACAAGTAGGCAGAGAGGCAGGCAGAGAGAGAGGGGGAAGCAGGCTCCCTGCTGAGCAGAGAGCCCGTTATGGGCCTCGATCCCAGGACCCTGAGATCATGACCTGAGCCGAAGGCAGAGGCTTTAACCCACTGAGCCACCCAAGCGCCCAAGGATCTGGTATTTTAATTGTTAAACAAACCATCTGTATTTATTTTAATATTTGACATTGCATAAAAGTTATGTGGCTTTAAATTTTATTTTGCCAAAGTATTGTGCTATATGTTCCCCATATATTATTAAATATTATTTTTAAGACACTTTCCTTTCAGTTATACATGTCATTTATATTTATTGTAAAAATTTAATCAATACCATAAATATACTTTAAAGAATAAAATTACAATTACCCCTTGGTCCAAAGGTAATGGTTATTAAAATCTTGGGATGTGTTATCCAATTTTACAAATGCCCATATATTGACATATATGTAACTTTCTATAGATGCTTACCTACGCGCAAAATTGTGACACTGGAGGTGAACCCACCAGGCTTTTGATCCTCACAGATGTTTGACCCTCTGTAAGAAAATAAAAAGTCAGGCGAGGCTGCTTTATAAAGGTCAAGAGACACTCATATCATCTCTCTATGTAATGTTTCCCAGGGGTTAACAGTATTAATTTTTAGTAAATAGTTCCTTATCTCTCATATAAATTCCTAAAATTAGAGGTTTGGTTTATTGCCTTTGTTTCCAGTCCTTCATAAAAATGCAAAACAGATGCTTACCACTTCTCCTACAATAATCGTTCACTGATTTAAAAATCATTATCAAGTTCCTCTCTGCTGTCGAGTGTTCACAGAAACTTACCTTATAGCCCTGTGTGCCTATGTCTTTCATCAATAAGGTTTTCCAGCAAATCCACTGTCCCATTAGCATATAGAATTCTATATGGGACACAGTATTAAGAGTATTTGATTCCTTATTTGCAGAGGGAAAGAACGTCAAACCCTAGAGGAAGTTCAGATTTTCCACCTTGGTGTTCAATAGGACAGCATTCAAACCACTCTGCTTCAGGACAAAGGATGGATGCTCATAGGCATTTTCAATGGATCAAGATAGAGACAAAGATGTTTAAAAACAATACATTGTTCTGCATTTACATTTGGGGGCATGAATAGCAGGCCACCATACAGTCCCAAATTAATCCTACCCAGTGATTCACAGAGGGCCTGCCTTTACTTGTCAGCTTTCCATTGAAAGATAAATGAATAAATGATAAATGAATAAATTGTGAATAAAGCATCTCTTCATCATTAATCATACTAAGAATAGTGACAGGCACAGGAAAAGCTGTTTAGAACAGATCACAAAACTGGCACCTAACAGCTTCTTAAATATTTCCTTATATGGTCAAACATAACTTTTAGAATTTAAATTTATATTCATCTAACCTTTAGAAACTTTAGTGACAGAAGTAATGCAGAAAAAGTCTTATTTTAAGACATGATATTTTAACAGCGAATCAATAAGCTATTGTGGTATTTGATCCTAAGTTTTATAAGATACATAAATATACAAATATACAACATATCTAGATATACATCCCTAAGAAGGAAAATATATGAGTGAGAAATTTGCACTGCAGTCTGATTAAAGAAGGAAGTGTTGTAGGGAATCTGTTTCAAAATCAAAGTTATTCTGTATTTTTTAAGGTGCTTCATTTTAAACCTCTAGATAGATTCTTAATTTGTTAAAACAAAGCAACCTGTTATTTTTCCTTATGCCTATTAAGAATATGTGTTTCTTGAAGCAAGAGAATTTTTTCTCAAAGTCAAGCCTATGGTACATTTTTTTTTTCAATGTCTTTTCATGCTTCCACACCAGACAACACTTCCAAGCTCAAGTTCAGGAAAGTAAACTTCCCTATTCCTGACTTCTCCCTATGTCTCGTTGGCTACTGGTAAGTGATAATGGTGAAAGTAAATGAAGGAAGCATTAGTCATGACAATTAGACAAATGAAAGAGGTTAAAATAGAGGAAAATACTATTTGGGTTCAGAGAGATGAGCACTTTTTTCTAGCTGTCTCTCTGCTGCTCACAGGGAGAACAGAAGAATCCCAACAGGGAAAACCACTGGGCAACAGACTACAGAGATGTCACGTGCTGCTCCTTGACAACTCAGCCTTCATGGACCACCTCCTTTTCTTACCAGCCTCCCCATGTGGGGACACAGTTAGATGACATGATGACCCCTTTGTCCAGCTCCAGAGATCAGATGACTGGAGGATGTCCATTTCTCCTAGTTCCCAACCTGGCTTCTTGTGATCTGAAAATCTCTGGTTCCAGAATGAGTATAACAACTTCGTAAAATGCCTAGTATCATGTAATATACAGGAAACAAAATAACTGCAATGAAAACTGCCAGTTAGAAAAGGCGAACAGGGGAAATCACATATTATGTGACCATAATTTGCCAAAAAGTGGTAACAAAGAGTTGATGCGGTAGTATGCAATCAAATGTTTTCTTTTGTAACCAATCTGTCTGTCCCTGGTTCCGCACCTTAAGGGATCATACCCCCCCACTCTCCCCAGGTGTGCACAGAGAGTAAATGGGGCACTTCCTCCTTTGGGAAATACACTGTGTAAGAGATTCAACCCCTGACGAAGGGGTTTGGAGGATTCGGAGACTTCTCTTAGAGGCTGAGCAATCACACACACTGCCTGGGCTTCTGGGGTCCCAACCCCCCCTTAAAGTGATTATCCAGCCCAGGGGTCAGCGAACTACAGCCCTTGGACCAAAGCTATTCCGCTGCCTGTTTCTCATACAGCCTGCTATCAACGATTTTTTTTTTTGCGTTTAATTGTTCTTAAAAATCAAAAGAAAAATTACAATTTATTACATGTTAAAATCACATAGTTCACGTTTCAGCATCCATAGAAATTTTTCTTGGACCACGTGGCCTTCGTTCATCGGCTCAGTGTCTAAGGCTGTTTTTCCACTGTGGTGGCAGAGACGAGTTCCTTGTGGCAGAGACCCAGCCCCAGAAAGATCCCAACTATTTACCGTCGGGCTCTCCACAAAAATAGCTTGTCACTCCTAATCTAGATGCCAGCATGGGTCCTTTTGACATTTCATCAGCTGCTTTTGGATTTCTGTTTATCTGCAGAGCCGTCCTCTTATGCAGTAATGCTGGAAAAGCAGCAAACGAACAGCCTCCTAAAGAATGGGGCATCTCCTTACCACCAGAAGACACCTCATTTCCTTATACAAGAGAGGGGAGGGACTCGGGATGAGTCTTCTGCCTTCCCATCAGCCCCAAGCTTCTCCCTGCTCCTAAGACCTTCTCTGTCTTTCTGCTTCTAGGCACTAATATGGGGTGGGGGGAGGGGTGTTAGGGGGGTCTGGG
>LNAC01000515.1:387459-505230 GCA_002007465.1 Ailurus styani
GGGGTGTTAGGGGGGTCTGGGGGGTGGGTTATAATTTCTTTTAACCAAAGCTCATCATGATACTAAGGTCTACCATCCTGGATTTCACTCTAGGCTGAAAGACCTTTGTTAAGGTTGTAGTGGATTCTTTTCCTCTTTGTTTTCAGATATGTCAAGATGGATTGATCACAGCTTTTCTCCTGTAAAATTGTACTAAACGTAGCAAGAAGTAGTCCACATATTTCAAAGTACTGAGATCATTTTACTACATTTCCTAAAGCCTCAGATTTGGTATGCAACAATACAAGTGTCAAGTTATTGTAGGTGACAAACAGCTAGACGTTTTATTAACGTTAAACAAGATTGCCAACTTCCCAGATAAGGACAAAGAAATAATATGCCCAATTCCCTCCTCTCACTCACACCACCTCACGTCTCACTCTCTTTCTACTCTTCTTTTTTATGTGCCCTCGGTTATATTAGTTTGGATTTCTTGGACACCGAATACAGAATCTGAACTCAGGTTAAGCAGAACTATGTACTGGCAATCAGTACATGATTGCCCAGGAGTGGAGTTAACATTGACTTATGCAGAGATTCAAATGATACGATCAAAATTCTGTGTCTCCCCCTTAATCTCTCAGTTCTGTATTGTTTTTCAATGTTCCTTTCATTTGTGTATCTGAAATCCAATTGATTTGCTTCATTTGAATCACCTACCTAACTGCACATCATTGATATCCTACCCCCAAACCAGGTGGAGATGAGGTTCTTCCCCAAAGAGAAAGCATCCACAAAGAAATGATATTTTACAAGACAATTTGAAAATGTGCCTTGAAATTTAAAAGGAGCATCCAAACAGATTTTTAACATCATGTGAATCAGGAAGTGCAGTGGAGAATAAAATCGTATATATGCAAGAAGGTCTAAAAAGAGATGATCACTCAAGATTGTTTTGAGTGTAAAGTTTAAAACAATCCAAACTTCCATTGGTGGGAATTGTCAAATTGACAAGTTTAATAAAAAATGTCACTTTCAAAAAATGAGTAATAAGCAGGCACTTGAAAATATGTATTTACATACTTAGATGTAATTGTGTAGAGGAAAAAACGTAATTACAGTACAATACCTACAAGTATTTATTATATATTTACTTACAACAAATTATACATTTCTAAGTTACATATATATTTTTTAAAGCAAAGAAAATGGTAGAAGACACTAAAGATAACAATGATTTTCTCAAAGACAGCCTTTCGGCATCTCCGCCTTAGACTTGTCTCTGAAGTCTAAGCCATTATTACAGTAATGTATTTATGTATGAGCTATGTAATTTTTAAAAATTCCCTTAAAATTATAAAGTATAGATTATAAATTGTTATTTTATTTCTGGAAAATCTGAGAAAAATCTCTTAAAAATTGTTTGGAACTGAGATTCAATGCCTGGTTATAAATTTAATATATATAAAATCAATAATTTTTGCTACAAAAAGTACAAACGGAAGGTTGGAAGATATATAGCGTGAAGTTCAAATTTATAGTAGCCATGAAAAAGATGCACTACCTAGGAATGAAATGAAGTGAAACCTATGGATTTGTAGAGCTAAAATTGTCAACTGCTTCTTAGGTACCAGGTAAAAAGCTCAAAAATGTGAAAAAATTTCACAACGTATATGTTAAAAGATACATTTCTTTACAATACATAGACTTCTTTCAAATCATATATAAGAGACCTCTACGTGTTTGCTTTAAAAATGACATTCACTCTCCAAAATAATAAATAAGTATTTTATACACATGCAAAAATAATACATTCAGCTTCACTGAAGGGAACATTGTATTAGCTGCCGTAACTTCAATTACTCATTTCCAAAAACCAGGTGTTTTATATCCAGGAATCTGGTCTAAAGATGAACTCACACAAAGGCACAACAGTATACATGGGAAGTACTTTTTGACATATTTTTTTTTTTACCATAGAAGCATCAGGAAACCTGCTAGCCATTTATCAACATAGCATTGGATAAATAAATTATCTACACCAACACAACAGTATTTAAAACGAAATCAAACTACAGATACACAAGGTAGTGTGTGTGTGTGTGTGTGCGTGTGTGTGTGTGTGTGTGTGTGTGTGTGTGTGTGTGTGTGTATGTGAGAGAGAAAGAGAATCTTTGAATGGCTGAATAAGCAATTCCAGAAAGCCTTAAAATTGTGTCATTGGTGAGGCACTGGAGTAAAATGATGTGTTACTGTGTAACCATTTGCAGTGTTCGAAAAAAATTAATTTTAGGGGGTGCCTGGGTGGCTCTGTCAGTTAAGCATCTGCCTTCAGCTTGGGTCATGATTCCAGGGTTCTGGGATGGAGCCCTGCATTGGGGGGGGGGGTCCTTGCTCAGCAGGGAGCCTGCTTTTTCCTCTCCCTCTGCCTGCTGCTCCCCCTGCTTGTGCTCTCTCTCTCTGTCAAATAAATAAAATAAAATAAGAATTAATTTTAAAATACTCACCAAAAGCATTTTTGTTTATATAGCGAGATTATTATCAACATTGAATGATAAAATTTGCGGATTTCAATTTTCCACTATTTGTAAACTAAAATGGTCAAAATTATTTTCTAAAGAGAATTCTGGCCAGACTTGCAGATTTATTAACTTCCATCTTAATTTAAAGAAAAAGTTAGTATTTTTGTAACCAGTTTCACTGTTATATAAGAAAAAATCATATTAGATGCATGTTAAGAGCACAGATTTGGAGTCAAACAGACCTGGATTTAAATCTAAGTACATTTTCTAAATATGTGACCTCTGTCAATATAATATATAGGAAAATAAGTTTTTCATCTATAAATTAAAAACATAGAGCTTAACCTCAGGGAGCCTTTGTGAAAAAAATCAATGATACAATATATGTACCATACTTATCGTGGTATCTGACACTTATACATATTCAAAAATGGGTATTATTATTCCTCACTGTAGTTTTTATACTTGTTTGAACTCAGACAGCTAAACTCCAAGAACTTGAAAGACAGTAAACATCTCATGCTCTTTGATGCTAATCAGCTTTCAGTAAGTCAGCAGAAATAACAATAATTATGGAAAGTTGTTCAAAATACCTGTATTTTATGTATTCCTTGAAATGTGCCACAGAGGTAATTCAAGGGTCTCCACTGGAATATTGAAGGGAATGCCTGGGAAATACGATCCCGTGTACTTTAACCCCGGGAGTATATTTTTTTATTTGCTTTACATATTGAAGTAACTTTTTTTTTGAAGATTTTATTTATTTATTTGACACACAGAGAGAGATTACAAGTAAGCAGACAGGCAGGCAGAGAGAGAGAGAGAGGAGGAAGCAGGCTCCCCGCTGAGCAGGGAGCCCGATGCGGCCTTGATCCCAGGACCCTGAGATCATGACCTGAGCTGAAGGCAGAGGCTTAACCCACTGAGCCACCCAGGTGCCCCATATTGAAGTAACTTTTATTCGAAGAAATGTTCTATCAGTAAAATTGGAAAAGTTGAAAAAAAAAAGCATTTTTAAAATATTTCACTTGATTAAATCAGAGAAGAAAAAGCATGGTCACATCAACATTTGTGTCTCTTGCACTTATTCCAGAAGCCTACATTGAGGGATGCTCTAAAAGCTGGTGTTTTTGATTTCACTAAATATTGTATAATTTATGAGGGTCCTTGAAAGAAATGCTGTGTTGTCTTATGATCGAAACAGACCTATATTAAGGGATGCTCTAAAATCAGATGTTTCCAAATCAGGAATAACTCTGGAGCCTGTGAGTTATGGACATGTGACTTGTGTGATGGACGCCATTTCCTTCTCCAGATTGGCTTCTAGAAAGCTGAAAGCGAACTTCATGGCCTACTCAGAGCAAATGTGAAAGGTTTTGACAAATTGATTTTTGTATTAGTCTCATTTGGGGATCCATTTTATGAGTCCCTAACTTTGCATTCCTCTTTTCTTTCCCACCTGCTTCTATTCTAGGACACCTTAATGCATTTTATGTATCCATCGTTTCAACAAATACTTATCGATCTTCTACTAATGGGCCAAGAGCTGGGATGGGCACTAGGAGTGGGGTGGATTGCAAAGTACTTGACATTGCCAATAGGAAATGCATATCCATGTTGGCTTCCTTCAAAAGGCAATGTACTAATTAATTACCTATTAAAAACTGGTCACGGTGGAGAGGGAAGGTAAATCCATAACCAGAAGAAGTGTCCATTCCAGTGTGGAAGAACCACAGTGTCCCCTTGATGGAAGAGTTCTGACATAATCCACCTGCCAACCAGAGGCTGACCCCTTGGCATGGAGGCACGTCTCACTCAGCAGTCTTCCACCCAGCACTGGTTGTCGTCAGAGCAACTCTGGAGATGGGAATCCTGGGATTATGTGAATGCGTAAGACCCAAGTACCCTGCCAAATTTGTCCATGACCCATTCTGAAAGCATGAGTGCACAAAGATGCTGACTCGCAGCCATGAAACACATATTGTCCACCAGGTAATTGGGAGCCTAACCCCACCCTCTCCTGGCCTGCAAAGCTTCTGCTGAGAAATCTGCTTTCAGCCTTATGGGGTGGTTCCATTGTACGTGAGGAATGTTTTGGTTTTGGTTTTTTTGTTTGTTGGTTTTCTGATTTTTTTGTGGTTTTTTGATGCTTTCGAGATGTTCTCTTCGCCTTTGATTTTAGATAGTTTTATTATAATGTGTCTTGGAGAGATATTTTGGGGTTGCAATTGTTTATAGACCCATGCATTTCATGAATTTGCATGTTCGAATCTCTTCCCAGATTTGGGAGTTCTCGGCCATTATATCTTTACATGGCTTTCGGTCACTTTCTCCTTCTTTTCTCCTGCTGGGACTCCAATAATACCTACCTTGTTTCTTTAAATGCTATCCTGTAGTTCATATGGACTTTCCTCAGACCACAGAGGGGTTAGTAGGAACCTTGATCCTCTGATGCTCTCCCAGAGGACACTTGGCTGCCCTGCTCCCGTGGCTCCTTGCCCCCATGTGTGGCACTCTGCAGCTGTCTGGATGAGATCAAAAGAAGTGGACTTTGACAGCATCTGGCACAGCTGGGGAAGCCTGGCCCTCACATCTCACTTCCCGCCCCCTCCCCCCGCCATGGGAGAAGTCACAGGCCAACAAGGTCTCTCCTGGCCCCGAGCAGTGTCAAAGATGGGAGAGGTGACCTGGGTTAGTGAAGCAGTTGCTCTCACCACCTTCAGTGTGTTTCCCACTCCAGCAGTTTGCTGGAACTTCTCCACGGGACTCCCCAACTTCCACAAAGGTTCTCTTGCCTGTGGGTAATCCCCTAAGCTGGTGTTACTCCACCACGTTGCTAGCATTCCTACACATCTATGCTTTCCTGCAAACTGCAGTGTATTACTTGTGATACAAATAGAATTCTGGGGCGCCTGGGTGGCTCAGTGGGTTAAAGCCTCTGCTTTCGGCTCAGGTCATGATCTCAGGGTCCTGGGATCGAGGCCCGCATCGGGCTCTCTGCTCAGCAAGGAGCCTGCTTCCCCCTCTCTCTCTGCCTGCCTCTCTGCCTCCTTGTGATCTCTCTCCCTCTGTGAAATAAATAAATAAAATCTTTAAAAATAAAAAAAATAAAAAAAAAATAAAAAAAAACCAAAAACAAAAAAACAAATAGAATTCTGACATGACCCTTGAGATGCCCACACCTTGGTGTACCAGCTCTCAAACCCCACCCCCTCGAATGTGGTTAACACTTGTGAATAAGAAGCAGTATTTATTCCCCATGATACCATCACATTACATGAGACTTTGTCTCAGCAGACTTAGGTGAGGTGTTTTCCTGATGACCTTGAAGAACTAAGATGGCTGACGACTTGTGGGGAGACCATCGGGTGATGACCTAAATACAGCCTCTAGGAGGTGACTGGGCCGTCATTCAGCAGCCAGCAAGAACACAAGGACCTGAGTCCTATGACCACAAGGAAATGAATTCTGCTGAGAAGCAGGGAGCATGGTTGAAGATGTTTCTCTGATTTGAGCCTCCGGAAAAACACACCACTGGTCAATACCTTTATTTAATCCTGGGGAGGCCCTGACTTATGGAAACCATCAGATGATATGTTGTGATGTCTTAAGCCATAATTTGTTACCAATCAATAGAAAACAAATACAAGGCTCATTTCCAGATAGTAAGAGGGAAGAATTCCCTCTGCCTGTTGCCATGATAGCTTCAATTATCCAGAAAAAGGGAACGAGAAAACCAATCCCCGGAGCTTCCAGGAATATGTGGACACAACACACATGGCAGGAAGTGTTAAAGGAGTGGGCGCAAATATCAGGAACAGAGCTGCAGAGAACTTTAAGTCCAGACTACATCCTTCCAAACCCTGAGACCGATCTCACTCCAGCTGCAGGAGGGAAGAGTCCGCTCGGTGCCAGGAGCCGCGCTCGTCAGGGCGGTATGCTCCCCAAAGCAATGTGATGGTATCCAGATGTCACCCCGTCTCGGCATCGGCTCCGCGGCTGCCTGCAAGAGCTGAAGAGGACTTACTGCCCCACTCTCCTTGTTATTTACTGTCATGCCTTTCGTGCAAGTTAGAATAATGAAAACAAATAGCAAACAAATATAAAGAGTTCTGCACTACGAACCAAGGGCTCTCTGTATTTTCCTCTGATCTAAACACCATTAATAAATGCCACTAACTCTGTCACTTAATATCGATACCAATATGCGCTTAATGCATTGATACAAATTATGTGAGACCCACGCATTGAAAGTATAGTAATAATGATATTATTTATCTTCTACAAATTCCATCTAAGAATATCGTTTTGGCCTCCTTGATTGTATTGGGATAAAACTTCAAGTAGTTTCTTGAAAACATTATTGAAGAAAGTCATGCAGGTCAATCAGGAATAGGTCCCATTTCCCAGCAACTGTATCAGGCCACATCTAAGTGGGAATTTCCTGCTCCTTTCAAAGAGAAATACCAACCATGATCATTTCTATGCGGCTCTAAATAAGATATGCATGTTATCATTAAGAGTCTGAAATCAAAAGGATAAGATCTAAAGTGATGTTGGAGCAGAGTTGTGAATAATGAAACGTCTAAGCATGATGAATATTTTTAATTTGATATCTTGAAATGGGAAATCAAATCAAACTTTACCCAATTAAAAGAAGTCATCCCATTTTTTATGGTGAAGGGAAGAATCTTCAAAATGTCCCTGCACAACCGACATCTTGCCTGACTCACAGACATAGGCAATAATTTCATGTGTTACTGATCCTGGAAATTTGAACGATTGAAGTCCTGGTGTATTTTAAGAAATAAAAAATGTGCCTGGAATAAAATCTCACAACTTCATAATATTTGTATGTCTGTGGGAAAACAAATGTTCTCAACAGTACTAATAAAAGTACTAAAAATAGATGAAACAGTCTAAAGGACAAAAATCAGAGAGTATCAGCAAAATATTTTTGCTGTGTGTGCTCAAAGTAATGCATATTTGTCCTCAGCAACACCGGCAAAGCCATTACATAAAAAATAATTAGAGAATTCAAAGGGGAAAGATACTTACTAAAAATACTTACTGTAACAAAGGGATGGGCCCTCTATATAAGTAAGGAATGTGTAAACATTATCACTTGATGCTATGTATTTTATTTGGTTTTCCTAAGCAATGATAGATCATTTACCAAAATTAACAGTTTTGATAAAGGGGTTTTCACATTTTTATTTTGATGTTAGAAAATCAACTACAGAAAGAAACCACGAGACTTGCACCCCTGTAGGCTTAATTTATATTTGAAGCTGAAGATAAGAGTCTTGTTGGTTGGGATGCCTGGTGGCTCAGTTGGTTAAGCATCTGCCTTTGGCTCAGGTCATGATCCTAAGGTCCGGGAATAGAGTTCCGCACTGGGCTCCTTGCTCAGCAGGGAGCCTGCTTCTCTTTCTGCCGCTCCCCGGGCTTGTGTGGGTTCTCTCTCTCTCTCTCTTTCTCTCTCTCTCTCTCTCTGACAAATAGATAAAGTCTTTTAAAAAATGATTTAAAAAAAGTCACATTGGTTTTTAGCCACAATAACAGAGAGCAAATAGACAGAAATTATGCACGTTGGGAAACCCTAAGTTATGAAAATAAATAACTTTTCCCCCCACTTCCTAGAATCTATTGTCAAGCTAAACAAAGACCAGAGGGAGACAGCATACAAGCCAAGTCTGTCTGAGTCAGATAACTCAGGAAAAGGTCCTGCTGCTCCTAGCTTTCTCGGACAGTGTTTATAGATCTACTGGGGCCAGACCCCAATTCAGAGAGGGGGACACAAGCTGTCAGGAGCAGGGACTGAGCAGCAGTGTGAGATGATAGGACCCTGGGTCTGGCACTAATCTAGAACTTCAGAATTCAAGACTGAGGCATGTCACGACTTCGTCAAATCAACATTTATTACCTGCAACACCAGGGACCAGGCAGACTGTGATTCAACAAATAGGGAAGTTTATGACTGTAGGTCCGGGAGGAAGTACGTGGCACGCATCCCGCAAGGAACCCCAGAGCGAGGTCAAGACAGGGCACGAGCAGAGAGAGGCAGGCACCTGGGTACACGGCTTTATTAGGGTCCACGGGCGGAGTGTTTTGAGGTTCCGGAGCTAAGGCTGGATGGATCAATTCAAACCAAAAAGAGCAGTTTGGTAAGCCCCAGAGGGGTCTTAGATAAGAAGCGTACAAGGGGAGGGTCCTGGGGGGCAGGAGAAGCCGGTGATCAGTTATGGCAAGAACTTACATTTGCTCGTGTCCCTGCAGGCTGCTGTCTGGGTCCTGCGCTCACATAAGAGTGAGCATCCGTTACAGGTCTGTAGGCCACTTGGCCAAACAAAATGGACAGAGTCAGGAATACCATGGAGAAGCTTAGGTAAACTCTCCCTAAGGGAGCACCTGCCTGGCTGGTGTCCTCAGAGTCCTGGGTCCTAAGTATTAAAGTTGCGGCTGCAGAGGTGACAGGGATGTGTTAGTTTCCTGGTCTCGTTGATGTATTAATTTTCTGGGGACAGCATCACTAGCCACCCGAAACTAAGTGGTTTCAAACATCAAGAATTGATTCTCTCAGGTCCTGGAGACCAGAAGCTTGAAATCGAGGGGTCAGTAGGATTAAGTCCTTCTGGGTGCGGTGATGGACAATCTCTCTGTCCCATGCCTCTCTACTGGCTTCTGGCGGTTTGCAGTCCATCCCTGGCATTCCTTGGCTTGTAGACACATCTCTACATCATCGCATGGCATCCTGTTCTCTGTTTGTCTTCATAAGGCTTTTTTATAAGCACAACTGTCTTCAGATTTAGGGCCCACCCAATCCAGTATGATTTATATTAAGTCATTACCTCTGCAAAGACTCTGTATCTAAGTAAGGTCACATTCTGAGCTTCCAGATGGACACGGATTTGGGAGAGGAGCTATTCTGCCAGTAGAGAGTGTTTTCTGGCCCTTCAAAATTGACATCCATCCCAACATTTCCTGAGCTCATAACCCGTTCCAGAATTGATCATAAATCCAAAGTCACAGCTAAATGTCAACTCGAGAAATTCCAAATCTTATCACCTAAATCATTTAAATCAAGTATGGGGGAGACTCCGGATATGATCCATCCCAAGGAAATATTTTTCTCCATTTGTCAACCTCTGAAACTGGAAAATGAGTTATCCCCTTCCAAAATACAACAAAGGGACAGGCATAGGATAGATATTCCCATTCCACAGAGAGGAAATGGAAAAAATAGAGGAGACATACAACCAAAGCAAGTCTAAGACTCTGCAGGGCAATTTTCTTCAGGTTTCAAGGCCTGATAATAATTCTTTATGGCTTTATCTGCCCACTGGGCCCATGAAGTCTCTGTCAGCTCCTGCTTTATGTCCAAGAAGGGCCTATCCCCAGGCCCCTGAGCAACCTGCTTCCTTCTTTTCATCCTCTTTCCTTTGCAATCCAAGCTGGCAGTGGTTTTGTTGATTCAACACTTAAAAATCTTATTGGTCTGTGATGTCAAGGGGATTACACAGGACAGATCCTTCCTTGGTAACCTCGTCTCTATTCTTGGCTTCTGCTGTGGTGGTTTATTGGATCTGTGAGTCATGCATCTACTCTATTTAGCAAAAGGCTGTCTCCCCTTGATGTTCTCTCTAGAACATATTTCCTCATTTTTTTCCCCCCAAAACAGAGGGGCTGAGAATTTTCCAAATCATCAAGTTCTGGTTCCTTCTTGCTTGTTAGATGCTTCCTCAATTTTTTCACTCTTCTAACATTTTAGTATAAGCATCAAGGAGAAATAAGGCCACACCTTCCATACAATGCCTGGAAATCTCCTCAGCTAAGGATCCAAGCTCATTAATTTTTTCCATCCAGTACTAGAAGACAATTTATCCAAGTTCTCTGCCACTTTATTACAAGGATACCCTTTCATCCTGTGTCCAATAACAAGCCCTTCATTTCTTTACAAGACCTCACCAGCAGCACCTTGAGTGATTATAGTCATTCATGACAATGCATGGGTTCTGTAAGAGAGCAGACACTTTCTCCATTGACCTCTTCACTTCCTTCTGAGTCATCACCAAATTTACCTTTAACTTCCACATTTCTACCAATAGTCTCTCAGGAAACTGAGTTTTCCCTATACACCGAAAAACTCTTCCAATTTTCACCTAGTGTCCAATCGCACAGCCACTTCTACATTCACAGGCTTTTGCTACCGCAGCATCCCAATTCCTGGTATCAAAACCTGTGTTAGTCTTCTTGGATTGCCTTAATGAATGACCATAAACATGTGGCTTAAAACAACATAAACTTATTCTCTCACAGTTCTGTTCCTAGGGGTCCAAAATCAGTCGGTTGACAGGGTTAGCACGTTCAGGAGTCTCAGGAATAATCTCTTCCCCACATCTCTCTCCTCTTCTGGTGACAGCCCCAAATCCTTGGCTGTCCGTCTCCACATGACCTTCTTCCCATGAGTGTGTCTCTTTCCACGGTCTTTCTATAAGGACAAATGGTCATTCAATTTAGGACCCACACTTCCAGTATGACCTCCCCTTAATTTCCTTAATTTAGACAATTACATCTATAGAGACCATGTTTCTAAATAAGGTCACATTCTGGAGATTCCAAGTGGATATGAGTTTTTGCTAGAAATTATTCAGTGCAGTACCATTGACATTCTACATGCTGATGCCACTTCAGACTCTGGGATGTGGTACCAGCCTCTCCACTGGTGCTACTGGGGAGATGGGATCAAGCTTGGTGACTGCAGCTCTGCTGTGTGCAAGAGTCTTAGGCCTATGAATGGATTGTCTTAAGTATTTAACTACAGTAAGTTTCCACACAACACTGATTATAGGAGATCAATGTGCTGGGAATCGGATATGCCAAAGTCATTCTTACACAAGGGAACTCTTTCCTCCTTCACCTAGAGATGAAGAGGGGACATCTCTCATTTAGTGAAAATAACTCAAGTTCTAAAATGGCGTTCCCTAACATTTTCCAAAATCTGAAATAAATAAATATGGTATTACTAAATTATGATAATTTTAAAATTAAAATAAATGTTTTCATGGCTAATGGAAGAAAAATGGACAAATTAGACCCAAAGTGCTATATTTATTAATCATCTCACATATGACATTTGTGGTTTGTACGTGTAAGTGTGTGTGCATCTACGTGTGTGTGTTAAAGTTAATGAAGTTTGACAATTCTTTTATTCCCTAAGCGAAGTTGTCTGAGGTTAGAATAAGTACGGTCACACCAATAATTAGATCAACTTCTAAACCATGATGTGTTTGGAAGAAAACTTACAGAATATCATTTTAATAAGAAGAGATAGAATATTAACCATCTATTCCGAAGGTCTTGTTTAGTGCATCGCTTCTGCTGATATTTTACAAGGTCAGGTATCAAGTGGTCCCAGTCCAAGGCATCAGAGCATTTTATGATGAAGCCCATGATTGATGGCTATTCACCACATACTAATCATGAATAAATAATCACATATCGTGCATAGATATGTGGTGATGGGAAGAATATGTGCACAGTCTCTGTATGCATAGCTGTGAAGACACGATATTTGTGAATAAATAAATAAGTAAATAAATAATTATTAAACTTATACTTTTATGAGTTTAAAAGGAGCTATCATGGGAAACAATTTTCAGTTGCAGGATTTAATTTATTTTGATCGCAAATGTGAGATCTTTCCTTACATTTTATAAACCCGTGAGAGCTGTTCAGCGACAGCCGGTTAGCAAGAGCTAAAAAGGAAGGTCTTTTATTAAACCAAATCACTTAATTACCTCTCCCAACCTGGGGTCATTATGAGCTAGACAGACAACAAACTTAATGAGAAAGAGGGCAAATATGCTTAGACTGTGCATTTGGGTCAGTTTCCCAGGTGATGTTAGTGATTTCCATAAAGACTAAGGATTAATTGAATAGGAAGAAAGCATGATGAGGTGGACAACTTTCCAGGATTTCTGAGTGGTGTGAAATATATGACTTTATTATTATAAGAAAGTGTGTCTTCATTATTATATTCAGAATAATACTTTGAATATGGCACGTTATCAGAATATTGGACACACCCATGTACCAGTGTATAAGTTAAAATACTTTCAATAATTATCTGATTCTCTACCTAAATTCTTTGCTTGTGATTTTTAGTTCAATGTGAATGACTATTATGTAGTCAAATGTGCGTGTGGGGTGTGTGTGTGTGTATGTGTCAAGAAATAAGCTAGAATCAGGATACAGATCCTAAATTAAGATCTTTTTTTAAGGGGTGCCTGGGTGGCTCAATTGGTTAAGCGTCCAACTCTTGGTTTTGGCTTGGGTCATGATCTTAGGGCTGTGGGATTGTGCCCTGAGAATGGGCTTGCTCTCTTTCTCTAAAATAAATAAATCTTTTAAAAAATAAGAACCTTTCTTAAGAAAAAAGAACTTTCAATAAACAGTACTAATAGATCAGATAGTAGGTAGTCACTGAATCATATAATATACAAAATACGATCACAATAAGCTTGTAATTCTTAGCGTGATAAATACTGCAGCTCATTAGTATTAAATTGCTATATTACTAAAAAACATTTTGGCATTTTTAAGAATCTATAATCATTATTTGCCTTTAACATCTGAAGAATGTTCGCTGGTTATTCCCATTCTAATGCCACCCTTGGATTGATGAATAAATTTTAATGATAAATTCAAAATGATAGATACAAATGTTTTCTTAACAACAAAATAATTAGTTTTTGGAAAAAGAATGGAAAATGGCAGAAAAAGATGAATGATAGAAAAATAGATATAAATATAGGTAGACATCCACTAACTACAAGTAAAATTTTACTTGTTTAAATTATTTTTAAGTACTTGGTGTTATACAAGATTTGTAAAGTGGGACCAGAGTTGACCTAGATATTATACCTAGCATCAGATTAAATAAAGTTGACTCATTTATTGGTTAATTTTCAAGTAAGTCATTCTATAGCTTTTTTTTTAATATTATATTTTCATACCAAAGACTTGCCAATTTGAATTTTACTAATGAATAAATGATAGAACCTAGGTTTGTAGTCCCTTGAATTAATCATATACCAAGGATCCTGCTCAAAAATAGAGAGTTAAAATGTTGTGTTTTATTAATTTTACCAGGCTTAATTTTTTTTAAAAGATTTTATTTAGAGGGTATTATGCTAAGGGAAATAAGTCAATCAGAGAAAGACAATTATCATATGATCTCACTGATATGAGGAATTTGAGAAACAAGACAGAGGATCATAGGGGAAGGGAGGGAAAAATGAAACAAGATGAAACCAGGGAGGGACACAAACCATAAGAGACTCTTAATCTCAGGGAACACACTGAGGGTTGCTAGAGGGGAGGGGGGAGGGAGGGATGGGATGGGTGGGGGATGGGCATTGGGGAGGGCATGTGCTATGGTGAGAATAAAAAAAAGATTTTATTTATTTTTCAGAGACGGAGTGAGCAAGAGGGAGAAGCAGACTCCCCACTGAGCAGGGAACCCTAAGCGGGGCTGGATCCCAGGACCCTGAAATCATGACATGAGCCAAAATCAAGAGTCAGACACTCAACAACTGAGCCATCCAGGTGTCCCTAGGCTTAATCTTAAAAATTTTAATTCCAGGGGCGCCTGGGTGGCTCAGTGGGTTAAAGCCTCTGCCTTCGGCTCAGGTCATGATCTCAGGGTACTTGGATCAAGACCTGCCTTGGGCTCTCTGCTCAGCAGGGAGCCTGCTTCCTCCTCTCTCTCTGCCTGCCCCTCTGCCTACTTGTGATCTCTCTCTCTGCCAAATAAATAAATAAAAATTTAAAAAAATTTTAATTCCAGTATAATTAACATACAGTGTTATATTCACCTCAGACATACAATATTGTGATTCAACAATTCAACATCACTCAGGGCTCATCCCGATAAGTTTACTCTAATTCCCCATCAACTCTGTCACCCACCTCCCCATCCACCTTCCCCCTGGTAACCATCCGTTTGTTCTCTGTAGCTAAGAGTCTGTTTTTTGGTTTGTCTCTCTCTTTCTCCTTTGTTCATTTGTTTTGTTTCTTAAACTCCACTTCTAAAGAATCAATACCACCCATCTTTTAAGTGAACATGTGCCCGCACACTCCTGCATACACTCATACACACTTTTCTTGTTTTGTTGCAAGTGTAAAGAGTGACATACCTAATCAGAGACAAATGGAAAAAAACAAGACACATGCTATCGGTATGTGTGGTCATGAAGATACAGATGTGCACATTACAGACTCGAGGTAAGTATGTGTGCTAGGTTTCTCCTCTCTCTCATCAAACACCCTCCCCCTCGCCTAAAACAAACCACACGGCTCTCTAGCCGCTGCTCCATAGCGCCCCTGCAACCCACTCTCCGCACCACCTCCTGATCCTCACACGTGACCCAATTCTTCCTTTGGGTTGACCGCACTCCTCAGGCAGAGTTACTGAGTCTCTCCTCTGTGGGCAGTTAGCACGTGTTCTGTCTTATCTCGTATGATTAAGAACATTTTTACGTGATGGACCCTTTATATGTCTGTTCACTCAGCTAAACTACGGATTTCTTTAGGAAAAAAGAGATCAGGTACATCGTTTTATCTGTATAAACAAGCAGTTTGGGAGATAATTGGTAGATGCTGAAAACGAGTTTTGTTGAATGCATGACTAGAGAAATTATGTCATGCATCCTTCTGGTTATCCTAGTTAAATGTAAAAGTACATGATTATATCATTTTCCATAACAGAATTAATTGACAAAACTAAATACAGGACAGATCATTATCATTTCTTTGCAGCCAGTTCGGCCAGAATCCAAGCCATCAGATGTTTCGTCGGATGTGGCTACTGACTTTAAGTAGAACTGAGTAATCAGCAAATAAAAGGTCATTTATCCACTAACCATTAAAATGATTATCCAAATGTGAGTCCCAAATTGCAAATAAGTGGTGCTTTTTCAATATATTATTTATATCACCCTAGGTTGTGGGAAATACTGTAAAATATAAAGCAGGAGCTATCCAGACTTCCTCAAAAAATCCCAAAGTTAGCAAGTAAGATCTAAAACCCGGGGAGGTCGTATCTCTGAGAGCTTGAGTTTTGGCTGAAGGTAAGCCTCAGCATAATGTTTGACTCCACTAAGAACTAGCCGGGTGACCTTGTGCACACGACTCACACTTTCTCTCACTCAGTTTCTTTAAATCAAACATGGGACAAGAACGCCTACTTCCAAAACATGCAGAGAAGAATGAGAATTTTTACAAGAGCCCAGCACAATGCTACACTGTTGATTAGATTTTCTAAAAACTCCCCATCTGATATTTAAAAAGAAATTCCCTTAATTTGAGAAATGTTTTGTATCTAGATTTAGATGTGGATTCCTATGGTAGTGAATCCATTTCTGGTGATTTCCGAGAGCTCTTGGCAGGGTGACATACCCTTCCACGGTTTTATCACAATATGAAAACACTAGATGCACAAAATTAAAGTTCAGGTTAATCAAAATATTGCTTGACAAAGCAAATAATTGAATTGCACTTGCAGTGCACTGTGGTAGACAGTAATTAACATGCAGCATCTTCAACATTTGAGTGCAACTTCCAATTTCCATTTTAACATCATAGAATGCTGTCTACACATTTTTTAATGGTGCCCATGATAATAATATATTCTCTTTTTAATCATATTCCACGTTGCAAGAAATGAAGCTTGCAATTTTCCCAGGTGCTTACCAAATTACTACTGCAAGCTAATTCTCATCCCCCAAGTTAAGAGTTTCAACAGAGTGCACATTAACAGCCTGCTTATGTTCTTCCTGTACAACAGAAGGTAAGTTAATATGTGCCTCAATTATATCCAGTTTGTGCCTTTATAGCACCCCGCGGGCAGCAGTAAGAAAGCTGTAAATGTACTTATCCTGCTTTTTTAATGGTCTACTATATTACAGTAGAGGAAGACTAGAAAAGTGAAAAGAAGCAGAGGAAAAGAAACATAAGAAAGGTACTAGAGAAAGAAATAGAAAAAGCATGTATGATGGGGAATCAAGAAAAAATCTGTATTAAAATCATTAATTTAAAAGTATCTCAATTAAATTGTATGTGTATTGAGATATATATAGGTAGATATATAAAACACATGAAATATGCATTTACATGCCCTATTCTATATACATTTCATTTGACATATCCTTGTTTAGTTTGATGAGATGGTAAAAAATATCTTACTTGTCAAAAATAGTCTATAAATCAAATCACGTAAGGGAAGATTTATAGTCTCTACCAAGAAACAGACCATAGGATACTTATAACTTGTGTGGGCCGATCTATGAATCCCTATAAACTCAAGACAAACCTGCTTTCCTTCACTTCTCAATAACCTTAAGCAACTAGGTTGATTTCCACTATGGAATTTGAATTTACAAAGTAGAGACTCAATACATCTAAAACATTGTCCCACATATGTGTCTGAGTTATGAAGTTACAGGTCTATGAGAGGACTTAAAAATCTATTCAGAGGGGCGCCTGAGTGGCTCAGAGGGTTAAAGCCTCTGCCTTCAGCTCAGGTCATGATCTCAGGGTCCTGGGATCGAGGCCCACATCGGGCTCTCTGCCCAGCAGGGAGCCTACTTCCTCCTCTCTCTCTGCCTGCCTCTCTGCCTACTCGTGATCTCTCTCTCTCTCTGTGTCAAATAAATAAAATATTTTTTTAAAAAATCTATTCAGAAATTACAAGTTAGGAGAAACAATTTCTCTACTTTTCTTCTGGCATTCAGGATTTAGTGGTCTTATTGAAACAGTGAAATTTCAAAACAATGTAGATAGAATGGTAATGTAAGCAATTTCTGTTCTGAATACTTTTCTGGTTTCATTAAGTAGTACAATGGGAAATAAAAAGTAAAGTTGATTCAAAAAGCTTCACACATTTTTAAAGCTAACCTTTAGACATCTAAGGATAAAATTGATGACAAAAAATTTTCTAAGTTAAAAATATAGAACACACATAAAGCTTTGATCACATTCTTTTCATTATTATATTTCCAAGATGCTAAAAAACATTAAAATTGTTTGCCGAAGGTAACAGTTTAAGCATTAATTAATTTTCAGACTTATTATGACCACAGGAAAAATGAGTGCTAACAAAATAATAATCCAAGCAATCGACATTTAAATTTTTCTCCTGCTCACAAAACTTGCGTGGGTTCATTTTTCTTCTCTTTCATGTACATTTGATTTAAACTGACAAGATTTAAAAAACCCACTCTTCTGTTAGCTTCAGGGTATTTTCCAGTCCTGATGTTGAGCAGGGACAAAGCAAAACTATCATCCCTCTAAATTTTGCTTATGTACTCAGCACTTGTTATTTATTACCTTCGAAATTTTATTGGCTTGAGCAGCTGTCCAGGACAGGAATTGAAGTCACAATATATCGTAGCAATGCCCACTGAGTCAAAGATGTGCCCAATCACCTTGAGAGGTCAGATCACTTCCTGATTCCCAGTAGCTACTGAGCCAAATGAGAAGGCATCTAAGTGATAGAACTTCTGGCTTAACAGAGAACTTAGAAGTTATTTCTGTCTCTGTTGCTCTCTCTTTTTCAGTTTTTGTAAGTGATGAGACATTGTTATTTCTACCTTACACATATATTTACCCCTTCCTTAAGACCCTTCCGGCATCAAAGTGAAGATCAAACATTTGCATGAATACATACACAAATTTATATTCTGGTTTTTGCCTTTCTTTCTAGATACATACTCTTGTCACTCTCCAACACAAACCCTATAGGCTAGCCACACGGGATGCTGTGCGGTCTGCCACAGACATCCTTGTTCTTCAGTCCTTCCTGTCTACGAAAACATCAGTGCTGTTTCACTGACTCGCCTTAGTCACCACAGGCTCATCCATCTAGAAGATTTTCAGGTATGTCTTAAGTCCACCTAAGGTGCTGACTTATAATTCTCCCTTGATGTATTATCAAAGCAAAGTTATTCCTTTTCGTGTGTGTGTAATTTCTTTCACTGAATATGATTATTAAATCGAACATTTGTCTCCAAAACTAGAGTGTGCCACATTTTCTCCTTGCTCTCTGTCAGAATACGCTATCAATATGCACGTGCATGTGGTGTAAACATCTTCAACAACTCCAAGCCATCATTGCCTAGGACACATAAACTTTAAAGTCCAATTCACTCCTACATACGTGTAGTCTTTAAACATTATATGTGTATTTCAATCTTGACAGTTGTTAAAATGCATGGAAATCACATGAGCTGATGAAAATAAGGAGGACCAACCAGTGTGTTAAGAAGACCTGAAAAAGCCAGGGTGGAAGCCTCCCCACACGTGCACCCGTGAGACAGTCGACAGGGGCACTGGGACAGGAGGTAGCTCCCACGCCTAGTCGGCGTTTTATGGGATGTTCATTATCGAGGAAACTTCATCAACAGACCTTAGGTACTTTTGATTTGTCAGCGTATGAGATAAAGCAGTATGAGAATTAACCTCTATAGTGAGATAAATACATTGCAAAAGACAAGTATTTATCAAAAACACATTTTAATCTGGGAAAACCTTCGTGCTACCTGCCCTGTGGAGGTAATCACTAAGGCGCCTTTTAAAAGGAAGAATTCCATTAGCAATACATTAAACTTTGAGATGCCAATCGGGTACTTTTGCAACTTCTTGAGTTAATTCAAAGCTTTTTTTTTTTTAATTGTATGTACACGTAGGGATGCTAAGTGCCATTTCTATATTGCTAGCATTTGTTTGGATTTGCAAGTGTCCATCTTATGTTGGATGATAAATATCGAGTTCAGTCACACTGTTACCTACAGATGTATTTATTTCCTACATCTAGGCTGAAACAGATGGATTTCCACTTTAGGGTAAAATACAAATCTGACTCAAAATTTCTTTTTTTTTTTTTAAAGATTTTATTTATTTATTTGACACAGAGAGAGAGAGATTACAAGTAGGCAGAGAGGCAGGCAGAGAGAGAGGAGAGAGGAGGAAGCAGGATCCATGCCGAGCAGAGAGCCCGATGTGGGCCTCGATCTCAGGACCCTGGGATCATGACCTGAGCCGAAGGCAGAGGCTTTAACCCACTGAGCCACCCAGGTGCCCTGACTCAAAATTTCTAAGAGATCACATCTTCAACTAGCATTTAAAGCCTAGCCTAGAGGTTCCCATACTTTCTCAGGTCGAGGTGCTCTTAAGTGTCTCAGTGTTTTTTGTTTTTGTTTTGATGGCCACCCTTAGCCAAAATAAACACGTATTAGTTCCATGTACCAAGTAGTTAACAACTTACTATTTATATTATTAATGATTTATTAATATATAATTAGTTAATTATATATTAATAGATTTACCATATGTTATTATAATATAGTATTATGATATATATTATATGTTATTATATATTAATATAATACAATATAATGTATATTTAATATTATATTTATATTTAATATATAATATATATTTAATAATTATACTAATTATTACTAAAAAACCTACTAATTATTTATTGAGTACCTATTTGAAAAAAATAAAAATACTCACGAGTTAAAAAATAATAGTTTTATTTCATGCTTCAGCCCCTATGGTTAGATTCATGGGATGTATCCGACTCCTTAAATGGTGGAATCAGATTACACATCCACCTTTCCCTTTTCAACTGATTTTCTCACACCACAAAATGGCAACCACCTAAAACTGTTTCGCCAAAAAGACATCATTGAAAAGAGAATCGCTTGATTATATCACAAGTGCTATCTCTAGCTAGTAATTTGTGCTCTGTCCAACAGACATCGTTGGCTTTCTCTCAAAAATTTAATAGTCTGTAGCCCAGTGAGTTTGGGGCAGGATGTCTCAGAGTCTTCCTACCCACTTGTGCAACCATGGCTCTATGACAATTTTTATCCATCAAAGATGTATTTATCAAACTCAGCATTTGCAGTATGATAGATTACATTATTTTAACAATATTGGCTACTTGCCCCCATTGGGCCTAGTCTTGTGGGATAATTATCATTCCCACCCAGGTCATATAAAGCTTGGTCATATGGCTTGCTCTGGGCAATAAAATGCGTGTGTAAAATGATTGTGGTCCTTCCAGGCAGAACTTCAATTCTTTTTTATCCTTCTGATTCCTTCTCCTCTGACATGCGAAGGCATTCTCTAAATAGGGGTTCTACCTTCAGCCTTAGGAGGACCCAGGACAAAGCCCTAGCCAACCTTCAATCCATGTGAACATGAGTGCAAAATACTTTTAATCTTGCAGGGTACTAAATTTTGGGGCTATTTATCACTACAGCTTAACTTAACCAAAGTTAATTGACATAGATATTTCAATCATCAATAAATTTTCAATTACTTCCTGCCAAGACTCACTTTTTTTTAAACACCTTTTTTTTTAAGATTTTTATTCATTTATTTGACAGAGAGAAAGAGATCACAAGTAGGCAGAGAGGCAGGCAGACAGAGGAGGAAGCAGGGTCCCTGCTGAGCAGAGATCCCGATGTGGGCCTCGATCCCAGGACCCTGAGATTATGACCTGAGCCGAAGGCAGAGGCTTTAACCCACTGAGCCACCCAGGTGCCCCAGCTGCTAAGACTTACTTAAGCATTTTCAAATTTCAGAAAAGAAATTTAGTGAACAGATAAAATACTTGTTTTCCATCATTTCTATCAGATCTTTTCTATGTTTTTAAATTTAAAAAAAATGCTTGAATATATTGTGTTCCATAGAACATTGACTCGCTATTAGGTCATCAGTTTAATAAATATATATGCACAAATATATGTACATACGCATTTACATGAAACATCCAAACATTTAGTCATGAATTTATTGAACAGATGTTAACTCAACTCTTACTATGCAACCAATAATAAATTTTAAAGTGTTTCTGCCTTTTGACCCAACTGTGGTAGAAGTGACTGCAAATACCCTATGTGTATATACAGTGTCCTGTATACGAAGATACCAACGTTAAGGTTTTAGGAAAGTTTTTCTCTACAGGTAAACTTCCTTTCTGTTTCAGATGATAAAAATGACTTCACGTTACTCATCTTTGTGTCATCTGAAATGCTTGCTTTAATTCCTTACATACCTCCAGTTCTATAAATGTGCTGAACTGAATTCACTAATCTCCACCTTAGCTGTCAAAAATACAGAGAAAAATTTATTCATTTAATAAGCTTGCTATCTATTCACTCTGTTTTTATCTTGAGATTTCCTATTTTGCATTTTCTTTATTTGTGTTAAGCCAATGCCAATATTTTGGAAGCAGACCCAAGATAAATTATATACAGACTGTGGTTCTCTCTTAGAATCATTATCTCATTCTACTAGGTCATTACCAGCAAAGCACCTGTATTATTTGTTGCATCGTATGTACCTGAATGATGCAGAATTCTTGGCTAACATAAAACCATCGCAATAACAAAATCAAGTAATAAAAAGTGATAAAGTAATAATCCTTTTGTCAAACACTCCTTTCTTCCCTCCACCTAATTTACAAACTTTACAGAGTGAACTCAATCCAGACGAACTTTGCCTGACACAATGCCACGCACACCATGACACTAAACATGTTTTTCTTTAGAATCTTCCAATAAATTTGATTTTAAAATATTGAATTTAAATGATAGGAAATGTAATCTTTTTATTACCTACAATTCCCCTAATTTTTTAAAAAAGGTTTATCTATTTATTTATTTATTTATTTGAGAGAGGGAGAGAGCAGGTACACAGGAAGAGGGGCAAAAGGAGAGAGAGAGAGAACTTTAACCGGACTCCCCACTGAGCATAGAACTCACACTGGGCTCAATCTCACGACCCTGAGATCATGACTTGAACACAAACCAAAAGTCGGATGCTTAACTGACTGAACCACCCAGGCCCCCCCCCCATCATTTCCCCTAATTTTTAAGCAGGCTTATTTTCAACCACTTTTCAACAGCTTGTTCGATGCCCATGCTGAATGTACCTGGAGAGGCAGAAGAGCGGAGAACTCTATCACTGTCACATTCTGACTACAAATAAATTACCTTCATAAGAAACCTTCATTGATTAAAAATTTATTGTATGTTACTGCGGTATGAACTAGAACCAGAAATCTAAGGAAAATAATAGACACACACGTATATGGCCACGTATGTATGTGCGCAAGGCCAAGAAATTTGTGAGTACATGTAAATTAAGCAAATCAAATTTTTTTTCATATTATCAGTTTTGTTTCTAACCAGATGACGGCATAAGAATGATAATCTGGTTGGAGTAAAGGGAGGATGAAGAGCAGGAGGGAGGAAGATGAGGCTTGCGTAACGTTAATTGAAGAGTTGTGCTTTCTGAGGAGAAAAACTGTGTTCTGTAATATTTCAGGGCTCTTTTTTTCTAGTAGCTGGCTAGTTATACTGTAAAGAGAAGAGGGAAAAAAATGTAAAACCACTCAATTTCGCACACAAACATCAGCCTTCGTCAGTCTTAGCCATATTGTTAACCTCATATTTATCTTGCTTTGTGAGGTTTGATCCTTTATTTGTGATATGACAATAATTTCTAAGCTTATAATAAGATCATGATGACAATCTAAAGAATGAATAGATAATATAGCCTAAGGAAGTTCTAAATGGAATGATTTTTCAGAGTTTCCTGGGAGATGTCAGCACTGGGTCTTTAAAATAGCATTTTATAATGTCAAAAAGAGATTTTTTTCCCACACCAGTTTTGTCATAGACTGGCATTAAAAAACAAATTAAAAAATGTATGCCAGGCTAGAAAATACTTCTGAATAGTAACTATGTAGCTAAGGTGTGCAGAGGCATCAATCCACTTGTCAGCAACAAAGCAAAACAAAACAAAACAATGTATTCTTTTAAAGACTCTCTTTCCATTTCTGCCTCAAGAGCTTATAAAATAATTGCTCACTTTTGAGGATGTGTGCATTATTTAGACAGTGAATATTTTAACTCGAAAAATTCCTTCCATTACAATGATTAATGATGATTTTGAGACAACTGACATGTTGCTACCGTTATTTTCTGCAAATTTAATATGGATTTACATTTCTGCTTAATTGATTGGTTGTACTATATTGTTTAGATACTGTGTATATTATGAGGATTATCAGAATAAACAATTAGAAATCCAAGTCATCGTCTCCACTCCAAATGACTCCATGTGATGACATGCTACCAGAAATATTTCTTAATATTAGAAACCTAGCAAAGGAGACATCAAATTTGTCAGCAGAACTGCAGATATGACTCTATCAATAATCCATGGCACTTTTGTATTCCCCATCTGAGGCTGTGATGCAGCTCTGGATGATTGCCCACTTCAACTTCATCACAGGATCCACTGGGACAGAAACTCATAACAGGCTTTCAACACAGAGCCTTCGTATAAAAGGTAATAACCACAGCCAGTCGGTATAGGGAGGGATTACAGGGAATGTGGCAGGAACACGGAAGTCGGGGGAGAAGCAGTTTGACATAAACCTGACAAAAACAAGCCCAGAAGGACAGCTCCTTAAATGTTAAAGGCAAAAACAAAATGGGCATCTTTGAAAGACATGCTTTGGATAGTGTGAAAATTGTGTTCTTTGAGGGGGTACAGCTATTCACTTTAAACTGCTCTCTATAATTTGCTCACACCTCCTCAAAAATACACACACACACACACACACACACACACACACACACACACACACACACGATTGCCAAGGATGAGAGGAAAAATTCTCCTCCAAATGTGCCACCCACCTGATCAGTGGTGTCGATGGTTGATAAACACACAATTGGCTAAACGCACCTCTCACAATGACATTTCTTTGCTTTCAGGATCTCTCTGGAGAAGCTCGGTGCCATAGTTAAGCCATTGTTTGCTGAGTGGACTATGCCAGTCATGAGGACTGGTGGTGAAAACTTCAGGAATTTGGGGAGCCAGTTACGAAATACACACATGATTAAACATTAAATTATGTAAACTTATGATTAAATACATTATACCAAACCAAAGGTAAGATGCAAAAATCATCACCATTTAATATGCTTAGACACATTTCACTATTAGGTATAATCTCGAAGTTATTTACATCTATGTACCTACAAGATAGAAATACAAACTATATAACGGCATGATACTCTGCCTCTTTTCACAACCCCATGTCTAGTGAATCCTCACTGGTGTGTCGCTAGCTTAAAATCAGCCCTGGTGGAAGTATTTACACCGTGGAAATCAGGGCTCTACCCCCCACCCTCCGAGAGATGGTGGTCAAATGTGTACCCATGCATCACTAGGTTAAGATGTTTTCTGTTATCAACACCAGGCTTTGCACTGCAGACAGATATACCTAATCCTGATGCTATAAACCTTTATTGAAATATAATCTAAGAATTTAATTATCCTTTTCAGATGTCAGCAGGGAGAAGAAATAGTTCCACTAGGACTCTCAACATTTTTTTTTAAATTAAACTTAGCAATCAACCTTATCAAGTTCACTACAGCAGTTCAAAACTCCTTTAGCTCATGTGCTATTCCTTTTAAACTTTTAAAACAATTTCAAAGCAAAAAAGGGGGAAAAATTTTCAAAGTGGTGTCCTTTTAGGTTTCAAATGGTAGACATGTAATCATGTCCACTCAGAACCACTGCTAAGTCTCTTAGATGTTTTAGAGATTGAACTAACATCCCAGGTAAATGAACATCAACTTGGGGAAACAAAACGACAGCCCCTGTGAGCCATTGACTCTGTTCTGTGACAGAAAAGGGTGAAAATATGGCCATGCTCTTAGGCCCACTCTATGACCTAATCCGTACTTCACTGTCGCTGGGCTTCAGTGAGAGGAACCAGGCAGAAGACGACATCACTTAGCCAGGCATGCAGATGAGCATCCACTGTATTTTCAAAGAACACCTCCAGTGACTGACAAAATCATATGGAATTTATAGGAAACAGAAATGAAGCCTTACTTCAAAACCAAGTAGACATCCAAATGTTAAACTTGCAGAATGTAATAAACTAGCTTTAATTAAAAGCTAAAGGGCAGCTTTCTCAAGAGTTGATAAATAATTTGAACCAGTATTAATAGATTGACAATATTAAAAATGGCCTGGAGAAATTTTCTGGTCAAGCCTCTATTTCTTAGAAAGATAAATGTTTATTTATCCAAATACCGTGATATCAATTTTATTTTGAAATATGGCAAAAGGAGAAAGTCCATTGGCCTTTCTTTCTAGTTTAGTCTCTAATTTGATAAATATTGTAAATTACTTTCTTATGTTTAATAACTTTGTCTTTACTACATTATATCCACATAGGTTGTGTTAATAATTATTATTAAGATATGTAGTAAAGTTTCACCACCTGTGAATACATAGGTCAGATAACTACTGACCATTATTAAGAGGAAATGTAAGGTTGAACATGAAACTGTAGTACTCAGATCTTTAATACATTTTTGCAGAATTTAAAAAATCATAATTTTTTACTGAACTAGAGTATAAAAGTATTTAAGATAATACTAGAGCTAGAAACAGGTTTTCTGTTCATATAATTTACATATTGCTTATATTTAAAATGTACCACTATAGATATATTCCTATGACAGTTAAATAAAACATTGAAACTATAGTGTTTGATAGAAAGTTATTACATCAAACTGAAAAATGACAGCAATTTAAAACATGTCTTCTGCTAGACCAAATGTTTTGTATAAGTAATCATGAGGTAAAACAAAAAATGGTTATAAAGGTAGGTCGTGACAATTATTGCTTGAATGTTCACACATTTTTCTTCTGTTTAAATAAACCATACTCCCCCATTGCTTGAAAAACAAACTAGTTACATGACTAATCGTATGATATTATTTCTCTATATATGCATATATATATATATATACTGAATTTTAAATGCATTTTTTGAAAATGCAAATTTCAGGATATAAGAATACTTTGTGAACTTCAGATTAAAACAATAAAGAAGCAGTCGATTCTTCCTGAGTTCTATGAGGAATGTATGTTTCTGGTTGATTGGTCAGCTTTCTCAGTTATGGGATGTTTCTCAGGCACATTGTAAGATAACACATAAATACTTGGGAGCTAATGGACATAATTACTTCAGTAGAACAGATGCTATGAAAATATGTCTAATATACTTGTTTCTGTTTTTCACTCTTATGGAAAAGATAATTTAATAAATAAAAATACATTGATCTCTCAAGTTGAGCTTAGTGGATATTCCTGTTATACCCATCACAAATTCTCTACCTTATGACCTGGCTGGGTGAAAACTGGCTAAGAGCAAAGAACTATCCATTGCCTCCATTTACTTGCCAACCTTTTCATTACAGCAATGAAAGATCTATTTCTAAGAATGTTGTATCAATACTGTAGCTTTAGAAAGAAAAGATAATTCTATAGAAAGAAAAATTTTAAATGACATTTTATTTTTTTATTTTATTTTTTTAAAGATTTTATTTATTTATTTGACACAGAGAGAGAGAGAGAGATCAGATCACAAGTAGGTAGAGAAGCAGGCAGAGAGAGAGGAGGAAGCAGGCTCCCTGCTGAGCAGAGAGCCCGATGTGGGCCTCGATCCCAGGACCCTGGGATCATGACCTGAGCTGAAGGCAGAGGCTTTAACCCACTGAGCTACCCAGGCGTCCTAAATGATATTTTAAAATAAGTTACATGATAACAATTACATAGGTCTGCTAGAAGAAATGTTTTTTCATAATTAAAACTTGTATCTGTTCAAGCTCTTATTTTCCAGGGAAAGTGTCTAAAATTGGGGAGACCATTAAAAGTGGAAAGTTCCTCAAAGCTAAAATAACAAATAATAAAGATAACAACAAATGTGTAATAAATTGCAAATTCCTTGACAGACAATCTCATTTATTTTCCTTATAAGGCATTAATCTGTTTAATTACATTCAAAACAATTACATTTAAAAGAAATGTAAATTGGTGACTCTCTTTTGTATATTACAGCTAAGAAAGGGGCTGGAAAGAAAAAAAAGAATCTATAAAAATAATGATAGATTCAGCGAAATCAGAGTGAATTTGCCCAATTCTGCTGACCTGTTTGGAGCAGTGATCCATCAAAAAAAGGAACTCAAGAGTTTAATAAGAGCACGGTTTATTCATGTCACTCCAATAGAATGAAACATGGTCCAGGAATCTAGAGAAGAATCTATAAGCTTCCACCTTCTTGTGTTGTTCATCTTTATTGGAAATCACATTACGAACACACAGAGATAGGTCTCTCTCTGCATGGGAAGGGGAAATGGTTTAAATTCTACAGTTATGCAAGGTAAGAAAGATTCATTTCATAATCTACTGACTTTGAATAACTTTGAAATTCTGAGTATGAATAGCTAGCCCAGAGGCTGAAGACAAGATGGGGGAGTGTGGGGGGGACACTGCTCCGCGGGAGCCTGTAGATCAGGTCAGGGCCCTGAGGACGCTGGGTGCAAGTCTGTTCCACCAGACGTGTCAATGCTCATTTCATTTCAGTTACAGTGTGATGGATATTTTGTTTTCTATCATCTCCTAAAGCCCTACATGTATTTTAATATTTATAATTGTGCTTAAATCAACCATTTATATGGTTAGAAATTGGCTCAGTCTACTCAATATTCCTGGATACCCAAATAAATATTTGCATAAAATCTGTTTCCTTTGTTATGCTACCAAAAGAAAAAAAAAAGATCACTCACACATATACTGGTGATGATCAAGAAAATACCAACTACACAGGATAAATGGAAGATAGTGCTTCATTTGTTCATTTGAGGAGAAGTAAACTAAAAAAGAACTTACATCTATTTTAACAAATGTCTGTTGTATGGCAAACAAAAAACAGCTATTGTAGGTTTTCCATTTATGTATAAATTAAATCGTAACAAACTAATAAATAGTCCCATTCGATGCATGAGCAAAAGATATTTGAGTAGTATATTTTATTCTAATGTCTACATTTTCTCTTTTTTTAAAGATTAGACTTTACAAATCCACACTGAATTATGAATATCTATGTAGCAAAAATACTTTTGATCAGAGAAATTTGCGAATATAGAGTGAAGTATTTAGTACATGTAAGCATCCATTCTATCTGTGCTAAGAGATAATTATGACTTTCTTAAAACACATTATGACAGATAACTACTCAATGTCAAATAAATACAAATCCTTAAAAAAACTCTTCTTATGTTGTGATCTTCATGAGAAAATTTTCCTATTACCTACTGCTCCTTCTCCTAACAATGGCACATAGAAATTCAGTGCACAATTAGATACTTAGATACTTAGAAACAGTGACAAACCAATAGCAATGCACACACCCACATTCTGATTTTGTCTAAGTACCTATCCCTATTAAAAGGAACCAGGAATCCTTGTAAAAGTGACCTGTCCCAGAGCTGTTACAAAAAAGTTCAAGAGGAGATTATATCTGTCAGAGAGCAAGGAAGTGTTCCAAGACTGATGGCAACATGTGAAATTGACACCCACAAACCAACCTGACCACATCTCTTAAGCTTGAGCATTCCAATAAACAATAATAAAATACTATACTATACTATACTATACTATACTATAATATATGGGATATGATATAATAATATTATAATCAGTGGATAAAAGAATCAATGTGTCCACATTGATATACAAAGATTGATAGCTAAGATAAGAAAGGGAATATTAACAGAGTATCAAATTACCTTCTTATATATACTTACTTAATTACAAAGGGAAAAAGAGTAATTTTATAGCAAAGGCCCTTCACAGATCCCACTTTGATCAAACCTTGAACATGACATTCCCGGGTAATAGAACAAAAGGAAATCTTGTCAGGTGGAAAGGGCACAGCACCATCCCTGGGCTCTTCCTGCAGAAGATGCAGAACCTGAATCTAATCATGAGAACACACCTGAGAAACCCAGAGTGACATTCTAACAAATGTCTGACCTCTAATTGCTAAGGTGTCAAGGTCATGAAGGACAAGGAATAGCCAGAAGATCTTCCAATGTGAAGGAGACTGAGAAAAAACGTCAAGGAAATGCCGTATCTGGTTCTGAACTTGTTCCTTTGCTGTAAAAGACATTATTGGTAAAATTGGTTAAACTCGAATGAGACATGAGGATTAGGTGTTACATCAATGATAATTTTCTCATGGCGATGGCTGAACGATGGTCCCGTAAGAAAAATGTCCTTGTTTTTAAGAAATATATAATAAATTGGTCAAGAGTAACAAGGCATCCATTGGCAAATTACTCTCAAACACTTTAGGGAAATGTTGCTTTTGTAGAGAACCTTCACTTCTCTGTAGTTTATTGTTTCGAAATTTTTAAAAAAATTTTTAAAAATTTAAATAATGACTTGGTATGACAATGTGTCCTAGCAGTATATAGTGGCATATGGAAAACAGGCATGTCATTCCTCACCCTCTAAAACCTGATGTAAGAAAGTAATAAAAAGATATGACACAGAGAAGTATCATTTTCAGGTGAGACTTAAAACATTTGTGGAAAACTGAAAAAGGATAGAAGTAGTACGGGAAGAGAGCAAAAGCACACACCACAACCCAGGGTCCCGGTTAAGCCAGTTGATGGGGTCCCGGGAACAGACGCTCAGAGAGCCCTAGGACTTGGAAATCCCAGGTATGAATTTGTGTTCAAACAAACAACAAAACTGTAAGCTGAAAACCCATTTAAATGGAAAGTGTGGGTGTTAAACAGCCACACAATTTCTAGTCCAACATGGAAAATCAAAGATCACTTGCATAAGCAATAGAAATAAATACTGGAGATGAAAGACCTTCGCATTCTGGATTTAAGGATCACACATGGGAACGGCTGCGTCCTCATCCAAATGCTCTAAAAGGAAGATGACCACGTGCGTACAGAGTTCCCGTGCAGATGGTCCCCACCCAGGCTTCCATATGAAAAGTCAGCCTTGAAGCATCAGAACTTTGCGCAGAGTGTTAGACATGAGATAAAGGGATGAATCAACAAAATAAGCAAACAACTAAGTGGATTCATAGATAAAATCAGGAATCAAAGAAAGAATGAAAAGAAAAAAACCCTAATATTCACAGACCACAGGATACCATGATGCGCAACCACCAAATCGAAGTAGGACTACTTGGAAACTTAAACATGTTGCCAGGGGCCCCTAGGCGGCTCCGTTGTTTGAGCGCTAGACTCTTGACTCTCGGCTCTGGTGGTGATCTCGGGTCATGGGAGATGTGGGGGGAGCCCCGCGTAGGGCTCTGTGCTCGGCATGGAGTCTGCTTGTCCCTCTCCTTCCCTCAACTTGTGTGCTCTCTCTCTAAAATAAATAAAATCTTTAAAAAACTGATGGTCCAAATTAAGTGTGTTGATTTTTGTTTTAGATTGGATTAAAACATTGAAGAATATCTCCCAGGAAGTTAAAAAAGCATAGAGAGAGGGAATGAGTGAAAAAAGGTACTGGGACATAGAAAACCGATCTCCAACAATGGTCTATGAGGAAGTAAAACAACAACCAGAAGACAGTAAGAGGAGCTAGGATGTGAAGGATCTATCTAAACCAAAAACCCCTTTAGCCCACATTGTCATCAAATCTAGAGCGAAGGAAGAATTCTGAAAGCTTTCAGAAAGAAAACAGTAACACCCACAATAAACGAAACCAATGACCAAAAAAGACGTGAGTCGGGTCAGACACGTGTCACACTTGGCGGACACAGCACGCTAATCCACAGCGAATCTGTTCTTTCACTTTAATGAGGAAAAATGTCAACAACCTACAGCTGTGTGCTCAGCGACACCATCAAACTAATGTCGGTGTAGAATACAAGTTTTCAGGCGTACAAAAATGAAGAATTCTTACCATGTCATTTCTCAGGAAGTTCAGTGAGGGCTATAGTGAAGCAAAAACGAAGACATCGATGGAAAAAGAGGACAGTATTGGCCCCAAGACACAGGTGGATACACACTGGGAAGGCAGTGAGGAGGACTTTAAGGACATCAGTGAAGGAGGGGAACTCATGGGGAAAATGTCTCTGCCGGGGAAGAAAACAGCACGTATTGCAGAAAAAAGATCATGTGATACTAGTACATGAGTTCTCTCTGCCGTAAATAACATAGATGATGCAACACATTGTGGGTGTTTTGAATTTCAACCCTAAGATTTTGCCTGTAGGTAAAGCATAAACTCAATGCTTACCTCATAAAATGTAGATATTATTAACTGTGGCATCACAAGACTGAAAGTGCGCACAAGAGAAGTGGAGGGTTAGAGTCAGGGAAGAGAGCTGGAGCACTAACCGTTTTAGGGTAGACAACGGAGAGACACTCTGTGTCCAGGCACAGGGGACGTCATGAGGTCCGAAGCTCCCAAGTCCTATTTACCACCAACCCACAGAGGAACGACAGCTGGTGCTGTTAGTATCATGCATCATCATGTTACACAGTAAGCTCCTGATAGGCTAACCGGTTGTCACTTCTTCCATCTCTACCCACCACACTAGGAAGTCTACACAAGGACGGTAAAGACCGATATTGTTTGAATAAGGTTACTAGTTAGAAATATTAAGTGTTGCAATAGACAAATAAAAACAACTAAGTTTTTAAAGTTTGACTGCTTTTGGAAAGACTGAGATTTATAAAGGTAGCATGTGTTTTCTTTTCCTGGTATGTCTGTTTGTCCTCATTTTTTAGTATGTGCAGGGACTCATGGATCCCAAAGTCCTCACTTAGAACATATGTCAAAGCACACTATTTGGAAAGAGTTAGTAGTTAAGCTCTGAAGTGTCTTTATACCAGTTACAGAGAAGACGTAGTAATACTCTGAGTTTTGACATTTTCATATAGCACAATCTATGAACCTTATATGCATTGTTCGTGTTAATACAGAATTAATGTTAATTTTAAATTGGTAATTTATTCCCTTTATCCTTTGAGATCTAAAACCTGTTTCAAAATTATAAGAATGGTGAAAGCCCTATGGTGTCATGAATATGTTCAAAGTTGATTCCTGGAGTGGGTAATTAATGTTCATCTCCAATCCTCAAAATATGTTTATTTTTTTAAAGATTTTATTTATTTGAGAGAGAGAGAGGGAGAGCACGAGAGAGAGCACAAGCAGGGGAGGTGGGGGGGGGCAGAGGAACAGAGAGAAGCAAACTCCCCACTGAGCAGGGAGCCCGATGTGGGACCTGAGCCAAAGGCAGACAATTAACTAACTGAGCCACCCGGGCACCCAAAATAGCTTTAAAAGAAAAACTGTAAGTGTAACAAACCCCTGCAAACTGTAACATAGATGTAACAGCACTGTAGTTCAATCACTGTGACTTGGGCCTGCCCTCGGGCCGGCTGGGTGTGCTGAGGCCTGAGCAATGTTCGCCCCCCCATTCCAATATTTAAGTTTAAAATTTTAAACGCCTGGGGTCCCCCGTTGGCTCAGCCAGAAAAGCATGCAAGTCTGGATCTTGGGGTTGTGGTTCAAGCCCCAGATTGGGTGTATGAATTACTTAAATAAAAGTTAAAAAAAAAAAATCCCGGTAAAAGGAGTCGGCTGCCATACACACATCCATGGAGTGGGGTTACATTAGAAAATTACATTTCTTTTAAGTGGGTTGGACTGTCACTTGGTAATTCACTGGTTCATCAAAGCAAAGCTAGTAAGTCTACCCCAGATTAACTTCAAGGCCCTGGAGCAAGACCCACATTGGCCAGAACAGAGTCAACAAGGTAGGATGAGAATGGCTTGGGGACCAACAAGAAAGGGCAAACCTGAATTATTTCTGTAGCTTTCTTAAGAATTATACCAATGTGTAGTGTTAAAAACTGGAAATCAATGCCAGATCACAGCAGAAAATTTAGTTTTCTAAACAGGTCTTATGATAACTAATATACGGGTCTCATTACAATATCTGGATGCAATTTCAGGCACTCTCGATATATAATTATAATTTCTTCCTAAATCCCAAGTTAAAGCTCTCCCAGAATTGCGCATCCTCATATCAGATAAACCAAACCTGACAGAGTCATATCATGTGTCTTAGTCTGCCCGGCTGCTATAATAAAATACGATACACTGGGTAACCCAGAAAACCACGGATTTATTTCTCCTAGGAGGCTCACCCAGGAGGCTGCATGTCCAAGATCAAGGCGCCAGTGATTCGGGGTCTGGTGAGAGCCCTCTTCCTGGTTCATAACTGGTGCCACTTCCCGGCAGTACCCATAGGGGCGAGGGAGCTCTGGGGGTCTCCTGTATAGGGGTTATGATTTTAATAGAGGAAGTCAGAGGGGGACACAGCCTTCAGTCTACAGCCCCACGCCCGAAAGAACATAAACGAGGCTGTGAGTGAACTCTGCCCGCCTCGCTGAGATGGGGCTGCCCTCGCCCGTGCGATGCCCGGCCCCTTATCTTCCTTCCACATTGATCTGTCTGTCCTCTCCCTACACCGGTGAGAGCTTCCCGTGCAGCCGAAAGTTGATGGAGCTTTGCTTGTTGCCAGGCACCCCAAAAGGGTTCAAGGAGTACATTTTGAAGAAAATGAAGTTCTAAAAATATAGGATGGGAATATTATTAGGCTTGGTTAAGATAATTAACTTTTGCATGCCTCTGAGGGAAAAGGTTTAAAATAGTCTCCAACCCCACAAAGTTCATGTACGCCTTTGCTTGTGACATTTTAATTATTAGAATTTTTTAATAACGGAAGAGGTGTTCTTTAAATATTAAGTTGCCTTTTCTCTGTTAAAATGACAAGATTACAATAAACACATCTGTGTTTCAAATAGCTAAGCCAAAGCCGATGTAAAGGACCGGATTTCAGAAAAACTGATCCAGAATTGGCTTTGGTTGGATCATAAAAGCTAATTGTTAAATTTTCAAGAACTCTGTGAGACCCAGAATTTAAAACACTGAAAGCTTCAAACTGGCTATGGACAATGACTACCAGGCCTCCTCCTCACCTGGTCACTAAACATTTACCAACACACCTCTGAATACAGTTTTGTCAAGAGATATAGGTAACTTTAAAGGAAATAAAATTTTGCAAGATCCACACCTATCACACATTCAGCAAAAGATTAGCCTAAGGTAAAACTATGAGAATGGATCTGTGTTTTCATTTCTTCCTTCCCTTTATGCCAACCCAACTAGAGTAAATCAAGTATTGGTCGGTTTAGATCTTAAATTAATTTTTAAATACCAGAATACCAATGAAATACACTGGATTATTTAATCTGCCTTTTCTCTTAGCCTCCCATAAACCCCTGCAGGGCCCCCTGTGACTGACTTGAAGTTCACTCCCCTCTCTTCCTCTTGATTTTTGTGGCTTTAGTGAATTTGAGGGTTTTTCACACTTGCTCTCAACTTTCCAAGCTCTTCTGGAAACCGAAGCTGCTCCCAGGTGCATTCGGGTGCTCGTGCTCATCCTCTCCCCTCTCCTTCCTTCCTTCCTTCCTTGTGGTGACACTGCAGTTTATCTGGCCAAGGACTCAAATCTCAAATCACCGTAGGATGCACAGTTTTCTACATAGTGGTTCTCAAAGAGGATCCGAGTCACTTGCGCGGAACCGTCCCAGACGAACTGCATCGGAAACGCTGTGAGTCAGACCCAGTGGTCGGCCGTGGAACAAGCCCTCCAGGAGACTCTGAGGCATAGCAAGTCTGAGACCCAGAACTTTCCACTGCGTGATTCGGAAGAACAGCGATTTGTACCCATTGCTCCCACCGAGTGCCTGGAGAACAAGAAGTGTACAGGAAAACGTATTTTTCCGTGAATGCATTATGTATTCCTTTTATAAAGATCTAAATTCTAAAATGCTTTGTACAAAAAAAAAATCTGCAAATGGCTCTTACGTTCATGAGACCACTCTCCCCAGATAGGCTTGAACTTTAGCATGACATGGATTGATTCCTTTTTAAGTCCTCATTTCCTCTGAAAAGATATTGGGAAAACCAATCGATGTTTAGTGCTTCGGGGTGCTGGCATCAAAGTGCCCTAAGTAGAGGAGAGAGCACAGCGATGGGGTTTTCACGCTGATCCTCTTAGAAAAAAAGGACATTTAGGCTGCGGTGCTTGGTCTTCTCTTTGGAGCTCTACAGCAGATTTTTCTTTTCTTAAAGGTGGAAAAGCGTAAAAGGAATTGAGATTAGAATCTAGACTAAAAGCTGGGGGGCGGGGGGCGGGGATCAAAGGTTTATGTGAAAGAAGAAATATCTAGCAGCAGCTTGAATCTGATGTTTCCCAAACAGCTTGCTTGCACACGGAGGCCGGCGAGGGCGCTTGGCGTGGGTAAGCTGCAGACCGAGGCTGTCGGGCTGTCCTGAGTGGTGATCTGTCAGCCATTTACCCCGAGATGTCCTTGTGCATCTGGTGTAGCTCTCAGTGTGTGCAATTGTTCCGAGGTGCTTTTCAAGAACATTAAAGCATTCACGGAACCAAAGGGCTGTAAGACAGTCAACAAACCTAATGAGGTAGTCTTGGCAATGTTAGTAGGAAAGCATTCAGGAAGACTTTTATGTTGACCAAAAGAAATGGCTACCTAAATACTGTTTTCATTATTTCTTCTTCTTTCTTTTTTTAGAGATTATTTATTTTTTTATTTACATGAGACACAGAGAGAACCAGTGCGGGGAGGAACAGAGGGAGAGGGAGAAGCAGGCTCCCTGCTGAGTAGAGAGGCTGTTGAGGGGCTCAATCCCAGGACCTTGAGATCCTGACCCAAGCTGAAGGCAGACCCTTAACTGACTGAGCCATCCAGGCATCCCATGTTTTCATTATTTCTAAATGGGTAGTATAGTGAGTTACCAGAATTGTCCAAACTAGAAATGAAAAAATATCTAAAAGCAAGGGGGAAATGGACAGAGCAATGAATTTACACAATGTAACAATTTTAATCAAAAGAATAGGGGTGGTAGTACCCTGTTTCTGGTGTGTTCTGGAGTGATACAGGTATATCTCCAAGAGACAAAGGTAGACAAAGTTTGGATTTCCTACTTCTCATGGGGAAGGCCAGAGAAAAGCTTAATATCACAAATGGGCCTTTGTTACTGAAGTTTTTAAATGGTTTGTGTCTACATAGTTTTTTTTTTTGAGAGCATTCACAAACTTTTACTTATTTTGTATATTTTGCATACTCATGCACATGAAGTACAAAAATAAAGATAAGGGGAAAAAACCCATAAAAATGATCCATCATCTCACCGTCTGGAGAAAAGCCATGTAACACACTTGTGTCCATTCCACTGGAATGGGGAGACTGTCTTCCGGTCATCAGGTCAGATTAAATAGATTTTATTTTATTTCATTATTATTATTTTTAGATTAAACAGATTTTAAAAGGCAAATACAAAATGAGGCAAAACTCACTCTACCCTACATGCTGGTTATTAGAATTAATCACACAGTGGTGTTTGTCTCACCTGTAAGATTTTCCCCAACTGTTTTTTCTTTTTCTTTTTTCTTTTTTTTTCCTTTTTTCCCTACAGATCATTATTTGTTTGTTTTTGTTAGGATACAATGTATTACTTGTTTCAGGGGCACAAGTCAGCGATTCATCAGTCTTACACAATACACAGCACTCACCACAGCACATACCCTCCCCAATCTCCATCACCCAGCCACCCCATTCCCCGACCCCCTCCACTCCGGCAACCCTCAGTTTGTTTCCTGAAAGTAAGAGTCTGTTATGGTTTGTCTCTCTGGTTTCATCTTATTTCATTTTTTCCTCTCTTCCCTTATGATCTTCTGCCTTGTTTCTTAAATTCCACATATCAGTGAGATCATATGATAATTAACCTTCTCTTATTGACTTATTTCACTTAGCATAATATCCCCTAGTTCCATCCACATCATTGCAAATGGCAAGATTTCATTTTTTGATGGCTGTATAATATTCCATCGCGCGCGCGTGTGTGTGTGTGTGTGTGTGTGTGTGTGTGTGTGTGTGTATGTGTGTGTACCACATATTCTTTATCCATTCATCTGTTGATGGACATCTGGGCTCTTTCCATAGTTTGGCCATTGTGGACATTGCAGCTACAAACACTGGGGTGCAGGTGCCCCTTCAGATCACTATATTTTTATCTTTGGGATTAAGACCCAATACTGCAATTGTTGGATTGTAGCATACTTTTTGAGGAAACTCCATACCTTTTTTCAGATATAAATGACTGTGGCTATAATAATACATTGAAAGTAAATTATTTCTCAGAATTTGAAAGTTTTTAATCTGATCTAGTAAATAGGAATTGCTCACTTCATTGTTCTTAAGGAATTCATTCTTATTTCCAAGAAGCAAGACAGCTGGTTATTGGAATATTATACATTTCACTCTGAGAAATATCCTGGAAAATTCAACAGTTCCATAAAGGAGTGCTTTGGTTTTAAAAATATGTCACAATAAAAATATTTGACAACTATATCAGCCCTCAACATGGTGGCTTTTCCAGTGAAATCGTTCCTATAATTTGGTGAGTAGCAGAGGGTCATGGGAGGCATGTCTGATCACTTCTTTGGCAAAGTTTCATCCAAAAGAAATAATAATAATTGACACTATAACGTCACTTGAAAATTAATTTTCAAACATCAGAACCCTCCTTTTTTCATTCCTTATCCCTACAGTTTTGTTTTAATCAACATTCCCTCTGTACAGATATAATGATATCAATATTTCTTAAGAAAGCATTACATGTAGAAGGGAAAATACCATTATGAATAAGTCCTTAAGATGGCACCACGCTTAATGTTATGTCAATCATACCTTAATAAAAAAAAAAGATGGCACCAAGCTAATGAAATCAAGTACTACCAAATGGAGATGTTATCTGAATAATAAGTGATATTATTTAAGTGATATTATTTGTCTCACCTCAGAATATCATTATGGGAAAACCTAGGAGACTAAAAAGTTTGCATAACAGCTGGAAGAGGCCAACTAGAAATAATTAGCTCTGCAGCCAACATTCAAAGTCTGTTATCAAACAGGTTTCTTTGAAAAGGTTTTATATCTTCTTCATAGGGAGCCTTAATCAAGACCCCCTGCTCGTCAGTGTGTCAATGCTGTAAACATCAGTGCCCCATTGATCTTGAGGACACAGTATGTAAGTGAGGAGCTTCTCTGAAAGCACGTTATGTTCTAGGTAAGCCAAACCTATGAAATCGATGTGTACCATATCCATGGGATCTCAAGGTAGAAATACAACACTTCGAATGAGCGCGGATCCCTTTCACTTACTTCTTCAAATTTCCTCACATGGAGCTATTTTGTCTTTGCTATTAGTGGTGACATATGACCAAACAATAATAGTACACTACTGCAGATGATGTCATCATGTAATGTGCCACACACGGTATTATGTCACCACAATGAGAATAACCCTAGAGTCACGATTCCTCAAGCGAGCAGAGAGTCCAGGACAAAACTTTGTGCGTCGACCGAGTTTAAATGGTCCTTCTCGGCCGCCTGGGTGGCTCAGTGGGTTAAAGCCTCTGCTTTCGGCTCAGGTCATGATCTCAGGGTCCTGGGATCGAGGACCGCATCGGGCTCCCTGCTCATCAGGGAGCCTGCTTCCTCCTCTCCCTGTCTCTCTGCCTGCCTCTCTGCCTACTTGTAATCTCTCTCTGTGTGTCAAATAAATAAATAAAATCTTTAAAAAATAAAAAAAATAAAAAAAATAAATGGTCCTTCTCCGTGAACAGAGCGAAGTGGTTTTATCTCTCTGTGTCCTGTGATGCCTAGATACACGTGCAAATGAACCGATTTAGTTTAAAAGAATGACTAAAATATGTAAGTGTAAAGTATAAAACAAGACACATTACCACGTTCGGTTGGGCCCGTAGTCTCGCAATTGGGAAGAATTCTCTGGTCCCGTTACCTGTCGCTCAAGTGACAGGGAGCCAAACTCTTCGCTTCAGTAAGGCCCTGTGTCTTTCTTCACATCCACAGAGCCCAGAATAACCCCGGATTATTAGCAAACCCTACAGATAATCTCCCCCTCATTCTTTTTGCTCTTTGTGCTTATTCTTTACTTAAAGGTAAATTGTCAACACTTTTTCAATAATGCACAAATACTACAAAGAAAATTAGATCCAAAAGAAGGATTTAGTTTTTTAATTTTTTTAAAAGATTTTATTTATTTATTTGAAAGAGAGAGTGAATGAGAGAGAGAGAGAGAGGGAGAACACAAGCAGAGTGGAAGGAGAGGGAGAGGGAGAAGCAGGCTCCCCGCTGAGCAGGGAACGTGATGTGGGGCTGGAACACAGGACCCTGGGATCATGACCTGAGCTAAAGGCAGACGGCTAACCAACTGAGCCACCCAGGAGCCCCCAAAAGGAGGATTTAATACACTGAAACACACTTAATGCTTTTTTAATAGTTCAAGTTATATTTATCTATCTTCCGATGCCTTCCACAGTCCCAGGTCACAAAAGGATAGAATGATTAAATGTCTATGATGCTACTAAGCCCACACTTATCAGTTATTCTTTTATCTGATCTCCTATGGTTAGCTCTGACCAGAATATCATCATGCAAAATTACATTTTGTTTTGAGTTACTAGGAGTTTTAACTATTAAATTCATTTTGAATCACATTTTTCAAACAGCCTCAGTGAGGAGAATTTTGAGCAGCCCTTTATCAGGTAAATGAAACAAGAGCTTGCATATATAACCCAGTCATACATGCTCACCCATAAATAGGAAACATAACCTGCTTGGAATTAATTGACAGCAAATAAACGGCCTGACTATAATTCCAGATCCATTCTTTGAAATCACTTTAAAAACTGGAAACTTTAAAAGGACTCAGAGGTAAATGATGGACAATTCCAAGCAATTTTAGCACTATCTTTTCATCTTTAAAAAATCACCTGACTTAAACATGACTAAAACATCACCTACCGACTGGTCAAGTCATCTATTGTGAGGTCAACAATCGTGCAGTAGAATTCATTAGTCTGTGATCTGAATTCTCCAACGACCATCAAAATGGAACTGTTGCCCAGTCAATTTGTGGTCCTGGTCTCTACGAGCTGCCAGAATGCATCAGGGTCACCGTCACTTGAGCCCAGCATTTTCCTTCCCAAAGTGCCACTAAGAGGGCGGTGTGGGTGCAGGTGCCCATTTGTAATTTACTTTATAATTTTTGAAGTGTGGTAAACCAAACTTCTAGACAGAAATTCTGGAGCAAGGAAAAAAATGTAAGTGGCATAATAAAAGTACATTTACCAGGGAGGAAACAAACAAATATATATATATATATATTGATCGTGTTCTTGCTTTCATTCATTTGGCAAAACAATTTTGATGAATATCATGATCCCAGTCTATAGAGCACTTACTATAGGCCAGCACATACTATAATATTTTGGTTTTATCTTCACCACATCCCTACATCAGAGGAAACACTACTACTATTTTACAAAACAGGAAATCAGTGTAGAGAGGTTAAATTCATTACTGCCAATGAGGCATTGGCAGGCAGATCCAGTACTGGAATCCAAATCCAGAAAACGAAGGTGTTTGTACGTTTTTCTACTAGGGCTGTCATAACAGACCACGTCACACTGGGGAGCTGAAACAAAAGAAATTTGTTTTCTCACCATTCTGGGGTCTGGAAGTCAACTATCAAGATGTCAGCAGGGTGGGTTGGTTTCTCCTGAGGCTTCTCTCCCTGGTTTGCAGATGGACACCTTTTATTTATTTATAGAGAGAACAAGCATGAGCGTGGCAGGGGCCGGGGGGGGGGCAGGGGCAGAGGAAGAGAGAGAAAGAAACTTAAGCAGCCTCCATGCCCAGTGTGGAGCTCAATGTGGAAATACATCTCACGACCCTGAGATCAGGACCTGAGCTGAAATCAAGGGTTGGACATTTAACCGACTGAGCCACCAGGCACCCCACAGATGGACCCCTTGCTCTGTCCTCACAGGGCCCTATTCTCTGTGCCTGCACATCCCTGGTGTCTATTCTTCTTATAAAAATACCGATCAGGGCACCTGGGTGGCTCAGTGGATTAAGCCTCTGCCTTGAGCTCAGGTCATGATCTCCGGGTCCTGGGATCGAGGCCCGCATCGGGTTCTCTGCTCGACAGGGAGCCTGCTTCCCCCTCTCCCTCTTCCTGCCTCTCTGCCTACTTGTGATCTCCCTCTCTCTCTGTCGAATAAATAAATAAAATCTTAAAAAAAATACCGATCATATTGGCTCAAGTCCCCACCTTTATGACTTCATTTCACCTTAATTACCTCTTTAAAGGCTCGATCTCCAAATATAGTTACACTGAAGGATAGGGTTTCAGCATGTGAAACTGGGAGTTTGGAGGGGAGAGGTACAATTCAGTTCATGTGGTGCTCTCTCCACTTTTCACGAGCTCTGACACCCAACCCCACACTGGGAGCTTCAGATCCACAAAACGTGGCCTCCGTCATCCCAAAGATCAGTATCTAAGTACAGCAGAGCAGAATGCATGTGGTAACAGTGTATACAAAATGCTGGGGGTGACCTGGCCTGAAGCAGTTTCACACAGTTCTCAGGGGGGTCAGGGCTGTGCTAACGTTCTGCAACAGGCCCTTCTAAGATTTGGGTGTTTGGGTAGACTTGGAAAGCATGTATTTATGGTGAAGATGGTACTTACCTAACAAACTTATTGGATTAATATCATGGCTTTAGTGTGACATCTTCTTCCCATTGCCCCTAATGTTGGTATTGACATAAACGTGGGTTAAGGAGGTATTTCAGGAGATGTGTATTTGTGGCAAAACTGCGTGATAAGCTCTCTCAATTATCTTACAATATAAGCTGTTAAATTGTCCATGCCACACTATACATTATCAAAGACCCTTACTGGTTTCCATTAGTTGAGTCTGCAAGGCTGGACTGGAGAGATTTACTGCTCCCCCAGCCTTGGATAAACCTTGGACAGCTTTCTTCTTTATAAAGATCCTTTACCCCCCTTTCTCTTCGTTTTTACTTTAGAAATGTAATTGCATTTTATGATCGCAAATTATCTCTCTGTCCCTATAAAATATACCTATCTCCTTAAAGTAACTTAACAGTTTTGCAACACAATGAATGTCTTTCTCAAGGACCTGGGAACCCTCTCTCTGATACAGAAGCATCTCAGGGACATGGAACCTCTACCTCCAACCTCCGTGGGAGGGTAGGGACTTAACTTCAGTGGGTGTCTTGGCCCGAGTTTTAAAACTGCCTCCTGTTTAGAGATCCAAGAAAGCATATTTTTCTTCAATAAGCTCATTAGAAAACAGGTGGCCTGTGATTGACCCCACCCCAGTCTTGAAAATTCCCCAAATTATTGAGTTTAATCTCTCTATTGCTCTAGGGAAACAGTCTCCTCTGTGTAACTTTATCTCGTGCAACTTTTTCTTGGCAAGGCCAACAAGCTACTCATGGCCTGAGAGCCACTAAGTGGAATTTTCCCTCCAGTTCAACAACCTAGGAGTCTAGATGCCAAGGGGGATGACTCTACAATGTGCTACTTTGGGCAGTAGAAGGATTTCTACAGTAGCATGAGATAAAATCATTATTTCTACTACTTTCCATCACTGCCTGAAACACAGTAAATTCTTACCTATATTGGCTTTTCTCATTATTGTTGACTCTCCCATTTTCTTTTTCATAAACCACTGTTTTGGTGACTACTCATAGTTCCCGTAAATCATCTCAACAACAGAAAATAATGAAGGAAGCTTGTTGTGGGAGGGGGACAGTGGGAATCTAGGAAAGGCAATTAATCCATCTAATGAGGAAGAATATATGGAGAATTAGTATATGATGTAACTGGGGTTGTTGGGGCACAAACTGGTAGATAATTTATAGGGACCTCCCCTCTCCCCATTATCCTTTTGTTTTGTTTTGTTTTTTTGTTTTGTTTTGTTTCTTTTAGATTTTTATTTATTTATTTCACAGCGGGAGAGAGATCACAAGGAGGCAGAGAGGCAGGCAGAGAGAGAGGGGGAAGCAGGCTCCCTGCTGAGCAGAGAGCCCGATGCGGGCCTTGATCCCAGGACCCTGAGATCATGACCTGAGCCGAAAGCAGAGGCTTTAACCCACTGAGCCACCCAGGCGCCCCCCATTATCCTTTTTAACCATAAGAAGAACCTTTGTATTTCTAGAAACCAAATTATTACAAGTTTCTTGTGCAACATCATTCAAGTGCCATTGTTGGAAAATTAGAAAAGTAAACCATTGTACTACTTCACACAAAGAGTTTGACATCTATTATCTTACGTTGCCCTCACAAGAACCCAGTGAAGCTTGCACACAAAGAAGCTAGCCTAGGGCGCCTGGGTGGCTCAGTGGGTTAAAGCCGCTGCCTTCGGCTCAGGTCATGATCCCAGGGTCCTGGGATCGAGGCCCACATCGGGCTCTCTGCTCAGCAGGGAGCCTGCTTCCTCCTCTCTCCTCTCTCTGCCTGCCTCTCTGCCTACTTGTAATCTCTCTCTCTGTGTCAAATGAATAAATAAAATCTTTAAAAAAAAAAAAAAAAAAAAAAAAAAAAAAAAAAAAAAAAAAAAAAAAAAGAAGCTAGCCTACAAGTCACACACTCCTTCTAAGACAGAGCTAGGTCTCGAAAGACTGCGTGTTCAGCCTCCGAGCTCCCACTGGTGCATGGTGCCATGTTGTCTGCTTCCTCCTCCCTTCTTCCATCCCCACAAATCTTTTCACATCAGTTCTCGTGGGTTCTAACAGCAGTGCTGTGAGACAGATATCATCAGCTCCGTCGTTAGATGAATAAACTCAAGGTCGGAGACGCTGCATAATTTCCCCAAAGTCACAAATGTCCAAAACTGAAAGTACATTCATCACATTCAAATCTGGGTTTGAGACAGGTCTTAGAAGGTTTGTCATGAGTGGACATAACACAAAGTGAAGCTGAGTCATGGGCAGGCCAACCTGAAAATTGAGTTCTCAGTGACGTTATTCAAAAAGTAGCAAATTACAGGGCGCCTGAGTGGCTCAGTTGGTTAAGCATTAAGCATCTGCCTTTGGCTCAGGTCATGATCCCAGTAGGCTCTCTGCTTGGCAGGGAGTCTGATTCTCCCTCTCCCTCTTCCTGCCACTCTGTCTACTTGTGCTCTCTCTCTCTCTGTCAAATACATAAATAAATACGATCTTAAAGAAATAAAAAAATAGCAAATTATATAGAGAAAAATATAACTGAAATTTATTATTTCCCTATCACATAATTTCTTTGTTTTAACCTATAATCAATATTGTCATACCAAGAAAAAAGAGAAAATAAACATTATAAAGAGATAGTTTCTATATTGTTTCTCCTTTTAATGATAATTCATTTTCCTCCGAAATTATTGAATCTCCCTTGCTCAGAAAAAGAGATCTTGCCTCATCAGTTGAAATGTCATAATTTAAATTGGGAAATTTACTTTAAAAAACAAAAAACAATTTTTATGTCGTTAGAGCCCGTTAGCTGCATACACAACAAAATACGTAACATTGGAAACACGCGTATATAAATATGAGTTATGTTCGTTCCCAGACCTATTTGGAGTTTAGGCACCAAATGACAGCATAGAAAGACTGAACACATCATACTCAGACAGGAATGGGAAACACAATGAAGAGATGACTGAAATCTCAAGGATTCAATTCATTATTTCCATCAGCAGAGTACTGTTGTGCAATATAGCTCTTTATTTATTTTTTTTTTAAGTAGTCCCTTTGGTCCTTTGTCCCCCATCCAGCTATCAGAACACTTCCGATGGTTTGCCTAACCTCAAATACAGATAGTGAGATTCCCGAAGATGCTGTTTCCTCCCTTCACATTTTGTACTTCATCTCCTCTGACTCTTGTCTCTGCCATTCTGCTGAAATCCTACTTGCCTGGCCAAAGTGGGTGTGTAAGTCTTTGTCAATAGAGTATAAAACATCCAAAAATGCTTAGGATTGGTCATGCCTCCTTAAAGTAGTTTCTCTGTCTGTTTGGCAGGACACCATCTTTGGGTTTTCCACTTATTCCTCTGGGTTTACCTCTCTCTCTGTCGGCTCTGCTAGTTCCTCCTCATGACCTCATGTGAAGGACATGTTGCTTTATTCTCTCATCTGTGTGTATTCCATCCCTAGATAACCTCAGTAAGTGCCCCTATTACATGCCGCCCCCAAGATGTGACGATGCCTTTTATTCTAGTTCGGGATTTCTTCAAGAAGTTTCCAGCTTCCATATCTCACCATTTACTGCTTATGACCTCCCAAGTATGTCAAGTGGGCATACATCTAAGTATGCTTTTCAATACATCTAAGACACATGGCTTAGTACCTCTACCCCATTGTGGATTGTCTTGGTCTATATCCATTGGAATTCTTTTCTAGTATACTGTGCTGAATTCTGAAAAATGAGATGCTATGAACTAACTTGTCAAGAGGTCCTTATAGTCGGATTTCCTGATATAACTTAGGGTCTGCCAGACACATATACTTGCACGAGGCTTAGATTGGGGATGGACTTACATGATGCCTGTACAGGCATGGCTCATGTAGCTCAAGCTACAAAGGATGTAGCTTCCCAACCCCATGGCTTTCTGCAGTGGGTGGGAGCTTCGTCTGCAGGGCAAAGACGGAGTGATTCTATGCTGGGCCTTTTCCTATAAAGGCCAGCATAACAGTTGATCTTCAAGCTCTTCTAAAGCTTTTGTCAGTTGCCAAATACCAATTATGAAATCCATCTCTGCATAAACGGGACAGAATTGTTTCTGTTATCTACAAGTGAATCCTCACCATAACGGTCTGGGAACATGCTCTTCCAATAGGCTTCTGCTTGGCCTCCTCACCTTCCCATGTGCCAAGGACCTAGCTCTGGGTGTCACTTCTATATTTCTTTCCCATCCCGTGCCAATTGGTCAGCACACCCTCAAAACTCCTGACTGTCACCACACTAGTCTCCACTCACATCTTCCCACTTCCCCTCCTGCCACTGTATACCCTGACACTTCAGAGTGTGTGGGCCAACCACACCCATCTTTTAAAAACATAACTCATGTTACATCATGTCCCTGCCCATATGGTCCTACAAATTCACATGGAATGAAATTAGATCTCCCTAACCTCTGGTGTCATGTTCCAGACGACATGGCCCCACGTACTTCTCTGAGCTCATCCCTTACCACTGTGCCCTATTTTCTGTCACTCACACACACCGAGCTTGGTCTTTTGGACAAAAACTTTGGTTACTGTGCCATCTACCTGAAACAGCTCTCAATCAGTTTGAGCTGGTTTGCAATTTTGAATCATTTAGGTCTTTGCTCAGAAAGAGTTTCATGACTTCCTCATTTAAATGACAACTCCTATCTCTACTCCCTCACCATCTATTACCTTATTTCACCTCATTTCTTTGTCACTAAAGGAAAGTTCATAGTTTTGTATTTGCTTTTGTCTATTTCCTGCCTTCCCCCATGAGGAACATCAACACCACCGACAGCGTGAGCTTCGTTTCTTGTGCTCAGCTCCTTCTTTTCAGCACATAGAACAATTCTTGATTCAATGACTAGAGCAAATGAAGGAATGATGATTTTTACGGGTCCAAAAGAACATAATTAATTACTTCCAGAAATAAAAGCCAGCATCAACCCTTCTCCTAGTTGATAAGTAGCCCCTAAAATTCACAGTGTATGGTGAAAAGTTATCTTAGTTACTACATATCTCACAGCATGTAAGGAACACTATTTAGAGGATGGTACAAAAACTGTAACAATAATGCGTGTGTGTGTGTGTGTGTGCGTGTGTGGCAAAGGGAATCAAGACCTGTAGCATTTAGATGCCAGATGCTTAAAAGAACTTTAAAAACTCACTGCAACAAAGAAGAAACCAAGATAGTGAGAGAAAGAGCCCGTGCCATTCTCTAGAAGCAAGATTAAATAAATTTCATGTGCTTCCAACGCAAGGGTTACAAGTAATGAAGGGCAGGGCAACCTGTCAGCATGGAAGTTAAAAGTGGATTTCTGACTCATGAACATCCCTTAAATATCCTACAGTTGGTGAGTGTTGCATGTCTCACTGCCGTATAAAATAAAACAGAATATGTTTCTTTGCATGCATACTGACTGCTCTCAGCTAGTATCACCTTCGAATGATTTATACTAGCAACTTTTATAACTGATTTCTTTAAAACGGAAGTGTTCCCCACATGCAGCAAAATAGGTTGTATTATACCCTCCTTCTCTCTTCCTTCTACTCGCTTTTATCTTTTGCCATTTTTCTCCATGATCATTGCTTTATTTTTCTTTCTGATCTAACTTTGTTGTGGTTTCAGGGGCTAGACTGAAAAATAATAGAAACCATAGTCAATAAAATAGAAGCATAGATAAGATTTTAAAATGCCAATTTCCATTTTTAATAATAAGAAGGTATTTTGTGTATATTGCCATTTGTAATTTTCTTTCTTTTTTAAGATTTATTTATTTATTTATTTGACAGAGAGAGAGAGATCACAAGTAGGCAGAGAGGCAGGCAGAGATAGAGGGGGAAGCAGGCTCCCTGCTGAGCAGGGAGCCTGATGCGGGGCTGGATCCCAGGACCCTGAGATCATGACCTGAGCCGAAGGCAGAGGCTTAACCCACTGAGCTACCTAGGTGCCCCCATTTGTAATTTTCAAAACACTTTTAACAAACAATTTCATTTAAAGTCTCATTACTGCCTTTTCATAGAGTAAGCAAGACAGATACTATCATTCCTATCACTTGTCACCAAAAAACATCGTTTTCGTTGTCTTGGAAAATAAGTCTTTGAGTGCATGTGAACTTGTCAATCTTTACTTGCTCACACATGAGTATATATTTTTCTTTCAGCCTTTATTTCAAAATATCAAATTAAGTTAATCTTAATCTAAGTATTTCCTAGGTGAGTCAGCAAAGAAAACAAAATAGCTATTTATTTCAGAACAGATCTTTCCTTTTTCACAGTGCATGGAGTCTTTTTTTTTATAACATTATTGAGGAATACTTGATATACAAAAAAATGCACATTTGATGTACCAAAAAAATGTACAATTTGATGAATTTAAACATATGCATACACCCAGGATACCATCACCATAATCGAGAAATGTATAGATCAAACTTTCAGTGAAAACATATTTTTAAACATTAGCAACAAGCCCACTGGCCTAATAAGGGCTTAGCAAGGTATTGTTGAAAGAATAAGGAATGAATAAAAGCCCAGTATTTTGATATCCAGGTAATCTACCAAACTCAGTAAATGCACATCTCTACCCCAAGCTATCCAGCTGTTCTCTCCTCCCAGTGCCAACTCCTATTACAATATCATCTTTATTTCAATCCACTTGCCCAGTTTATATTCCCCTTGGGGCTCAAATTCTCCTTCTGTCATTGGTTAGTTAGTTAAGAAACAGATAATGTTCTGAAGAGTCCTATACATATACTTCTGAGGAAGTCCCAAGAAGTAATGTCAAGCAAAATGCACAGACACTTCACTCTCCTCATCTTCCTGAGAGTTTCTTAGAATAAAATTTGTTTGAAAGGAGATTGTTCTAAGAGGCTCGTGTTGGCAGAGATTTTTGTGGACTTAACCTATATGTAGATCGGGAACCACATACCTTCCAAAGTAGCCAAAGATTGGCGGGTCAGGCTGACACAAGGGCATCTCTGGTCCAGATTTTACTGATGCTTTCTCATTGAAATGCTGCTGCACTCAGTAGTCATATGCTGCTCCTCCAACCACTGTGCAATTTCCATATTTCAATTATGAGAAACTAGAAAAGTTTCCACAAATTTCCAATTAGAGTTGTACTTTTGAAGTGTTCTTTCCTGGCCCTACAGTGAACCAACCCTGTAGCCTTTAGGGCACTCTTTTTAATCAGGTTTTTACCTCAGTGCTGTAGGGTGAATTAAATAGGATGGCCATTAATTAGGGTTGCAGTTACGCACATTCCCTCAGATGTCATCACCAGGTCCTAAGTCTCTATAACAGGGCTACAGCTAAAGAGAAGGGCTAGACTCTGTTTCTTCTTCTTCTTCTTTTTTTTTTTAACACACACACGAAATCTTCATCTTCTATATAATTATGAAGAAGCGTTCTTCATAGAGTTTTCTGTAGGCTGGAGAGGAATGGAATATTTTAGTCTTCCTTATAGCTATAGTTAAGAAAGACCCTCTGGGTACCTACTCCTTCCTCTGTCTCAAGATTCCCATGTGTCAAGATTCAGAATAGTTTTATATTATTTCAGAAACAGTTCTTTAACACTCTATCTGCTGCCCGTGATTTGGTGACCAAGAGCTTTTTTTAAGTTTTGTAAAAGCTGAATATGGAGTCCACTGTTCTTCTGTCTAGAAGCTTCCTAGAAGAAACCAAGGAGCTGATCCTAACTCACTTCTTGTCCAAGTTTTCACACGCCTGTTGAAATCACTTGCTTTGTAGGGCTGGACTTGACTTTTCACTGGCTTGAGATCTGTGTCTTCTGCTAGAAAAAAGGACCTGTTTCATTTGTTGTACACCAGAGGCTAAATGAGTGAACAGCATTTGGGTACATCTTCCAAAAAAAGTTCTTTTGAGAATAGAAGAATGTTATAAGTACAAAATCACATGATCCAGTTATAACCCTGTTGAGACATTCCTTGAAATTTTATTACAAAATATGTCAGATTATGAAATTAAACAATAGGATACTTTTTCCTGACCTGTCACATTCTCTTTGTATAAATCCATAACTAAATGCGTAAGAGGTAACAAAAGGTATAAAATTAGAGTATCATGAAAAAAATGTTTTCTATGATGTAGTGATAGCCATAATAATTATTTTGCAACCAAGTTTAAAAAATTTGGTGTGATTTTGGTAGCCATCAGTGGATAAAGAGAAAATAAGCAAAGCCATGAGATTAGGTAGCCAAGCCCGTGTGTGTGGTTGTGTATACCTATACTGTCCTGTGGTATAAGGCTTAAAATTAAGGCCTAATATTATCTAATATTATGTGTGCTTTGACATCAGGGGAGAAAACTGGGGAAGCCTTCAATGGCCTAACCACACCTTCCACTGCACTCTCTACTCCCATGAATAAGGTCCTCAGCCAACCCTCATCATGAAGACCAATTACAGTGCCTATTGATCATTAAGTGGTGGGTTCACTTCTGGGCCAGCCCAGATAATTAACCAAACAAGCTAATAATAGCCAACCAGGGGGCACCTCACCTTCCTGTTACTACCAAGCTTGCCTCCCACAGCTCTTGATGGCTCACCTTGTACCTGAGTGCAGTACCTGTGTGACCTTACCTGACATGTGATGCCTCCTCTTCTAGGCTGTGAGTGTATGTGACCAACAAGTTGTTGTTAATCTCATCTGTTCAGGGTCATTGTCATGTGTTCAGTCATCTCCATAACCTAGGGAAGGTATTCTTCCTTAACCAAAAAAGTAAAGAAGAAGCTACCAAAACATATGCATAGCCATATGTGCTTGTAAATGTGTATTTCACAAATGCCTATATAGCTTTCTCCTTTAACAAAAGATCAAAATTTAGGACTTCTTACTGATTTATGATGCCCTCCTTTGTTCTTAATTTGGATTGCACCCCATAATTATTTCTTCCCTGGGAAAAATTTGATCATCCTTTAAGAAGAACTAGCGTTTTCTCACACATGCGGTTCAGCCAAATGGACCAAAAAATAACCTTAAAAATTGTTTCATAAAGGATTAAATGCTAAGAGATTAAAGAGAACTGTTCTGTTCTAAAAATAATTGAGCATACATATAATCTCTGATAAACAGGTAATTTGCATTGAGCATTTTATAGAGCTTTGGTCTAAGCAATCCCTAGCAATAAAGTTGTCTTCTCCATTGCATCATGAACTTCATCTCTAATTCTGTGTAATAGGAACTAATCGAGGGTTAAAATACAAGTAGTCAGGCAGACAAAACTGAGTTGGAGTGTTTTGAAGTGTGCCAAAACATTTCTTCCTATGCTGACTTAATGCCTGAAATTCCCACCATTGTGTCCAATTCTTTTGAATGATTCATTCAGAAAAAAACTGTGGTAAAAGAAATATATTATCTGGTGTATTTTTAAAATTTTATCTTTCAAAGCTAAAAGCAGAAGAAGTGATTGAAGATAGAAGCATTTAATGTCAGTCAGAAAAAAAAGAAAGGAAAGGTACCTGACACTTCTGGCCAATCTGGGGATAACTTTTGCTCACCTGTCACAATGAGGTCAAAATCAAGTACTAGTGATGTCACAAAGAGGGGACCACTAAAGACAAACGTCACATTTTTTTACCTAGGGTACATTCTACTTAATTGCTCCTGAGCTTTAAAAAAATTATTTGAAATCAATTTCATTTTAATACATGATAATAATCTCATTGAGTTATTGCAATCAAATGAAATAACTTATATCAGACACATAGTAGAAAACATCCTTCCTAATAAATTCTCAATAAATGATGGCTATTTGTGGTTTTGAATATTTACTTGCACTATTCTTAGTTGTATGAAAACAAGGAACTTTATTTTTCATTCTACAATTTAATCATCCTCATTATCTTTCTATCTCCCCCAGGTGATATATGCCATCTATGTACCATCCATATCTACCTCTGTCTACTTAGATTTAGTCGAACCTAGTAATCTTGTTCTTACCCAATAATTGTAAGCATATAAATGCTAAATATCTTTAGGTATTTAATTTAAATTGTGTAACAGTTCAGATCTTTAGCCACCTCAAACACCGTATACTCCCTTCCATTATGGTGTCTGGGTCAAAGGGTAGGAGGGTAAGAGCTTGTGTGATCTCATGGAAGGGCTCCTTGGTTCCACCTCTTTTAGTTCCTTAATTCTACTCATTTCAGACTGAAATGAATGGCATTCCACCTCCTGTGTTTTCACCTGCATTTTTACCTGTATTCACACTCTGTAATCTAAACCTCCAGACCTACCTCTAAAGGGAAAACTTCACTGTTGAGAAATTCCTCTCTGCCTCAAAAGTCTGACTTTCAAAACTCTTCTCTTATTTAAAAGGCTAGTCAGCATCGAGACTCAGTGTCCATAAATGGCATCTCTGGCCCCAGTGGAATGATTCTCTCATTCACTGTGACTATGGCTTAGCCAGAGTGGAGGGCAGAATAAAAACATGATATGGAAAAATAAAACGAAAGACAACAGGTTAATATTTGCATAATTTATCCCTATTGCAAATATCAATGCTTATTAAAGATTATGATAGTCACATATACTCCTAGAGAAAATATCTAGTTGCCGTATAAGAAAGTGAAGATTCAATTTGAAAAGCTTCAAGTGACTATCCTTTAAACCAGCAGTCAAGTGCATTCTCCAACCAAAAACAAAATAAAACTTTTTAAAAGTCTAGTGTGAATGAATCATAAATTTCTCAGGCCAGATGGTATTAAGTTGTTGCCTGCCAAATACCCACATCATTTACAGTACTACAGTAAATGAAATTAGCACTAGTTGGCACTTGGATTTGTCAAGTGTTAATTTGCTAGACATCCACAATCTTCCTTATGCTTGCAGCATGATTATAGCTGTTTTTATAGGTACTGTTTTAAAAATGTATTAACATACTTTTCCAAGACCACAGTCACTTTCATAGGTATCTAGGTCCCTCTTTGGAGATATACACAAACAAGAAGTAAATTACAGAGGAAAAACTTGGGGACCAGGTTTTTGACAACTTGAACTCCAAAGGCAGCTATGCTAACGGTGAGCAGTCCACTTAGATCAGTCACTTCAGCCTCTGGACATTGATGTACCGTCTGCACAATAAAAATATTTGTTGTCTCAGTGCTTCCTTTCAACTTTAATGTTCTGTGATTCTGGAATTTTATTCAAAGGTTAATTTTGACTCAAGATCTGATCTGTCTCTGAATGTTCTCCCACACTTATTTCTAAGATGACTTTCCATTTGCCCTATCAAGGGCTCTAGGCCAGTGTTCTTAGCAGTTGGTAAGTACATTTAGACATCATTGAGAATTTGATAAAAGCCTTAGATTCCTTCCCAGAAAAATCTCTCACACCATATTAAGTGTTTACTATTTATGTGGAAAATTATGGCACCATAAAAACCAAGATAAAGTACCTCCGGTCTTCTTGTGTATAGTGAATATTATTTAAGAGAATCTCCAGCTCCTACCCATTAGAAGCTATTATCATATTCACTAGACAGATAAAATGTATTTAATATTTAATATTTGATGTTTAATGCAATATATATATCCATATATATCCATGTCTAACTGTGTCTAACTACAAACTCTCTCTCTCTCTCTCTCTCTCTCTCTCTCTCTCTGGGCAAGTTATCTTTGCTAAAGATTAGTCAAAGACTATATTCGACTTAACAATTTTTTCCACCCTTGTAATGGTAGATAACCCATTTTTGGTCTTCATATCCCTGATCCTGTTATAGGCATTTTACAAAGATGAACTCTAATCCTGTTATAAATCTGCATGCTGGGTACTGTTTTCCCCTGAGACATACAGGAAGCTCAAGCTCCAAGATTTGGAATCACATGTTCTATGCCAGGTCACACTTTCAGAGTGTGACAGTCAGGCTCAGAGCCCAGGCTCACTCCGACCCCAAAGTCGTCTTCTCTCCATCATACTATGCATTTCTATTTAAATAAAACCAACCATTTCTATTTAAATAAATAAAACCATATACTGCTTGCCATTCACAGCAGATATCTAGAAAGTGGGTTTGGGATAGGGGGCAGGTATCTATGGATTTTAAACCTACCCACTAAACCTGATGCACAATGGAGCTCACCAAATGAGTCCTGGCAATGTCTGAAGAAGAGACATAAGATACTAGGGGTCCAGTTGCTCAATGTGTCCAACAGTCCCATTGATACATTGCTTTACTGAAGGAGAAACTGTCTTCCTCATTCAATTTCTGAGAACTTGGGAAGCATAGAGTCTCCTCAGGAATCCTGATCCCCTGCCCCCCAGTTTCCTGCTTCCCATCCCCCCGACATCCATAAAGATCTGTGGTGAGTGTGCACGTGTGTGTGCATTTGTAGTGGGGGCCAATGTGGAAAGTGATATGGGGCTCCTACATGCACTGTCCCCCCATCCCCTTCCTTCTATCTGATGGAAGAAGTGTGCCTCGTTTCTGGGAGGATGAAAATGTCTTTTGCTTATTACTAGGGGATATATACCTAAATGAATCACCTCCTAGAGCTATTTCTGCTCTCAGGGGGATGATTCCTGATGACTAGGACAGAAGCTTTGCTTCAGGCAGAAAATCTTGTCAGTTATCCCACAACTACTGGCCTTCCTGACAACTTGTGTATCTTCCTAAACTGAATAATAGTAGTTCCTACTTGCAGGTAGGCATTGCTTTTTTATTGTTAGATTTGAGGTGGGAATTGAAAAGTCATACATAATTTAATCATTATCTAAATCTTCTACGTGTCTTTATTATACCCATACAGTCAAATATTTATGTGGCTTGTGTAATTCTGATGTCCTCCGTTTATACCCCATCAATAGAGGAAATTATTCTTATTTTTATCTGAGAATTACATGGCACTTCCTGGGTATCAATTTTCTTTTTTTACAATACTCCATTATTGTATCACTCATCAGTCTGAGAGAAAAATGTTGGTATTTATCTACATTTTACCAAAGAGGAAACGGAGGCGCAAGGAGGTTCATTAATATGCTCAAGGACACATAGCCAGTAAGTGGTAGAGCAGGAATTCAACCTTTAGGAAATCTGGCTGCAACTGTTTGTGAACCAATCATGAAACCAAGCACATCTCAATCTAACCAGGACGCTGTGGTGTGCAGAATAATGTTGCCCATAAGGATATTCACATTCCAATCCCTAGAATTTGTGAGAATGTCATGCTCCGTCACAAAAAGGGATTAAAATTACACATAGAATTGAGATTACTAGTCAGCTGACATTGAAATGGGGGAGATTAACCTGGATTGACAGGGTAGGCTGAATGAATCACAAGGATCCTCATAAGTGAAAGAGGAAGAGAGAAGGAAATGTGGCTACAGAAGCAGAGGTCAGAATAATGTGGCCCCATGAGACAAGGAGTGTGGATGACCTCTAAGAGCTGGAAAAGGCAAAAAAAAAATGGATTCTCCCCTAAAGACTCCAGAAGGAATGCAGCCCAGCCATCCCATTCTAGAATTCTGATGTCCAGAAATGTAAGATAATAAGGTTGTCTCATCTTACGCTGCTATACGTATAGTAATTTGTTATAGCAGCAAAAAGAAACTAATACAAAATAATCAGTTATTTCTAAATGACATTCGAGTTAAGAATGCAGCCCTCAAAGTTCAAATTCACAATTTACTAGGTATGTGAACCTCAAGCATTACTTAATGATTCCCTCTGGAATCATGTAGAAGATTAAAACAGAATAAAGATAAAATAGAAGATAAAAATATGTAGACCCTCATGTGATTATTAAAAGAGCATATGCAAAGCAGCCTTTGCAGGTGCCGAAATGGAATGTCTAGAGTAGAATAGAGTAGCAGTGATGATGTGATGATGGTGGTTAATAGAATGTTAGCGTGAGGTGCAGGATTGAATCAGAGATGTGGATTGTGTATTAGGGAGTATCCCTGTTTGAGGGAAGTGCTCTGGATTTTACTTCAAAGCCAACTTTGCCAGCCACCAACCATGATTTAGGCAAATTTATTCAAGCATAAAAGCTTCCAGAAATTCCAAGCTCATGGAGTTTTGTGGAGGTCTAGTTGCGTGGACATGAGCAGGATGCCTGGAATCCAGCAGGTGCCCATGAACGGTCCCATGTGCTATTGTCACTCACTTGTTGCCCCACATTGCAATTACCTGTAGGTAGCACTCTACAAGTTCCAGCAACCATCCATCCCCTTTTAAGTAATGGAATCATTTTTGAATCTTCCACTGTTGCCCAAACCCAGTGCTGCTCTTATGGATGGGTTCTATGTTATATGCTTTCGGTAATACTGAACATCTAGTCATACTCAAAATCAAAATAATATGTAGTGATTCTGCCAAAAACAGAGTTATCTGAGACTAAATCAATAGCCGAGGAAATCATGGCAGCAATAAAGCACAGGAATTTGAGGTTGCACTGAAAAGTGACAGCTACTGTAGGCCTACTGGCTATCTATCAATAGCTCAGCTCATTAATACAGTCAGCCAATATTGATTTTGGGGAGAGCGATTATATGCTAAATTGACAACTGCACGACTGATTTTGCTGGGGCAGGAGAAAGAAGAGCGAAAACCACCTACCAGTCAACAACTGTAGCACTTTGCTGACTGCCTTTCTGATGAGCCCTGCGTCCTTGGTGCAAAGTTCACCTTGCTCGAGTTTGTTACTTACAACGGAGAAGGAAAAAAATGTGACTTCGGGAAAATATCCAAACTAATATGTCCTCAAATGATTTACTTTCCTCATATTTTGATGCTGTTTTATATTTTCATACTTTATGATAGCAAACTAATTGAATGTAAAGAATCCTGATTGTTGTATTTGTCAATGTCTCAAGTTCTTAAGTTTTTTTTAAAGATTTTTTTATTATTTTATTTATTTGACACAGAGAGAGAGATCACAAATAGGCAGAGAGGCAGGCAGAGAGAGAGGGAGAAGCAGGCTCCCGATGTGGGACTCGATCCCAGGACCCTGAGATCATGACATGAGCTGAAGGCAGATGCTTTAACCCACTGAGCTGCCCAGGTGTCCACAAGTTCTTAAGTTTCTTTTGGTGCCAGTGATTCCACTAAATGACTCTTCTGTCAATTGCACCTAGAATTGTAACAAATTTTTCTGCTCAGAATATTCAATTATAAAATGTTCATTTCAATTATGGCACCTAGTAAACATGCCATCAGGGATCTGAAAATATACCTTTGAATGGGGTAAAGTGTGTCTCTGTGATCATTATCACTCGAAGACGTGAGTTAGAAGTAGGTAGTACTGATACACAAATGGCCTAATATTACTTCCCTATGAGACTGAGTTATTTTAGACTTTTTGAGAATGAACCAAGTCGGGATTATTTTGGCTGAAATATCAGTTGGTTTTTTTTTTTTATGGTAGTTGTAGCTCTCAATAGTACAAGAACATACTTTTAAAGTAACCTCATCATAATAAGTATTTTTCTGTGTAGAAGTGTGAAATCCAGTGCTCTCCGTTCACTAGATCAGCTGCCTCCTTTCAGAGGACTTCATGGTCGACAATGCATGTGTGTTCATGTGTGTAAAGGCAGTTTTTGTGTTCATGTAGTACAAACGTGTTTGTGGGGGACGCGGTTGGGAACAAAAGTCCCTTTACTGCTAACAATTGACGTGACTAACCTGCCAAAGACAACGGTCAATCTTGAATTTGTGAAATACGGTCGAATCCAGACGAATTTTATGAGATTCTAATCCTGGAAATTATTTGGGTTTATAAAAATGATTAAGAAAATTAATAACAATTGGGGAGTCAATATGGTTGGAAATTAGTTCTTGTCAGGGGCAGAAAATGATTCTTTTCTTGCATGGATTTAATTGCCTTTGGGAAAAGAGTCCCACTTATCCATATGGATTTAAAGTCCTCTCTCTGGAAATTAAGAGATTCTCTTGCAAAGGGTGTGTATGTGTTTGCTCAGTAAGTTACCACAGGACACAAACAAAGGAAACCAACTCTGTCTGAGTTCCTGGCTAATAAAAACTCTGACAGGCTAAGGCTACTTACAGAAGGTCAGAATCTCAGAACTGATGAGATCAAATGCGAAGAATGACTGAAGCCCAGAGAGTCCTGGTAGCTGCGAATCTGAGAGGGATTTTCATTCCCTACCGTCTGGTAAAAGGACCTTCATGCTTGTTTGGGTTTTTTTGTTTGTTTGTTTTTGTTTTTGTTTACCCCCCCTTAATTGAAGTCTAACATACGAACACCATACATATTTATTGCATACAACTTGTTGGATTTGGAGGTAAGTATCTATCTGTGGTTTCAAGTAGAGCTTAGAATCACAAAGCAGGCGAACCTGGGGGGCTCGGTTGGTTAAGCATCTGCCTTCTGCTCAGGCGATGATCTCGGGGTCCTCGGCTAGAGCCCCCTGTCGGGGTCCCCGCTGAGCGGGGAGTCTGCTTCTCCCTTTCCCTCTGCCCCTTCCCCCCAATTCATTCTCTTTCTCCGCCTCAAAAATAGATAAATAAAATCTTAAAAAAAAAAAAAAGGAATCCCAATGGATTGGAACCAGATATGTGTAAAAATTTTACCCAGTCCACTGAGGGTCAAGGAGCAGCTGAATCTGTACCAAGAGAGAAGACACAACCAGAACTGAAAGACAAAACACAGGTCCTCAGGCCAGTCAATGTCAGCATGGGTGGGCGAGGTCCAGCCAAGTGTCACCTGCAGCTCATTCTGGTGACTTGCTGGCCAGCCGTGCGTCAAAGGGCAAAGAAGCAGTATCTGCTTAGACCCCAGCACATCCAACTTACGTTTTTTAGTTTCATTCTTCCTTTACAAATAAAAATGCAGATAAATATATTCCAAAGCTTCAGAAAAACTATTTGAGTGTTCAAAATACAAAAAAAAAAAGTATATGATTAATAGCTGGACCAGTCAAACATTAAAATGCTAAGTTCTGAAAGACTGATACTAAAATAAGCATGTCAAGGTATTAGTCAGGATACACACAATAAACAGATAGGGCACCCAAGATAAACTGGAGTGAGTCACCAATGCAATTTTTATGGAAATGAGTGTTAAGCAATATACTTGAGTTTACATTGCTTGTGTTAAATTATCTTTATATTGTAAAAGCACTTACGTTTTCAGTTAAAGTTTCTATTCTGATATTACATTCCCTTATGTGTCTTTTTTTAATTCTTGAAGAAAAAATGTCTTTAATACACCCTATACAAATAATTCATGGTCATTATAAAGAAATTTCAAGAAATACAAAATGTAAAAAGGAGACGAAAACCTCTCAAATCTCCCCACTTGAACATTTAGTGCCCCTCTCCTCAAATATGAGTCCATACATCTAAAAAGGGAAAAGGACATATGGCCTGAAGGATAGCTGGACAGAAAGCTAATGAAACTGATGGACAGACAGATTAGACTGATTAGTCAGAAATGGTACCATACATAAAATTAATAGAGGTCATCTTAAGGAAACGCATTTTTATTTAAATTAAATGATTTTATCAAGCCAGTTTAAAAAAGAAACTAGGATATAATCAAAAGAGTTGCTGAATTTTATCCATAGGCTTAATTACCTTAAGAATTCTAAAATCTTATATTTACCTACTTTTAAGAAAAACAATCAGAAGACGAATTGCTTGCAATGCTTTTATTTTTAAATATGCAACATTTAAATTATACTTTATGCATTACATTTAAATGCTATGAATGATAACAGAATTAGCCCACTAATTTCCCTTTCTATCTCTTGAATATATCGATTATACATTTACCTTTTGAAAATGTGTGGCCTTTATATTGTATTATGTGGCCCCGATTCCTATGATTATTTAATCTTAGTTATAGATTAAATAGAACAATTCAATAATCTTTATCAGTTCTTTTCCATAGTTTCTGCACTCCTGAATTATTTTTCTTTTATTTACCTTTGTATTAACTCCACATGGTCTAGTAGTTTTTTTTTTCAATTTCCATTTGTTTCTCCTAAGACATATGTGTAGTTTTGATTCACTGAGTGGTCTATCATATATGTAAATACAGATTTTTTGGCTTGGAATTAAAATTCTCAGATACCGCTCTTTCCCTCAGAAAGTTTTCCACAGTGCTATTCCTTTTTTCTGGAATTGTATGCTGCTGTAGAAAGTATCGACCATTTATTCACTCAATAGTGAATATCAAGTTTATCACGTGCCTCTTCTAGGCTAGACACTCATCCAGGAGCAGGAGTGACAATGAGTCAAAATCTCTGCCCTCACAGAGATCACTGTCTAGCAGAGAAAGACAAAAATAGATGGGTAAGAATAATGCCAGTTTGGATCAAACATGTATGGCATCGTTTCCTCTCCTCTGGTCTCTCCAACTGGACTCGGCCAAGCTTCTTATCTTGGCTAGAGGATCAAAGAGAGGGACCGAGGAGGAACTCCGTGGCCAGGAAATCAGGAAGTCTTTTCTGAGGAAAGAAAAAGGTGCAGATCTATTTCCCACATCTTCTTTATTCCCCCAGCCCATCTCCCTCCAAACAAGCAAATTTCGGCCATCGAAGCAGATTGGACGAATCGCTTTCTTTCCTACAAGTGGCTGACAGTGACAGGACCCAGAAGCCTCCCTCTCCACAGTGAAGCTGAACCCTACAAATGTTGTCAGGCGGCAACAGACTCTAGCTAAGACCCGACAGATTTGGAGGCCCCGAAAGACAGGCAATAATACGTGTTGAAGATACTGACTTCCGTAGGTGGCCCATACATCCATCACTAGTGGGAATGTAAAATGGCACAGTGACTTTGGAAACTGGTTTGGATGTTTCTTAAAGTGCTGAACTTGGACTTACCATTTATGACTTAGCAATTGCACTTCTAGATATATGCCTGAGAAAAAACAAAAATATACTCCCACTCAGCAATCTATACACAGATCTTCATAGTAGCATTACCTCTACTCGCCAGAAAGTAGAAATAACCCAAAGTCTATCAATAGATGTACAGATAAACAAAAGTACGGATGCATACTGCAATTCTGATGAACCGTGAAAATGCTATGCTAAGGAAAAGAAGCCAGTCACAAAAGGATACACATGGTATGATTCTATTTGTATGAACATTTCCTTTCCTTTCTCACTTCAACCCAAATCTAGACCTCAATAATTGTATTAATTGTATGTAGAAGTTGTTTATTTGTTTTTTTTTTTCCTGAAACAACTTTTTTTTTTTTTTTTTTTACCATAGATCTCTTTGTTTGTCATTGCCATTTTCAGATCCCTAATACCACATAGGCCGGCTCTCCTGTCACAAAACCGCATCACCTCCTATCCATCTTTGGTTCAAATATCTTGCCCCCTAATTAGTCTCTTCCTCCTCAAATTTAGTATAATTAATTAATACACTTACAAACAAAAGTAGTCATATAAACTTCTAATTGAATTATAGTTTCTCCCTACGCCAAGAGGTTTCTTTGGGGGAGGGATGGTGGGATATGGGTGGCTTTTCCCTTCCCCCCAGATGACTGAAACAGTTCAAGAAAAAGCCTAGTCACGACCTTATTACTGGACTATTGGGGGCAACACAGCCATTTGACACAACTGGCATTTCCAGAATATTCCTTAGGTGCTACAGCTGACAGCTGTCTAGCATCATGGGGTTGAAAGTAAGACGATCAGCTGCCCATTCACATTCCGCAGGGACAAGACACACAGGAGCTAGGAAAGCCATTATCACTTTTTTTTCTTGACTGAAAAAAGAGATGGTATTGGCAGAATAATAGCTCTTTTTCATCCCTTTTTAGTTCTTACTGAACGTCAGGTGCTTTTCTAGACTGGAGAATATTATCTCATTTGATCCTCACAACATACTAATTAAGTAACGAACATGGTATCTATTTTAGAGATGACTTCGTTGAAATACAGACTAAGTAAAGCACCGAGTAAAAGTACCAAGAAACCAGCAGAGCTGGGTTTTAGCCGCTACAAGCTGGTTCCAGGAAACGGCTTCATTGTAACTGCCCTGCCCTGCCTACCCACCACGGTGAGCACAAGGACAAAGATTTTAGACTTTTCCAAGGAAGGAATTCTTCTCAAAGTAAACCAGAAGCCACAGAGATCATAAAATGTAGTGACAGGAAAAAGTCTCACTGAGACTCTGGGAACACTCATTTTCTAATACATCACTGGTGTCCTATGGTTAGGCTTTCCAGCACTCTCTTGATTCCTACATTTATACTTCTGGGATCTGCTAATAAGCAGTAGATTTATAGAAGTTGGAAACCATGACATTGCATAGACTCTGATACATTGAAGTGCTTTTGGTGGTTTTGGGATGTCATTTTACTTATGGATTGATGGTGAAGCAGGTCGTAGTGGCCAGTCAATTGGCAGCAGTCCCGTAGACAGATAATAGGAAATCCCATTTCTACCCTTCTGAAAACCTGTTAGTGATCACTCTCCACATGAACAGAAGTCTGAAAATCACTCACTAACAAACACATCTTGGGACAAGTTGCTGTCTCCCGGGGTCATGCTCACTTCCACTTGCTTTTTGCAATATGAAAAGCCAAGAGGGAAGGATCAGCCTTACACAGACACAGACACATTCGTGAGGGAAGCTGCAGTGGGCTAGCTACCAGACCAGTCACTGCAAACACCACATGGGTGGATAGCAGGGTTCTTGCTCAGGTGTCAAGACTAGAAGACATTTAGCTGTTTCAGTCAGAAGTCTGTACAATTGGTTGGTTGAGTTGGGTTCTGAGAAGCTCCTTTATCCCAGGTCTGTCCACTGGCAGCCCTGGCTAGCAACCAACCAAATCAAGTCATAGGAGAAACTGGGCTGGACACTTTCATCCCATTGGTGCTTTGGTCCTCACCTCCCTGTCATGTCTACCCAAACTTGCCTCCAGACTAGTGTTCCTCTTTGGGCATAGAGTCAATTACTCCCTAGGGGGCTGAGTAATTTTCACATTTTCCCTCTCATTTAGAGGAAAGGGAAGAGAGGAAACAGGTCCATTCAAAGGACTGAGTGCAGTGGATATTAGTAACGTAAGTTAGTAACATGATGTATTAGGACCGAATGAATTACGATTCTTGCATAGGGTAAAATTATTATTATTATTTTTTTAGACTGTGTATAAGGCTTTCTGCTGCTTGTTTGCATCTTTAGTTAAAGAAATCTTCCTTGTTCTTTTACATCACACAAAGTCCAAACTGGAGGTTAAAAATAATGGAATGAGGGGCACCTGGTGGCTCAGTCGGTTAAGCGTCAGCCTCCAGCTCAGATTATGATCCCAGGGTCCTGGGATCCAGTGCCCTCTCAGGCTCCCTGCTCAGTAGGGAGTCTGCTTCTCCCTCTCCCTCTGCTGCTCTCTCTGCTTCTGCTTTCTTGCTCATGCTCTCTCTCTCTCTCAAATGAATAAATAAAATCTTTAAAAAAAATAATTGAAGAACATCAACATTAGATGTAGAAATCCTGTGACTTCTGTGAATCCATGTGGCCCATTGGTGTATCCCCTTGAAGTCTGTTGTATTTAGATTAATTTAACCATATTGTGAAAATACTTTATAAATTGTTATTTATGATAATCTGGTAGCATTGAAATTATTATCTTATAGTCAGTCTGAAGTATGCAAATTTTCTGAGCTGACAGTATCAGCCTCATACTACAAAATAATTAATCAGACCACAAATATGATTTGTATAGTTATAATTAAAAGACAGAAAGTGAATTAAGATATTTTTCCTTTTGAAGTAGTGCACCAAAAAATTCTTTAATGGTAAATAGACAATTTATATTTCTACATTCTGGAAAAGTAAATTTTAAAAAAGTTGATTAGTAATTTGAATCTCACATGTCTACAGAAAATGTACAAGTTCTACACAAAGTAATGGTCAGGGATTGATCTAAATATTCCTCAAGTTACACAAAATCATATCAATCTTTTGGAATAATGTCAAATTTATGCTGATTTACAAGTACTACAGAGGAGTTTATTAGATTTTAAAATGGCACTCGCAGGAGTTATACACCGTTCTTAAAGAACAATACATATTTTCTTTTGCAATAAAAGCAAAATTCACTCTTGCCTTAAAAAATAAAACCTCATAACAGAATTTAAAGTAGGACAGTCTATGTGTTCTCCACACATTTCATTCTGGGTATGATTTTTAACTTAAATCCTAAACATGAAATCATGTGGCTGATTTTTTGAAATATGTAATATTACATTGTAGGCTAACTACTTAGTAATAAAGGCTGACAGTATTCCTATGAGAAAAATCTAATTACATTGGGTTGATTGCCGCAGAAATTGCTCCACAAGTTAAGTCACTTTATTGATAATGTTATGTAAATTACCACAAGGAAAGTAGCAATTGAAGGGCTACTTTCATTGTTACATCGAAGTGTGTGAACAAAAGAGCTTATAATTGTCCTGCCTAATAAACTTAAAAGAAAGTTAGTGACATGTATTTTGTGAATTTTACACTTGACAAGAACTATAAAGTACTGTATAAAATCCAATCAATGCCGTTAATTGAACAAAAAAGAAAGAATAAAGCAAAGTTAAATTATTCTTTGAGTGAATTTGCTCCTTTACTTGTAAGTCACTTTTTATAAAACCAAAATGGACAAACCTTTGTATAGACTTTGTCTTTACATGTCATTACTTCAGTACTTTAGCTGTTGAATGTGACTTTCAATTGAGTGGTTTCAATATATATTTCAAGAAATATACCCTTCTTTAAAAAAAAAGTTTATCTTATATTACCCGAGATCTGAAAATGCTTAGAGGCATAGTACTCATAATCTATGACAGGAACTAAATGTTCATCAACAAGGTATTTATTTGTGTTACATTTACAACATGATAAAAATATTCCAAATTTCTAATTAATGTATAGGAAGAAGGAAGTGGCCTATAACCCATAAACTAACTTAAGACTTAATATGTGATAAAGTATATACCTATCATAATGAATTACCATGAAAAAAATGAGAACTCCTTGAACCTTGGTGGTTATCATTTCCTCTGTGATAACCATTCTAATTCTCGGTCTTTCCTGAGTCAAAATCAAGGAAGCAGGGAAGGTAGGTCTAGCAAATTCTCCCTCTGGAAAATGCCTAACATTGTCAGTTAGTACCAGGATTCTTCTGAGAGTAAGGATAAGCCTATATACTAGAGACAGACCAATGAGAGTTCTGAGTTCAACATCCCTTCTGAATGGGATGTCCCAAAGATTTTGTACCAGAAATGGCTAGAACAAAGGTTAAGCACTCCGAGGCAATGGAAACCATTAAGTAGCCTGAGCCCACCTCAGTTGATCTGATGGACCTTGGGAATAGATGGGACTAAGCCAGAGTAAAATTGAATTTCAGACTGAAAGGAGGCAGGAAATTTTTACTTTTTCAGGTCAATCATTATGTTTGATTCATTGTATAATTTTAATAGTTCCAGTCAGAAACCATGTAATGGGGTACTAGACATATTCAACAGTTTATACAAATAAATCTGCACCTCTCCTACTTTGTCCCCACAAATCTAAATCATCAGGTTTTTTTTTTTTCAGCTCTTACAATGAAAAGTCTTGGGGCTCAAAACTGGCAGGAGGGTAACTTACATAACATTACACAATTAAGAACGGCTTTAAGCCAGAAATGGCAAGACCAAGGGTTAGGCACTTAGAGACTGGAAACTATTAATGGCCTGAGCCAGCATCCACATCAGCCACAAATTAGTGGGACACTGAGTTTCCTTTTCAATATTCTTTAATAAAAGTTTAATTACTATCTTTTGGTACATATAACATCTGCCTGCAAAATATAAAAATATAAAGATGTGTCATTTTTGAAAAATGTCTTTGTGGGTGACTCTGAGATCACTTGCTGCCAATTTGAGGGAGAGTTTTTCCAAACAAAACAAGCAAAAATAAAATTGGCTTATTTGAATACTTGAGGACTAAAATTATTGACCAATCTACATCATTTTTTATTAATATTTTAGAGAAGCTTCTTGATTTTGTTTATATCATCATTGTATATTCCATAGCTCTTGAAAAATGTATAATGACATGTGTCTACCATTACAGTATCATACAGAGTAGCTTCACTATCCTAAAAATCCTCTGTGCCCTTTTTATCCCTTACCTCCCTTTTTTTTTTTTTTTTTAAGATTTTATTTATTTATTTCACAGAGGGAGAGAGATCACAAGTAGGCAGAGAGGCAGGCAGAGAGAGAGAGAGGGAAGCAGGCTCCCCGCTGAGCAGGGAGCCCGATGCGGGCCTCGATCCCAGGACCCTGAGATCATGACCTGAGCCGAAGGCAGCGGCTTTAACCCACTGAGCCACCCAGGCGCCCAATCCCTTACCTCCCTAAACCAGCCCCGGCAACCACTGATCTTTTTACTGTCTCCATACTTTTGCCTTTTCCAGAATGCCATATAGGTGAAGTCAGACAGTATGGAGACTTTTCAGAGTGGTTTCTTTCACTTAGTGTATGCAATTAAAGTTCCTCCTTGTCTTTCCATGGCTCAGTAGCCCATTTCTTTTCAGCATGGACTAATATTCCACTGTCTACATGGATCTACCAAAGTTGATTTACCCATTCACCTACCGAAGGACGATTTTGTTGCTTCCATGTCTTGGCAACTATGACTGAAGCTACCGTAAACACCTGTGTGCAGGTGCCTGTATGGACATAAGTTATCAGCTCGTTTGGAGAAATACCAAGGACTGAAAGCAGCAGATCATATAATAAGACTATGTTTTGTTTTGTAAGAAACTGCCAAACTGTCTTCCAAAGTAGCTGCGCCATTTTGCATCCCCATCAGCTGTTCATGAGTCTTCTTGTTGCTCCACAGTCTCAGCAGCATCTGACATTGTCGGTGTTCTGAGTATCCTGGCCATACTCATAGGTGTCCAGAGGCGTCTATTTATTCCTTTAATTCGCACATCCCCGATGATGTGTGATGTTGGCATCTTCTCATATGCTTATTTTCCATCTGTTTATCTTCTTTCATAAGGTATCAAAGTCTTTATCCCATCTTTTAATCAAGTTGTCTTCTTATCATTGAGTTTTAAGAGTTATTTGTATATTGTGGAGAATGGTTCTTTACCAAACATCTCTTTTGCAAATAGTTGCTCCTGGTCTGTAACTTGTCTTTCATTGTATTGATGATGTGTCCTGTAGCACAGAAACTTTTTATTTTAATGACATCTATATTATCAATGATTTCTTTTATGGATCACGTAGTTGGTGTTATATCTAAAAAGTCATCACCAAGCACCGGGTGTTATATGTAAGTGATGAATCACTAAATTCTACTCCTGAAGCCAAAATAAATAAATAAATAAATAATGTATATGTGTGTGTGTGTGTGTGTGTGTGTGTGTGTGTGTGCATAATAAATTTTATTTGAAAAAATAATAAAAAAATAAAAAGTCATCATCAAATCCAATGATATTTTATTTTTAAAGAACCAACATTTGGTTATACTCATCAATTTTATTTTTAAATTTTAATTTGTTGATTTGCTTCATAATTATTATTAATTTTCAATTTTTCATTTAATAATATTTTTCTAGCTTTTAAATTAAACCTTTAATTTATTTTAAATACTTTTAGCTAGTAAAATTATTTCTTAAATAACAAAATATGTGAAGTCACATTTTATAGGCCATTATACAAAATGCTCTCATTTCGATAATTTCTAAGCTTTCTGTAACATTCTTTCAATCTTCAATTCAAAAATGGTTAAAAATTTGGTTGTTGCTATTATTGTTAATTTTTAATTTTATTTCATTGTGGTTATAGAATGTGGCTTTAAAGATCTCTGTTTTTTGGAAGTTTCATTGCGGCTAAGTACATTGTGTACCTAAGTTAATTTTATGCTCAGACCATCAGACCTGATAATTCAACTTACAGGAATGTGATTTTTTTCTGAGAAATTAAGAAATTTGTGCACAAGTAATTCTATCACCACTTCTAAAAAAGAAAAAAAAATTGCAATCAATCAAATTGCCATAGTATCCATGAAGATAGCAATTTTTTGTGCAGCTAGGAAGAAACCATACTTGAGAGTCAGGAAACTGGGGATCTGGGAATTCCCAAGGATTGGGAACTGTTAATGGAAAAGCACATAAAGCAACATACTCTTCAACTACAGAAAGTGACTTACGTATGCACAAAATAACTGATTTGCACAAGTCACAGAGCTAATTATAATTGCTTTGTATTGTGTGTTCGGCATTGTATGTCTTATCTTACTGATTTGGTTATGGGAAAACATCTTAAGCCAATAAATATTTCACAAATTACATAGTGTGAGACCCGTTCACTGAACCACAGAAACCAAGATACCAAACTTAACTCATTCAGCCAATGTCTCCTGGCAGAGACACATGTCCATAGTAGGTGCCTTTTACTCAAAGGATACAAAAAAGTGGATGGAGGAGGATGATTTGCAGTGAGGACCCTGCTCTGAGTGGCATTCTCAAAGGTGCTTTAGCTCACAGCTATGAGCTGTGGTTTTTAATGCACCTCTGTTGGGAAATGATCAGGCACAAAGAGCAAATACCAGAATTTTATTAAAGAATTATTGTGGGTTTTTTAGGCACGCAAACAAAAGAGGAGTTTCTATAGGATTTCCACATTTCCCAGAATAGTATGGCCATGTCCTTGAGGATGAAAGTAAGGACATTGCAGGGAGTTTCAGTATCAAAACAAAAAGTCTCAAAAGAGATCCTGTTGAAGTAAAAATTAACCTAAGTAGAAACATGCCAGGTGGATCAGAGACTGCTATTCCAAGTTTGAAATACCTTAACTTATGTTTCATTTCTTTTTCTGTTACATTATATAAGCTTCTTGTTATTTGTTACTACACATATAAATGTGCAGAGTATTTATAAGTAATAGATTTAACCTTATAGTTTTGAATTTTGTAGGTCAGAGCAGGGTCAAATACCAGCAATTTCACATCATGAACACAACAAATGTGAGAGAAGCCTTATCCAACCCAGGACAGACAACATCTGAGGAAAGGAGCTTCCCCCTGGAAACTGGGCTGGAAATTGACCAGATCCCGGTGCTTAAACAATCATGATCCCCACCAAGACTGGACCCCAGATTACCACCATGTTTTATCTTTGGGAATGAACACCAATCCCACACAACAGCTCTATCCTAACCTGGTCTCTAAGCGTCGCACGAAAGAACCTAGTGCTCCCACCGCTCTTACACCCAAATCGACCAGGTCAGGACCAGAGCTAGGTTTCCGGCATTCTGCAGTATGATTGCATCCCAGTGCCTGCTCACACAAGGAGAGGGACTCATGCTTCTCTACTCACGAAGCTTCGAGTCCCCACAGACCAAGAGTTGGAATCTAATGTCCAGCCTATTAGGTCTCTGAATGGTCCTCGAATGAATGAGTGCCTGGAGGCAGAGTGTACACTCTTGCTTAGATTTATCGGGTTAGGTGCTGCCTCTGCAGGTGGGTGCGTGCTGTCCATCCTGGCGTGTACATTTGTGCGTATGCTTGGCACTGACTTCACTTCACTTAATGCCCAACATGTACAAGGAACTAGACCAAGAGTGACATGGGATTTGGGGGGGGGGGTGTTACAGGTGGTACCAAACCTGTTGTCCACTTTCTGCTCCAGGATGCTTACTGTCCATTTTTGGGGAAAAATAAAACCACATTAAAATTGAAAAATAATAAAAACCACAAGTGATGCTGGAGAGAAGACTAAGATCACAATCTGAAAGCTGTAGAAATATGCGTTTCATGGATGATGGAAAGAAATTGCTGTGGCCTAGAGGTGGCAAGAATGGCTTCAACAAAGAGAAATTTGGCCTTGGTAGAGATTTCCAAATGAAGAAAATCATATGAAAGACGCAAAAGAGGGGCACCTGGTTGGCTCAGTGGGTTAAAGCCTCTGCCTTTGGCTCAGGTCATGATCTCAGGGTCCTGGGATTGAGCCCCACATTGGGCTCTTTGCTCAGGAGGGAGCCTGCTTCCTCCTCTCTCTGCCTGCCTATCTGCCTACCTGTGATCTCTCTCTCTCTGTGTCAAATAAATAAAATCTTAAAAAAAAAAGATGCAAAAGAATGAGGAAGAAGATGTATGTATTCAGAGCACAGTGACTAAAGATTTTGTTAAGAGTGTGAGGTTCACGAAGAAGAATGGATTTGGGTTTGAGAAGAAAATCAGAGCAAGTCCACAGTGACTTGTGCCAAAGTCTGCTCCAACTGATTGCTTGTCTGCTGGAAACTGTGTCTTGAAATCACAAAGGAAGAGGACACTGCTGAGGGCTCTAAGGAATCTATCCATACGTCTTCCCAAAAAAACTCTTTATTCCCTCCCCAAATCAGCTGGGAAACAGAGGTCTCTTCTTTTCAGAAACAAATGCCAAAAGCATAGATGCCTTTCCTTCCTTGGAGACTGGCTTACCCTACCATGTTTGGCCCAGTGTTCCTTCAATTTCTCTAACGTTCTTTTTCCTGATTAATCATTTGTCAGGAAAAAGAGAAGTGAGACAGTTAGGGAGATTAAGGGAGTAAGGAAGAGTTCTTATCATACTGAAAAAAAAATGGGGATTCTGGGGGCCTCCTTAGGACGTGCTTAAGCAGCAATAAACTAAAAAATCTCCCATAAAAGGGTTAAACTTAACAACCTGAAAGTCACACATAATGAAAGAAGGCAATGAAATTATTCAAGTCTTTATATTTTGCTCTTTTTACCCAAATCAACCTATTTTTTACATTTGTTCCACGAACCTAGAGGAGACAAAATTTTGTGGTTTTGTTCTCCTGCATTATAAATCCCCTGCAATTTATTTAATTAAATATTTTATTTCATATTAGCAAGTTTTTTATTGATTTTTAGATGTCTTCATTTGACTCTTACTGAAAGTTAATAGCTGAGCCATTTGGGGATGGCTCCTCTGCACTGTGAGTTATTCCACATGAGGGATTCTCAGCATTGGCTTGGCATCAAAATCCACAGAGCTCTTAAAAGTCCCAAAGCCCAGGCCAGGCCCCAAATCAGAACCTTTAAGAGATGGAACTAGACATCAGTATTTTTGAAAGCTCTCCACATCCAATACACAGCCAAGACTAAGAGCCACTGTTCTACACCAATTTTTCCCAATCTATATTGGCTCAACTTCTTACATCTGAAATACACTCTGCATTATCCCTTCGCACCAGGACACAATATTGACACTTTAGAAGATATTTATGTAAATCAGGAACACATATGCCATCAATTTTGTTATGACACTGCATAGAAATAACCCCAAACTCAGCCTAACAGACGCCTGCTCTGCTGAAAATGTATTAAAATTCATTGATGTTTAACACCAGATACTTTCACCATGGTGCCTTCTGTAAAGAAGAGATGACTTCTATGAAAAAGTGTAGGATTAAAGTTAAAATACATATTGTAACTAAGGCCTGGTTTTTTAGACAGAAGACTGAGTTGGTGGTCTTTCAAGAACATTCTGTTTCCAAAGCACCAGAGTAAGCAACCACAAATTTCCCATTAAAACAATAAATCTATGGAAACATTTAAGACCATCAAAAGTAAAAAGAATAGAGGCTAACTTATTCAGTTTGGTGTACATATCAGTTATGTTTGCAAGTGCAAAGTAAACTGTGATGTAATTATTTCACTTTTAAATATATAACAAAATTTATAAATACAAAATTATATGTTTATAAAGCAAAGCAAAAGGAAGTATTTAAAAGAAATCTTTCTTCTGACAAGGAAATATGGGAGGCAACCTAGAGGCTGAGCACCCCCTGTGGAAGTAGACTCCAGTGGAAATCCATACTCATCCATCCCCTTAACAGCTACTCAGTGTCTCTGTGCCTTGTTCTTCTTATCTGTACAATGGGAATAATAATAGCATCTGTCTCATAAATATCTTTCATGTGTGAAATATAATATATGTGAAATTCTTGAAATAGCACATAGTAATTGCATAGCACTCAAATAATATTATTTAGTATTATTGCCATAAAATCTGATGTTCTTCAGGGAGGGGCATTTTTTATAGTTAGTATCTAATAATTTCAATTTTCTATTGTTAAAAGGCCACCAATTTATTTTGAAAAGGTAGCTGATGCATTTTCCTTAAAAAAGACACATTTTGTCATGAAATTAGAAACATTTTAAAGCAATGAACTGTACCTAGATTATTACTCCAAAAGAGCATATCCCAGTGGCTATGCTTATATGATTCAGTCAGACAGCCTCGGCTAGAATTCCGATAGTGCCATAACACAGCTTCTGTCAACTACAAATTTGTCACCTATAACACTGCATCAATTAGAATTCTTACTCCACCATCTCATAAGGATGAAATAAGACACTGCAGGTAAAACACTGAGAATACTGTCTGTGCCTATTAAACACTCAGTGAAAAATAAATGTTTTTATTATTACCAGCATCCTGAACAACAGGGGAGTCAATATGTCAGTTTTGGTTGTTTTATTTTATGTTGTTTTCCAATGGATTGAAAGTGTCAGCTGGCATACTGTTTAAGTACAACCCTACATATATCCAACAATCCACAAATGCACACACCATCAGTGGAAGTCACTCTTACATGAGTTAGAATAATCAAGAATTCCACATCAAACTGCTTATATAAGAAGGATATGTGTTATCTCAGAAATAGAAGCCTGAGGAGGGACTTCTCCAGGGTGGTACTCTTCAGGGTACTTTGACATCATCAAAGAGCCAAGTTTTTCCCCTTCTCCACTCAGCCCCCCCTAGAGGTGGTTCTGTGCATTGCAGGCAGATACACTAACATCCAGAGGCTACTAAGTCCTTCTCCCAGCTTTTGTTACTTAAGAGCCAGAAAGCCAGGGGCGCCTGGGTGGCTCAGTGGGTTAAAGTCTCTGCCTTTGGCTCTGGTCATGATTTCAGGGTCCTGGGATGGAGGCCCGTGTCGGGCTCCCTCCCTGGCGGAGAGCCTGCTTCCTCCTCTCCCTTTGCCTGCCTCTCTGCCTTCTTGTCCTCTCTCTCTCTCTCCTCTCTCTCTCTCTGTCAAATAAATAAATCTTTAAAAAAAGAACTAGAAAGTCATTCCCAGGAGTCTTCATTTCACATTCCGTGGAAGGAAGTAGGATCCATCTATATTTCTAAACCTATCACTGGACAAGAAAGAAAAGGGCCTTGCTATTAATGGATTAGAACAATGACAAATAAACTCTAGAGGCAGAAAGAGACTCATCTGCCCTGAGTTGCATCGGAGGAATGATCACCAGGAGGAAAGACACCTCTGTTTCCAGGAAGATGGGCAGATACATTTGGGGTCTGAAAGAGACTTTTGTTATACTCCCAAGACAAGATAGTACCTTTAAGTACCAATGCAGTACTGGATACACAGTAGGTGCTTAATAAATAGTAATTTTAATTCCTGAAAATGCCAAGAAAATACTGTCTGGTGGTCATGACAGAAAGAAGAGTGACACAATCCAGGATGAAGAGCGTTGTTCAACGTCCTACGAGACTGAAGTAGAACCAAAGAGACTAAGTGAAAACCTGACTCGTGCTGTCTCCTCACTCAGGGTTTTTAAGGCATGTAATTTATGAGACATTTCGCTTCTAAATGTCTTATGTTAAACCATGCATAAAATTATATTCATGAGACATATTTTTCATGAATAACCATTTCATGAAATTGTTTGCACATTTTACAAAGAACAAAATAGTCAAGGCTTAAAAGTGAATGAGATGGTTTTTAAAGGTGTTGACCTGGCAGCTGCCAAGCATTAGACAATCCTGCGGAAATGTCCTCCAGAAAGAAACTGCCTGATACAGTGACCTGAGCGTGCTCTTTGCCTGCAAAGTCCTGGGGAGAGCCAGCTGCTAACAGAACCACAGCATTTCCCGGTGAGTGATAAGCAATAACATTCATCTCTCTGAAGATGAACAGCATGGCCACGAAGTTCAGCTCCAGCCCCATCTTCAGACCAGTCCACCAACAGGGCCAACAAAGGTGCCTAAATTTGCATCTACCACAATGTTCAGATTCTTTCAAACAAGTTAAGAAACAAAAATCAACCGCCAAAAGACTAAGAGTCTTTTTAAATGTAATTTATAAATAGTGTTCCGACACAGATACTTGGAGTACATGCTGATTCCATGCCAGAAATAAGGTTTGACTCATATAAAAGAATTCTAATGATTGTAAAGGCTAAAGTATTTGTTCTATACATGTTAGCATAATTAGAGGCACAAACATTTTTTTCCTACATCTTTATAAAATTAGGCTCTGAGGTGTTTTAAATGTATCAATAACATTATGGCACGTGTCTGAGAGGCGCACATGCTGTCTACAAATGAGTTTTAATTCCTGTAATAAACTTCTGAGATTTTTGAAAAATGTATTCTTGGGAATCTATGGGGTTGTTTCAGAAAAGTTCATCGGATCTCCTGATGTCAATATTTTAAAGAGCTAAATAAGCATCAGACATTGTTCTTGGTATTTTATGTATATTAACATTTAATCCAATAACTGAATTATGACATGAGTGTTATTACTATCCCTATTTTATCTATAAAGAGAATGAAAAAAGAGAGGTTTAATACCTTGCATAGGAAAATATTGAAGTCTGGGATTGACCTCAGGTAACCCAGCTGAGTTCATGATTAGCATCATGCCCGAATCTATTAGCGTTCCCTGATAAAATTGTTTAAATAATGGGGTGCCTGGGTGGCTCAGTCAGTTAAGCATCTGCCTTCAGCTCAGGTCATGATCCTGGGGTCCTGGGAATGGAGCACCGCATCAGGCTTCCTGCTCAGTCTGCTTCCTCCCTGCCCGCTCCTTCCCCCCGCCCACGTCATGCTCTCGCTGACTCTCTTTTGCAAAATAATATTAAAAATTGTTTAAATAGCATGCAGCTTTTAATGGCTAGACTAATATACACCTTTCTGTTTGGGCATATAATAACATGAAAAGGACCATGGCATTGATTTGTTATTGAACCATACTTATAGTCCATTTCTAAAAACTGATGAAAAATGTACAAAGTCTGTAATTAGTAGAAGAAGGATGCTAGCGTGCTCTTTGGGATCTGAAGTTAATCATCCACATAAAATACTTTTTTTCTCTTTGATAGGTAATTAGGATATATTTAGTATGGCTATGGCATCAATTTTCTTTGTAACATACAATTAATGCCCTAGTGTTCTGCGTTTCTTAAATCTTTTTTCATATCAAACAAGTAAAGCTTTATTTATAACCAAAAAGTGCTTTGAGTAGCAAGCACAAGGAATAGAAGAAAAAAAAAAAAGAAGGTATAGATATTAGTTTGTGATTCATTGAGTCTGGGGAGGAGAACTAGACTTTACAGTTTAGCGAGAACCCAGAGGATGTCCATACTACTGGTCTGGCAATCAGACTGGGAATCACAGCCTCCTGGGCTCACAGCCAACCACCTGGATCTCAGTGGCTTCATGAACTGCAGGTTTATTTCTCACTCATGTAAGTTCAGTGCATGTCAGGAGGTGTCTTCTTCATATTGAGCTGTTCCTCCAGGAACATGGGTTCTGAGGTCACTGGTGCAGGAATCCAAACGGTCCTGGGAGTGAGCAGTTTTTGAATGCCAGGGCTGGGGGGGCTTGTTTCGTTCCCTTCCACATCCCATCGGCCAGACCAGCCAGGGCCCCATCTAACTACAGAAATCCTCCTTTACCTATAGGGCATGTGTTCCAAGACCCCCAGGGGAGGCCTAAAACTTCAGATACCACTAAACCCTCTATCTACTATGTTTTATCCTATACCTACATACATACTTTGATAAAGCTTACTCTATAAATTAGGGACAGGAAGAGATTAACACAGTTAGTAATAAGAACGATTATAACCAACTGTGATAAAAGTGCTGTGAATGTAGACCCACTCTCTCTTAAACAACTTGTAGTGCGCTCTTCTTTCTCCTTGGGATGATGTGAGCTGATGAAATGCCCACGTGTTGGGATGCCGTGATGTGAAAGACAAATTGGGCAAGGAGCACAGCACTAAGCTTGCTACTGACCTTGCAGTGCTGCACCAGGATGACTGTCTGTTTCCAGACCTTGGTTGATGAGGGGCGAGTGAGACCACAGAAAGCAAAATTATGGGCAAAGGGAGGTGGGGATGCGGCGCGAGGTCAGAGTGGGAAATGTGGTCTGCCTGTGCACCTGGGAACAGATATGTGCATGAGGTTTGGGGAGCACTGCCCTGTGTCTGCTCCAAGATTATCCACCGAGCCGGCCACATGGGCCGGGACAATGATCACTCGGTGATAACTGTCATTGTCAGGTCACCCTTATGTTTGGCAGAACCTATTAAAAGCTGCACATTGCAAAGTTTTATGTTCTTCCCTAAAAATAGCACAGCGCCTTCTATGGAACAGGTGTTTAATAAATGTCTGTTGAATACATGATACATGCTCTACACATTAGCAAGTCATAAAGTCCAAAAAGCATTTTAATAATGTTCCATAGATACCATATGCAAATGTATAACAAGTCACATTTTTTTTTTTACATTTGGAACCCACAGCTGGGCAATTTTCATGTATAATCTCATTTAATCCTCATAACATCTGTGCAGAGTAAGTTCTTATTCTTATAGCTAAGACCTGTGAAGCCTGGGTCAAAAATCTCTCTTCTAGGTAAGATGTTCATGAACATCCTGGCATGAAATGTCAGGCCAAAGAGTTACGGTTTCTAGGGAGAATTAATTAATAAACAAATTAATATACATTCTGTCAAGGTCTCAGCTTGCTAATGAATTAGTATCTTGTGTATGTTGATATGCTACAAGTTCCTATTCATTTAACTTCTCCACCAGAAGCTGATGCTTACACAGCCCTGAGGATCCCATGAGGCCGCTGTCCATTCTCCCACACATAGTAGAAAATACTTTTTTATGAAATAACTTACTCAAAACATGCATTTAAAAATCCTATATGATGGGTGCGTAGCTTAATTTTTAATAAATTGAGCACGCAGTGACCAATATGTCAGAGAGCACAAGTTATTACCAACAGTAACTAAGAAATTTGTACTTAGGGACTCCCAGTAGTAACATTAGAAAAGCATAGACACTCATAACAACTTTCTGGTAGCATTTCTTATCCTCCTCTTTCCTCATCCTTCCTCTTATCCTCCTCACGGTGACATCTTCTGATACTCCTCCTTTCATTTCTGCACACCTGCATCTCTCTCTCTCTCACACACACACACACACAGCTATGGACAGAAATTTAACTATAATTAAAATATAGACATTTATATTTTCAACATCAGAAATTCAGAAGATAATTGCCTCATTTTCTCACCTACATCACTTGTAATCAATGTAGAATCTATGTGATTATTAAGAAATTATGCACTTATCTTGGTTTGAAAATTAGAACATTTATTATCAAAAAATATTAGTGCTACAGCAACTGTATCCACTGACAGCATAAAGCATATTTTGGTCTTTTTATTGTAGCTATTCTACATGACTATGCCTAATAATGTCCTTATATATTTCTCTGATAATGCAGTTATGTGGTCAAGGGAACTAACCAGTGGATATATTCACATGCAACAGAATTTTATTAGTTTACTAGTTTAGTTCTGCATCTCATTTTGTTTAGAAGGAAATTTACAGAATTGTGGGTAAAACCAGACAAAGGTTTTGTGGTTCTCAAATTTCAGATGCATGCTCTATTAACTTATCTACCAAGTTAATTTTGAGCCTAGTACTCTAGTATGATCCCTGCTATGATCACTGTTCCCATCCATTATTATTCCAAGAAAAGAAGGTAATCATGGTCATGGTCTTGGGACCAATGCTATGAGATGAAAAGAGATTCCTGTGTTTTATTTCTGTAGAATGAGCAGAGTGTAAAAATAATGTTTTTTTCAAATTCTTTATTGCATTTCACAAAGCAGAAATTACTGAAGGATTGGAAATCAGATGTCCAAGCTCAGTTCACCCAAGATATAGTCAGACACACTATTTCCACAGCATGTTGATTCTTTGATTTTTTTTCCAGTGAAAGAGCTGACTCTCAGGCCACACTGGACACCTGACTCTCTTAGAAACCAAAGGGACAGGAGAGAGAAGGTCACTAACAAAGAGGACTGGTCCAATTATTGGCATTGCCTCTAGGAGCTAAATTACATGGTGGGTGGGCATGAGATCCTCATCTCTCCCAACACATAGGAGATATGATTTCGGACAGGATCTAATCTTAAGAAATGCTATGTATCTTAAGATTAAATCTTAATTAATCAAATCAAATCACATTAAATTAAATCTTAAGAATTAATCTTCTTTGAGAACATACCACATTTCAGATTTTGAAAAAACAAAACAAAACAAAAAACCTAGTTACTTGAAATTAGTTTCTGTGGATTTCTTAACATCAAGCACAATTTAAATTTCATTATGTAAAATATCATTCCCAATCATTTTATTCTTAGACGTGCAGAAAGTATATATTAGTGACAGCTTCCCTGGATTTATACTCTACTTCTTGCAATTCCTTGGTGGTGTTTTTGGGCATGTAATTAAAGGATACCGTGCCTCAGTATTGCGACCTGAGAAATGAGCGTATGGACAGAACTGTGTTCCCTTAACATTCGTAAGTTGAAGTCCTAACCCCCAGGACCTCCGAATATGACTGTTTTTAGAGACAGAGACTTTAAACTGGAATTGAAGTGAAGTCAGTCAGCCTGGGTAGGCTGTAATCCAATATGACTGATGTCCTTAAAGAAAGAGAAAGAAAGATGGAGTATGGTGGGGAGAGATATATTTTACAGAATTTGCCTCACTTGACTGAGGGGCCTCGTAAGTTTGGAAGCTGGACATTCAGCTGAGAGTTGATCTTGAGTCTTGCAACCTGGCAGGAAACTCAGGCAGAGTTTCTAGGTTGCAGGCTCGAGGCAGAACTGCTTCTTAAGGAAACTTCAATCTTGGCTCTTAAGGCCTTCCTCTGACTCAATGGGGTTGACCCACATATCCGAAGCATCTGCTTGACTTCAAACTAAGTGCTTGCAGATGTCAGTAACTTCACGACATCGAAGCTGGTGTTTGAACAAACAACTGGGTTCCATAGCTTCACCAGGAAGACATAAAGTCAGCTGTCACACAAGGAAATGGAAAAACATGTCAGCCATGGATCCTTCTCTCATTTACAGGATAATGAACAACAAGAAGAGTGAACAGAATGCTACCATCCTATCCCAAGACAGCTGACTCTGCCTCCAAGGTTGATAGATCACTCCGTAAAATCAGTTAACTGGATTTTTTTTTAAAGATTTTATTTATTCATTTGACACAGAGAGAGAGATCACAAGTAGGCAGTGAGGCAGGCAGAGAGAGAGGAGAGAGGAGGAAGCAGGCTCCCTGCTGAGCAGAGAGCCTGATGTGGGCCTCGATCCCAGGACTCTGGGATCATGACCTGAGCCGAAGGCAGCGGCTTTAACCCACTGAGCCACCCAGGCACCCAGTTAACTGGATTTTAAAAATTGAAGCCACTCTCAGGGCTCTCAGGTGGTGCAGTTCATTGAGCATTCAACTAGGTTTCAGCTGGAGTCATGATCTTGGGATCCTGGGATCAAGCTGCATGTGGGGCTCTGCGCTCAGTGCAGAGTCTGCTTGAAATTCTCTCTCCCTCTCCTTCTGCCCCTCCCACTGGTGTTCTCTCTCTCTCTCTCTCTCTCAAATAAATAAATATATTTAAAGAAATTGAAGCTACTGCTAGGCTGATAGGTCTGAGCCAATCTTTTAGACTCAGCTTAAACCAATATTGTGATCCTGGGACTGTCTAAATTATGAAATTATCTAACAAAAAAATGACATCCTGTGTTGAAAAATTTTTTGTATTGGTGCGCCTGGGTGGCACCTCAGTTGGTTAAGCAGCTGCCTTTGGCCTGGGCATGATACCAGGGTCCTGGGATTGAACCCCATGTCAGGCTCACTGCTCAGTAGAAAGCCTGCTTCTCCCTCTCCCTCTGCCTGCCTCTCTAACTACTTGTGTTCTATCTCTCTGTCAAATGAATAAATAAAATATGTAAGAAAAAATTCTTTGTATTATGCAGGTATTCTCTTGAACTTATTTACTCCTCTTATCCACAATGCCAGCAAAAACTACACGCCCAGTTCTAGGTGTCAAGAAGACAGCAAGGCATGCTATTGGATGATACCAAACAAGATCAGGGTAGATTCATTGTTTTAGTAACAAGATAAATGTCCTTGAGAAGTGTTGGGGGGCGGCGGTGGGGGGATTAACCAACTCGAGTGAAAACCCATGTGCTTAAGGCTGTCTCCTGGTCTCTCAAGTTAATGCAATAGGCTATGTAAAGTGATATGGATGCAGACTATGCATTTTTGGCTCTTGACCATGCATTCTGGGTGCCTTTCTGGTCATTGCCTTTGGTCTTTCTGTGTGAAACCATCATTAAAAACACAGAAAAGGATGGTTTAGAAAGTTAATTTTATTCTTTTATGAGGGATAAAAATTGATCAAAGACTTTCTATTTGCCACGTGAATTACATAACTGCAGGCTTTTTATTACCTAATTTAAGAAAAATTCTTTACTCTTGAGTTTTCTTTTATATGTCAGTGATTTTTGATGTCTGGTAATTGATTAATATAGATACAATTGAGTAAATTTTGTTTTCTCTCTTTTAGATATGAGGCAATGGATTTGACTTGTATATTTTAATCATAGAAAAACTCTCAAGATACTAATTGCACATGTCTTCATTTTTCTCAATGAAATTTAAATATAAAAGCAGCATTTATAGGGATTTATCTTTAATCATCAATTCCCTCTTCTCAAGAAGCCAAACAGCTAGTAATGCATCAATGATTGTAACTCAGTGTGTAGTCTCTGAAATATGCAGAAACCACAGAAAGGAGAACTCTACCTTGCAAAGTCTCAAAAGAGGAGACATTCCCTGTGCTGTGTCCTACAGAGTAACTGAGAGATTTGCTACTATGTTTAATATCCAAAGGACCATGGATTCCTTTTCAAAAAATAAAATGACTCTAGATTGAGAAAGAATTAATTAAGGTTAGCAAATATATATTAATTCTAACTACACAAATTCTGACATGTCTCTTTCCAGGCACTGTTTGAGATATGATTTTAATTGATTGTGATTATCACATCACCATCATCCAAAACACAAATATTTATTTTAATAACCTCAAGGTAGATACTACAACTCTCAGTCATGAAAAATGAAAGATGTGTTGGTAGCAATGCCTGCAGTGTTTTTGATTTTAAAAAAAACAATGCAATCTGGGGCACCAGGGTGGCACAGTCAGTTAAGCGTCTGGTTCTTGATTCTGCTCAGGCCATGATCTCAGGGTTGGGACACTGAGCCTCACATTTGTGCTCAATGCAGAGTAGGTTTGAGATTCTCTTTCCTTCTCCCTCTGCCCCTCCCGCTCATGCTCTCTCTCTCAAATAAATACATCTTCTAAAAATGTTTTAAAATTAAAAAGTGTGGGTGCCTGGGTGGCTCAGTGGGTTAAAGCCGCTGCCTTCGGCTCAGGTCATGATCCCAGGGTCCTGGGATCGAGGCCCACATGGGGCTCTCTGCTCAGTGGGGAGCCTGCTTCCTCCTCTCTCCTCTCTCTCTGCCTGCCTCTCTGCCTACTTGTAATCTCTCTCTGTGTGTTAAATGAATAAATAAAATCTTTAAAAAAAAAAGTGCAATCTACTTCACATCCAAATAATAGGTACTTGTATAATAATAATTAAGTGAATATTCATAGACGGCAAATAACTTCCTTCCACTTAATGTAATACATAGTCCACGATAAAATAATGTGTTACCCATTAATTACACACATCTCTGATTATTTGAAGGATTATATTTGAAGGCAAAATACTAACAAATTATATATATATAGTACATTTCATTTGGTAGGGGGCATTTCATGTATTCACTGCTGACAAAAGTTAAAATGGTATATGCTGGTAATTAATCTGTAACTCTGTGTAACTGACATTTTTCTCACGAAAAGTAAATGGGTGGAAGTTCTGGCCTGTCCTCAACAGTTTTGGAAGATTGATTCTGTATAGGATTAATTTGAGAAGATCTAGATGAGCAGAACGTTAGTCTAAAACACGTCTGGCCACGGCGAGAAGAAAATAACCTGGTTTGCTGGGATTTGCCCAGTTTTAGCCAGACTGTCTCCTCCACAAGGAAAATCCTCAGACCCAGGCAGACCCCATGGGCTAATCGCCCCGAGATTAGGGTATAAAGCTGAGAGTCTGAAGGCAGTGTGTGTCCATGCCTCCTCCAAACACTACGGCAGATCCAGGGAAAACATCAGACACTATTTAGTAGACACTCAAATTTCTAGAACATTACCACGGAAAACTTACTCAAAGTTGTATCCATTCAAACACCCACATTACTCCAAAGAACGTATTAGAATAATAAACAGGAAACACTATTAAAATAAACGGTAGGTTAATACAGTGTTTTCATGGCTATTTTTAAAATAATCTTAACTAAGACTTTTATTAGGAATACCCGGCAGTAAACTGTTAATAAGGACATCTGTTGAGCATTTAGACGGTAACTAGATACATAAAATTTTAATCGGCAGTTTCTTCAGTATTTAAGACTATATTGCCATCAACATATTTTTCATAAAGAAAGTCATGCACTCCTGTCAGTTATATTTATTACACAAAGGAACATTTTAATATAATAATGCAGATGTTTTCATTCTATAAACCCCAATGGTACTTAAAGCAGGGATTTTATTACTTGTGCCGAGGGCCAAACAAAGCTATAAACCTGCTAAATTCTAACTCTGCTACTGCTGTTGAGTTGTGCACATCTGAGTTGTAAATTACAATATAAAATAATCAAATATGTATAAAAGTGGTCGTCATGGAAGCAGGATCCCGGATTCATAAGATTTCATAAGAAATCAAAAAAAGAATTTATAAACATCAACACTCCGCTCTGGGTTTATGAAATTCTCTTCCCCAAATACAACGCTGCTCTAATAACTTAAGAAATGGCCTGTCAATCAACGCTACGTACGTTCTCCTCTTCACATCTCCTGATTTACAACTTATTTCCAAAACAATCATATTAGCCACCCTCTCACCTCCATCTTCTATTTACAGTGACCAAATGCTCCATGTTGGCTTATGATGAAGATATGAAAATCACCCAGAAATCTCTCTGATGACAATTTGTAACACACACAGCATTGAGAAATATCTACTGCAAAGTAACAGACTGTAAGGATAGGAAATTCTTTGGCTCTGAGCTAGAACAAAACAGCAAAACAGCTACAAAATCCACATACACACTGAAACATGGAATTTTATATATGTAAGTACATAGAGGTGGTGATAAATTTGAAAATAGAGTAGGTTGTTTTCTCCAAATTTTTGGCTAGCCTTCTATAATCATATTAATACTCTTCCACAAGAAAAAATAAATTATCTTAAGAACTGCATGTATCATGAACTTTAAAGCTCTATCAGCTTTTTCTTATGATTCTTGGCAACTGCTTGACGAAGTATACAATTTCTGAAGTGTCTCATTTAGTAAAACACATTCTCCTACATTACTAAAATGAACAAGAGCAGGAGAACGTGGCACCTATCTTAATGTTACAGACTGCCTCCAATAATCCCTTTATAAAATGTAGATTTGTCATGATTTACACATTTGGAGGAAATCTGCAATTTTCAGCTTTGTAAAATATTTTTTTCTTTGAAAATACAAGGAGTTTGGAGTCTTGTTAGTTCTTAGACTAAATCCCAGTTCAGCCACATATTGAGTGGGTAAACTTAGGTGAGTTATCTGAGCTCTCTGATATTTAGTTTCTTTACTTATAAAATAAAGATAATAATATCAAGCTAATTGAACCACTGGGAGGAAACATGAGCTGATTGTCTATGAGCAACATAGCACAAGTGGAACATAGAAGTAGCTAAAAATCGGTTATGTAGTGTTCTCAGTGATTCATGATGATTACTTTCATCAGATTATTTTATTGTTATGGAAAAAACTGGAAAAGATGTTTACTAAAATTTTCACAAAGCTATGGGTAGGATTATAGGTGACACATCTTGTATTTATGAAATTTTTTTGGACAAAATCACAACAGGCGGGCGCCTGGGTGGCTCAGTGGGTTAAAGCCTCTGCTTTCGGCTCAGGTCATGATCTCAGGGTCCTGGGATCGAGGCCCATATCGGGCTCTCTGCTCGGCGGGGAGCCTGCTTCCTCCTCTCTCTCTGCCTACTTGTGATCTCTCTCTCTCTGTGTGTCAAATAAAGAAATGAAATCTTTAAAAAAAAAAAAAAAAAAAAAAAAAACCCAAAAAAGAAAATTTTTTTAGGAAAAATTGTTTAAAAAAAAAAAAAAAAAAAAAAAAAAAATCACAACAGGCAACTTTATTTGCAGAAATTGATCTAAAAATAAAAAAAATAAATGAAAAGAACTGAGTCTCTATTATGCTAGTACACAGCATATACCAAAAAGACATCAACATTTACCATGAGATCATTTAATATGAATTTTCTATAAAAATGTATGATTTATATCAGAAAGTAAACTATTCTGAAACAGTTCAAGATCCACATTTCGTGGTTTATGTTCTTGGTTCTTTTTTTTTTAAAGATTTTATTTATTTAGTTGGCAGAGAAAGAGAGATCACAAGTAGGCAGAGAGGCAGGCAGAGAGGTGGGGGAGCAGGCTCCCTCCCAAGCAGGGAGCCCAATGCGGGACTCGATCCCAAGACCCTGAGATCATGACCTGAGCCAAAGGCAGAGGTTTAACCCACTGAGCCACCCAGGGGCCCTGTTCTTGGTTCTTTAAAATATACAGTCATGGGGTACCAGGGTGGCTCTGTCGGTTAAGCGTCTGCCTTAGGCTCAGGTCATGATCCCAGGGACCTGGGATCAAGACTGGCGTTGGGCTCCCTGCTCAGCTAGGAGTCTGTTTCTCCCTCTCCCTCTGCCTTTTCGCCAACCCCTGCTTATGCTCTCATTCTCTCAAATAAATTAAAAAAATCTTAAATATATATGCAGTCATGAATTTTTGGGTTTCCAGGGGCCCCTGGGTAGCTCAGTCAGTTGAGCATCCAACCCTTGATTTTGGCTCATATCATGATCTCATGGTCCTGGGATGGAGCCCCACATTGGACTCTGAACTCAAGAGGGAGTCTGCCTGAGGATTCTCTCTCCCTCTCCCTCTGCCCCTTCCCTGCTTGCTCATGCCTGTTCCCTCTCTCTCTGTCTTGCTCCCTTTAAAATGGATTTAAAAAACCATTTAAAAAAATGGCTTCCTAAAAAGAATAAGTTTCCTTTATTTTAACCAGGAAATACCACTCTATAAATAAACCTTTTCTAATCAAAGCTATGGTCTGACAAATGAATGAGTAACATTGATATTTATTCAGTGTAACTCGTTCCAAATAACAAGAGCAAGTGCTCACCTGGCACTTACTAAGGGCTGGGCCCTAAGTGCTTTACCCAGTCCTCTCAATAACCTTAGGAGGTAGGTACTATCACCATGTACTGCACAGAGAGATTATGAAATTTACCTAGTCACAGAGCTCTGCAGTGGCAAAGCTGGGATCCGAACTCAAGTCAAGAGTCTGTGCTCTTGACCTCTATGGTAACACAGGCTTTCCAAGTAATGGATGCTATGAATCATTGACCATTTTGACTATTTCAGAAGACACAGGGTTTGTTAGACTAGGAAAGTGAGATATTCTGCAGGCTATGTCCATGGCTACGCAGTTTACCTCAATTCCTAGAATACTAATGAATGCTCCATTTGTATTAGAAGATATATCTAGATTAAAGCAGTGCTCAGTGTATCTAGTGAATTCTGACACTTGCTTGTGTGCATGTGTGTGCCTGTGCGTGTTCATGTTCATGTGTGTGTGTGTGTGTGTGTGTGTGTGTGTATGAAACAATTATTGACAACTTTGGAACCTGTATCAGAGAAACAGGTGCCCTAAGTGTGTGGAAAACGCTACTGTAAACCTTAAATATGTTTAGTTAGAAAATATGTCACTATTACCACATCTTTGAAATATTTTGTGCAAGTATTCCAAAATATATTTTGAAACTTAATGTCACAATAATTAAGTCAACTCAAAATTAAAAACTTACTTGAAGAAATTTTATTCATCATTTACTGGCACAAATGAAATTTTATTCATCATTTCTTTGGCACAAAGTTCAATCCTCCACTCCAAGTAATACCGGTATGAATTAATGTTCCCCCCTTATAAAGGAGCTGCACATAGGAAATGCAGTGTCACTTGCTGATACAGGAAAATAGAACAGAGGGCATCTTGCAGAGAAGGTATGGAGCTCCTCCTTTGAGAAGTCAGGGTCAGAGGGAAGGAACAGGCTATCATGAGATAGGAGTTTGAGTGGTTATTTTTAAGGATGAGAGACATATTGGTGGGCAGAATCTATAAATCTGAGCATGGAATGGAGAAAAAAATAATGCATTCATAAATGAAGGGCTGAGATTCCACCAAAAGAAATTAGAGCAGAACTCTTAGAAAACAGGTGGAGAAGAGGGTTACATACAGTTTCAGATCTTTTAGGGGCAAAAACTGGGAAAATAAACATGCAGAGAAATTTTCCATCAGGAGTTGGGGAATTAATTCACTTGAATTTTCTTGGGCTCAGAAAAGTACAGACATTAGGTCAACTATGGAGTGAGAGTCGACTAGGATCGTGCATTTGAGGATTTTGAGGTTTGGAACAGCAATGTTGGGAAAATTACATACAGATAGTACAACAGGGCAGCTGAGGTTTGTCAAAGATTCGTTCACGTGAACCCTCCATGATCCCACCACAGCAATATATGGGCCCAGAATATTGGAACTCATTAAGAACACTTCCATTAGATTCTGGATTTATCGCTTATTGACTGTAGATTTATTCAAAGTACTTACACTTCCCACAGACTTATCTGTTAATGGAGGAAATGTGTGTACAGTATGATTCCTATGCATTCCTGTGAAGACACTCAGCCATCTCTACGTATTTCCTGTCTAGAGACTATGGCGCCCATTCACAGGTGGTGGCTACACTCAGTAATGAACAATATGGGAACAGAGCTCACCCAGGGCTGATCACTGAAGAGACAGGAATTGAAAAGGGAAGTGTGAAAGAGTCCACGCGAGGAGGAAAGGCAAGATCCCAGGGGAGGCCAAAGAAGCTAGAAAATGCAGATGAGCTAGGAAGATCCATTTTTACTGAGAAAAGGGATCATGAGGAGAACAAAAGGCAGAGGAAATGAGAAGTGTGCAAAGGGCTGGAGATTGGAGTTAAGAAGGGGTGATTTAGGGTTTCAAGAATGATTTCAAGTAGAGCAATGCTGGTGACCACACAGTCAATGAGCAAGGTGGCAGTGGACAGGGATGGAAGGGGAGGAAATGGGGAATCTGCTAGCCCAGGCTGAGGAAAAACGGACTAAGTTTTCCCTTCATTCGTCCGTAACGTAACGACTCATATTTGTATGAAGTTTCAGTTTAGGAAGCCATATTTGTCACAAATTATTGATTCTCTCCCCCTCTATTGAATCACTACTCCCTGTGAATATTGTGTCATGCTCTTCCTTTTCAAATGAAGCTTAGTGAGGTGACAGTAATTACCCACCTGCTGAGTATCAGTCCATGACCGGCAAGTGCCTGTCCGGCCAATCCTACACCGTTTCCGCACATTCCTGAACATCACTGCCAATTCTACCGAGAACTTGTTTTCCTCTAAAGCAGAAGAAGAAAAAAATCAGAGAAAGCAAGAGGAAATGCATCTAACAGGAAAAAACATTAAACACTTTCACATGTAACCCATGAATTTATGAAGCTGGAAGGTAAAGACAGAGTGAAAAGTAGGGTTTGCCGCCCACCACCTTTCTTGAGAGATAGTCAGATCACAACAATTCATCCAGATTTCCAGTGTCCATAGCAGTGCGGTTCTTTTCTCTCTAAGAAAAGAAAGAATGAACAACCTGCGTTACTGGGTAAATGGACCTAATTCAATAGCTGTGTGACGTCATCTAAAGTCAGCATTACAATAGTCACCATTTTTATGAATAGTTCATAGAGTGTGGAGATACTCTATGAACTATTTTAGAAATATTTCATATTGAAATATTTCAATATGAAATATTTTAGGTGGTACTGGATATATATTCATTACTAGCAGACAACCGGTACATTTTTGTAAAAATTTTTATTAAAGATATAATTTAAGGTAAGGTGATCATGTAGTTTCTTGGTTTTTATCAAGTCTCTCTCTTATCAAATGCCTCTCTCTCTCAGCTTTTGAATGAGAACCCTTCACCTTCAATGTATTATGCAATTTTCTTGAAAAAGACTTATGTTAGGTTCATTTCTTCTTGTCAGTGATGATATCATGTCCTAAATTAGGTTTTATGAAATTTTCAAACGTCTTGTCATATGAAAAGACAAACTTGTTCAATTAAAAAATTATTCTAAGCGCGTTTATCACTACAGCAATACTATTACATAGAGTCCTGTGGAGTCACTTACACAATGTCAAGCACAGAGAGATAAAGAGAGAGAGAACACAAGCACAGAGAGATAAAGGCAAAGCAAAAACAATCCCTCAAGAGTGAGCTCGTATCTAAAACAGCTACTGAATGAAAGTTTTCAGAATTGCTACTGGCTGAGGAGAAGGACAGGAGAAGAAATGAAGACCTCCTCAAATCCGAGCATAATATTTTTAGAAGTAAAAATTTCATTTTTTTTCTCATTAATTTCGCAATCTTTCCTCATGGTCTAAATCATGCCACCTTATCAAACAGCCCACTTTCACCTCCCTGCGCAGTACGTCACTGTCATAAAAATAGCAACCACGATTTTCCCGGTTCCTTTGGAATTAACCAGTTTACCTTCTCCCTTAGCCATTTGGCAGTTTACAGTTTCTCTTCTCTAAAATTTCCGAAAGCCTAATTTCATGCCCCTCCTTTTAAGAGGAAGCCTATAAATGAAGTTTGAAAATTCCACAATGAGTCCGGTATTTGGTTCCAAACGTCCACAGGTTACAGCCGTCTAGGGTGACATATCTTGTCTTTGACGTCTGTACTATGTAAATGACACACGAAAGTGCTTAAGATCTGATTTCCTAGGTGTTATGTGTGCGTGTGTGCGTGTGTGTTTAGAATCACTGGGGTGGAAAACATGACTAGGATACAGGCGAAAAGAAGTCACACAGGGGAAAAAAATACAAAAAGGAAAAGAAAACAGAGTTCCTTGCTCTGTTTTTTCTTGTTTTGTTTTGTTTTGGTTTTGGTTTCTTTGTAACGTCTAACTTTACGCATCCCTTCTTGTTTTCAAATTTCTTCAAAGGGCCAAAATCACTTTCAGGAGCCCCCTTGCTGGTACTTATTAGCGGATCACATGAGGATAAGGGAAAAACGAATTGGAAAGGGCTCCTTCAGCCCCTCTCCCCCCCTTCCTGCGAGCCCCCCTCCGCAGCGCTCCCTGCACCCCACCCCTACCGGTGGGCAGGTGGGAAAGTCCTAAAGAGCAGGGTCGGGAAGGGGAGGGGTTGATAAGCAGCGAATGAACAAGATGGTTTTGTCTCACGCCTGTTCCTCATCTGCCAGACAGTGGTTTGACTTGTAGTTTTGTTGTTGTTGTTGTTGTTGTTTTTTGGGTTTTTTTTTGTTTTTTTGTTTTGTTTTCTTTTTTCCTGGAGGTCGTCTCAGCCCTCAGCTCCACTGGAAAAGCTCGCTGCCCGACCCCAAGGGGGAAAAAATCAAATAGTGCTGCAAAACAAGACCATTATAATATATCAATGTTATTATTTCCAGGCTTAGTGTTGCTTTTCTTTTCTATTTTTTCACCCTCCCCTGGTGTAGCTATGTTTTCACAGGGTGGAAAAAAGAAGAATCCTGTTTTTATAAAGTTGTAAAGAGTTTCTCCAGGCCTTCCTGACCTCTTTCTAGGACTTAGTTGCACTTAAAACTGACCCTGCTTCTCAGCGTCATCGCGTGCTGGCTGGAGGGGCACCCGACTCTCCCGTCTTGCTAGCGGTCTAGCCCCTGGAGCAGCCGCGAGCCCCGCACGTTTGGGGTGTGCAGAAGCACGAGGCATTCCGGCCCTCGCTCGCACGTTTGGGGTTTGCAGAAGCACGAGGCATTCCGGCCCTCGCTCGCACGTTTGGGGTGTGCAGAAGCACGAGGCATTCCGGCCCTCGCTCGCACGTTTGGGGTTCGCAGAAGCACGAGGCATTCCGGCCCTCGCTCGCACGTTTGGGGTTCGCAGAAGCACGAGGCATTCCGGCCCTCGCTCGCTTGCCCAGAGCCCTGGACACAGAACCTGTCCCCCGATGCAGGCCCCTCCTGCGCTCACCCCGGGCTGCAGGGACCGCGCGGGGACCTGGGGGACCAGCGCCCGGCGCTGCTCCCTGTCCCTTCTTCACCAGCGGAAATTCTAAACCCTGCATTAGCAAAAACGCTGAGACGAACGGAGGAAGTTTTAGCCTAATAGTGTATAATCTTCCTCCAGGAGCCTGCCGTTTAGAGTAATTCTGTGATGCATTTCCTTCCCATTACTTCCCATTCCTTTCTCAAACACAGTAAAAAATAAAAAAATGAAAGAGCGTCCACATATTTCCAGGACATCCTTAGACTTTAGTAATCGGCTAGTTCCCGTTTCCTGAAGGTCCTCACCTTATTCCTCCCCTTTTATGACGTCATGCACATGCAATATTATGTATGGTAATGGGCTGATTGGTGTCTAACATTCAGTGTACCTTATCCTAAGTGTAACAGAGTCTGCACAAGTGTGACTTCACTGAATCTTTGCACATAAAAATGGAAATTAAAACTGACTGCAGTTTAATTCTGTCTCTGGCGGCAAAAGGACTTTGTTAAACTAATAACAAAATTAGTGGTTTAAAGTGGAAAGCATAGTAAATTAGTAATTTACACTTTAATACTTGAATACAATAATACAGCATGGTCACAGTCTTTTGATTAACAAATTATTCTAATCAACAAACCTTGTTTATGAAATATGTGGTAGAAAATTTTAAGGGATGCTCCATTAAAATACACATATTATAAGAATAACACTGAATTGGATGATATTTTTGGAAGGCCCTTCTACAGTGTCTCAGGATAAACATCATGACTTGATTTACAATGTATCGTTTTAAGTAAAAAAATGATGCTTGATTTATAATTGAGTCCACATGTCTTATTAAAATTGATGATAGGCATACTCAGATATGAATTAAAGAATTAAAGGAATGCAGTTATTAAATTTAATTTTTTATAAGAATATACTATTTAGAGACATGAACCATATTATTTTCAGAAGAGGCTAATGTCAAAAACCTATTATATTGGGACATATTCAACATTTAGGGAGAGAGGAGAAAATACTATATTATACAGAAAAGTTTTGAAATTCTTACTTTATTACACATTATCCAATACAATCATGTATAAAATAGATAGGTGTTGGGGTTTTGATATTTATCTTTATTAACTTTCTCTTGAGCTCATGCATGAGGTGTTCTCGGTCAGAAGCAGTTTTATTAATAAGTGCATTGCCTGTTTGCCTTGGCTCTGGTGCTACTGTGAGAGCCAGGTCAACTGTCCCATGTAGTAGCCAGGTGCCCACCACTAAGGGACAAGAGAAAATGATTTGTTCCTGCTTTTAAGGGGGTTGGAGACCGCTGTACCTCTCCCCTCTGAAAGGACATCCTTGGAAATGTAATGCTTCTGAAAGCTAACCCTAGCCCTTTGGTATGTAAATAAAATTTCTCCAAGATCTGTCAAGGGTCTCAGCTTTTAAGATCAAGATAAGCCTATCTTCAAGTTCAAGGGCTTAATCACTTTTTTTTTCCTTTCCTATGGACCAGCAAGGAAGCCTTGGGATGAGAAATGCCTCCTGACCCAGCGCTAGAGACCCCTGGTCCCAGACCCATCTTTTTTTCTTTCTTTCTCTCTCTTTTTTTTTTTTTTTAGTGAGAGAGAGCATGTGGGTGTGTGAGTGTTTGTGTGTGTGTGCGCGTGCATGCACACAAATGAGCAGGAGCTAGTGGAGGGGGAGAGAGAGAGAGGAAGAAGATCTCAAGCAGACTCCTCACTGAGCATGGAGACTGATGTAGGACTCAGTCCCAGGACTCTGAGATCATGACCTCAGCCAAAATCAAGAGCTACCCACTTAACCCATTGAGCCACCCAGGGACCCCCCCTCCCCAGACTCATCCTTAAAGAGTCTGGTTCAGCCACCTATCCGGAAACCAGAATCCCCATGGATGCCCCTCTCAAAGTCACAGTGAGATGGTGCATTGTCCCAGAGGCCCAGCTGGTTGCTGGGGACTAGGTTCTGTCCCAGAAGCTATGCAGATATGGGACCACCCAAGGCCAGAACCCAGGAGTGAACTGTCAGCAAGCCCAGGCAGCAAATCTATCACCTCCCAGGAAGCTAAAAGCAAACCCACAGGCCCCATCAAACTCCCAGGCAGTGACATGGACTTCAAGGCATGGAATCTTGGGGTCCCAACCCCAAGTTTGCAAAGGTCCAAGGCAACAGCATTTTGAACGCATGGCTCCATTACATATCCTTGGGGCCAACTGGGGCCATTACATATCCTTGGGGCCATTACATATCTACAGGGTGAGGTGTCTAGAATTTGTTTCAGGAGACCTTCCTGCCTGTACCTAGCTTTTCCCTGGAGCACAGCCCCAGGGCATTCATTGTTCCCTCTGACCTAGCCCCACCACCAGCACTCTGAGATGCGGGGCTTGGTTCCTCCACCCAAGCCCTTCAGTGAGGAGATGTTCTCCACTTTTGAACGCCATAGTGTTCCTGGCTTTCATTTCTTGAAGACCAACAGACGTCTCCAAGTTCTAGGGCTTCATCTCTAATCACAAATACCAAGAAAGAAAATGCACAGGTCTCGTGTCTCCGGGGACTTAGTCCAGGCTGTAACTATTTGACCCTATCCAGGACAAAAGAGAAGCTTTATTATCCTTTCCTTTTGGGGTCAGAGAAATTAGCTATACAAATGGCTACAGATGTAATTCTTCTGATATTTGAAGAGGCTTACAAGGCTGGGTATTCTACAAGAGTTCTGAGAAAGCCAGGGAAGTTCTATTTTCCCATAATATCCCTCAATATTAAATAATTCTAGTTAATGGATCTAATTATACTAGACAAAATTGAAGAATGATAGCTCTTTATTTAAACTGCTTTATATATAAAATCAAGATCAAACAGTTAAAGAAAACAGGTATTCAACTTTGAAACAAAGAAAAGTGGTCAGTTCAGATATTTTTTAAGTATTTAGAAAACGTATTTTAAAATCATACTAATGTCAAATCCTACACTAAATAAATAACTACTAAGTGAAATAACTGCTCCCTTTTTCTTTACTAATTCATGGCAAATCCATACTTTTTAAGAACAAAAATAGCTATGTATGGTATACAGAGTAAATAGAATATGTTTCTCTGTACTTTCTCCATTAAAGAGAACAGAGTTTAGGGTCATGCGATAACAATTTAATATATCCTCTTATATATGTAGCTGAGGATGTTTATGCATTCAAAGTTCTCATGTGTTTCTTGACTTCCCACATAGTAATGCAAATTCCTAATTAGAGGGCATTGGGAGAGATCATTTGCAAGATGCATACTTTGGTGTCATTTGTTTCATCCAATATGTCTTTTATTAATTTCAAACTCTTAATACACAAAAGCATACTGTAGTCTCTGATATGGTTTTCCAGCACTAGAGTTAATGTATGTGGAACAACTGGCATGGTGTCTAGCATATCATTAACACAAAATAAATTGCAGCATTTGTTGTTAGAGTATTGCTTGCTCATGCCTTTTGCAAATCTGGAAAAAAGTAAAGTCAAGTGTAGGAAAAGAAAGGTTTCTTTATGGAAAAACATAGCTCAGGGCCCTGATGATATATCATCTAATTAGGTGAGTCATAACACCTCATGATACTAAGACTTACCTACCTAACTGTTAAATGCATTTAAGAAAATCAGGGCAGTTTTCTTCTATAGTAAGATTAGGAAGATAAGGAAGTATTTTAGAATTATCACATGCTAAAATTATCCTCAGTTGCTGAGTAAGGTGTAGAAAATAACCTGGGCGCTCAGGTACTGCAAACAAGCTCAATGAAAAGCCACCTAATGAATACAGACACTGTCTGTTTGTTCTCCTAACCTCATTATGGCTACAAACTGGCATGCTTGCCCTTCTGTGTACATCTTCTTTATTATACTGTAGACTGTCCTCCTGACTCCTGATCTCATTTAACTGATCTAGAAATGGATGTTTAAAATGCAAAGCTTCCCTGTGTTTGCTGTTAATTGACATTATCAACAGGGTAAGTATTTGCAAGGAATTTGCTTTTTAACAAAATGGCTAACCATCTGTCCAAAGACAGACTGCAACTCCCAAATAGAGAATTTGACATGGGAATAGCAGTACCTGCCTTTGGAGCTCATTGAAATGCTTTGTACACTCCCTTTTTATCCACAGAGGTGACTGGTAGATAGATGGCTTAAGCATTTCCGGGAAAAACTGTGGGTTGTTTGGACGGAGGGCAGAATGCTAGAGCAGGAACCACGGAAGACTGGGCCATGTCTCTGCCATGGTGGCCAAAACTTTCCTGCAGACACTCGTACAGTGACATTACTAGGTTCCTTCTTAACCACGTGAGTTTAAAAAAAAAAAAGCAGGGGTAGGGGGGCTTTTATTTTCATCAGATGGTCTTGCAGAGAGGTGTGGAGATGAAACATTTGTTGCTCCTCTTTTACCGGTTCTCCAAGTAAGTTTTCTCATTAAGGTTTTTTGTTTTTGTTTTTCCTAAGATTTTATTTACTTATCTGAGAAAGAAAGAGCATGAGCAGGGAGGGGCAGAGGGAGAAGAGAGAGAGAATCTGAAGCAGACTGTCCTGAGTGCAATGCCCGACAGGGCTCCATCTCACAACTGTGAGACCTGAGCTGAAACCAAGACTCTGACACTCCAACTGAGCCACCCAGGTGCCCCCTCATTAAGCTTAAGAAAAAAAAAATCCTGACAATCAGTCCTAGCTGGGATCCTTACTAGCAGCCCAGCAAAACTCAGTAATACAAGACAGAGTTGATCCCTTCAGCTAGGAATGGAGCCATGCTGGGAGGGGGTTGAGGGCTCTGGGGCTGATCAAGGGAAAAGATAAGATGGTGAGAGGCAGTAACACACATTTTGTTAGGCAGCACCTGAACAGAGTTGCATGAGAGAGGAGGTCCCTCACAGCATGGGACTGGGCAGGGGTTTATGGTAAGGAGGCTTCCATCCAGAGTGGGAGGGGCAAAGGAACTTGAGGGGTGGGGGGTGGGAGAACAATCAAAGACCAGGCTTGAGTCCAGGTGGTGTTGCTCCACAATGTGGTGGGGAGTTTCTCCTCACAGACTCCAAAGGACAAGTGCTTGTGTCTTAAAGTCATAGATTATTCTATCAATGGCCAGTAGATGCTGAGTGTAGTTTCACAGGCTGCGTAGAGCAGACAGGGGACACTAAAATGGCAAAATATCTGCTTTCTTGGACTAGTACGCACACAATGGAATGTGTAAAATTTTGGATTTGGAGCCTGTGGGCTTTTGAGCTAATGGGTGTCAGCCTCCTGTGAAGTTACCCAAAAAAGCCTGGAAACCAATATACAGAGGTCATCTTCAGCTCATGTATATAACAAGCCACTGTCTCACAACACTGAGAATGACAATCCCCAGTGCCATATCTTGAGTTTGAGGAATTTCCCAGGATGATAAAATGGGGATAAAGATGAAGGTCCAGAAAGCGTGGTGTTAATATGAGTCTGTGTCAGAAAATCATTCACATTGAGTGTTTTAGAAATTAATCACCTTGTCTTTGACCAAGCATACAAACAGAAAGTCTCTCACATATGGTTACTTTTGTCTTATTACAATGATAATAAGTTAAATACTTACCAAAGGGTTTATTTGCTTTCTGGTATATTTTCTCTTTATTCTTTTCCTAGACAATGTCTCCAGAAATTTTCTCTTCCTTTCCTCCAAACGCTGTTTGACATAGTTTCATTTTTCTTTTCAAAAAATCTCCAGATTTCCTTTTCCTAGTAAAATCATTCAAAAACTGCTCAGCAGAAAATATTAGGATTTTCTTTCCATTCCTACACATTCTGACACTTAGTCAAACATTGTAACATTACTTAACTTTCTTGATCTATGGGAGGGGACAGTAAATAGAGACCCCACATTATCTCCCATGGGACCCGAGGACACAATGCCTGCTGCAAACTGCAACCCAGTCAGAACATCAGGGCATGATCTCCCTAATTCCCTCTTACCAAGTAGAAGAGGGCCAAGTTACAGGTTAAAGCATTTTATCAATGAAGGTAATAGTACAGAAAGAGACTCTCTGCAAGACACACAAAGAGGGAAGACTTAAAGCTGAACGTGAAGTCAACATTGAGAAACAAATCTTCTGATAAAATACCTTACTCTAAATACAATTAGTGCTACAGGAATTTGAAGCATGTAGTATATTCAGAGTAACTATACCAGCAATAAACCTCAACTCTAGCTCAATTTCCGCTAAGGCTAATTCAATACTCTGCCAAAAAGCCCTAACAGAAGAAAGACCTGCCAATTTCTAGGCTTAAAAGATACTTATCTGACTCTCTATCGTCCTACCCAGGTATCTATCTTTCATCAAAAATTTCTGAGGGAAAAAAAGAAAAAAAGTCAAGGAAAAGAAAAACAAACCCATGTCAACAGACAAAATAACCAACACAATCAGGCTCAGGTATGGCAGAGATATTAAAATTATCAGAAAGGGGATTTAAAAATGTATAGTTAATATGTAAAAAGCTTTAATGGAAACAAGGGACAACATGAAAGAGCATAAGGGCAATTTCATCAGAGAAATAGAAATTATAAGATAGAAAACAAATAAAATTTCTAGAAATAAAATAGTAAAAAATGTTTCCTATAGGCTCATCAGGCTCAGCTTAGCCAATATAAGAATCAGGAATTTGAAAATAGATTAATAAACATTACCCAAAGTTAAAACATAGGAGAAAAAAATTAACACACACACACACATGTCCACATATGTGGGAAAACACCAAATATGACTAAGATACATGAAATTGGATTCCCCTGAAGAGAAGAGAGAGAATGAGAGAGGTAGAGAGATGGGGACAAAGAAATATTTGAAGAAATAATACCCAAGTATTTACCAAAATTAATAGACACAAAAGTACAGATCCAAATAGCTCAGGAAACATCAAGCGAGAAAAATAAAACCCACACCTGGATTTATCAAAGACAAACGACTAAAAAGACAAGCCAAGAGAAAATCTTACAGGTAAATGAAGACAAAAATATATTGCAAATATGGGGACACAGGAAATAGTACAGACCTCTCACAATAAGCCCAGGTAAGCAGAAAGACAATGAAGAGGCAAGTTTGAAGTGCTGGGAAGTTATAAAAGCCCAACAACCCAGGTTCTACATCTAGTGACAGAATCCTTCCCAAATCTAGAAGAAATAAGGTCTCTGTGACTAAGATATATGAGGAAAATTTATTGCCAATGACCTGCACCATAAGGGATTTTTAAAGAAAAACTTGAACACAGAAGTAGAAAACCAGATAAACATGGATCTACAGAAACAAATGAGGACTGCCAGACACTGAATAAGTTAAAGTGAATTTAAAATGTATTCTTTCTTATTATAGATTACGCTAAAAAATGACTTAACTGTCTAAAGCAAAAAAGGCAACAATATTTTGTGTTTGTAATGTATGTAAAAGTAAAATATATGACACAAATCACAAATAAATAAATGACAGGGAGAAATTGTGAGTATAGGGTGTCAAGGTCCTTAAATTACATGTAAATTATTTGGAAGTAGTTTGATGAATAAAGGTGCATATTTTAAATCATAGGGACATCACTAAAAACAATTTTTAAAAGAGTTATAAATACAATCCTAAGAGTAAAGATAAAATGGTATCATGAAAAATAATCCAAAACAAAAGTAGAAATAGATGAAAAAAGAAACAAATATAAAATATATATAAAACAGTAAGCACAATCATAAACCTTAAGTCAACTCTGTTAATAATGCCATTAATGTCAATGGTCTAAAGTCACCAAATAAGAGAGAAATCGTAAGTTTGTGGGGGAGGGAGTGGGTCATGTGCCAACTGTAGACTGTCTACCAAGAAAAAATACACTTTGTGTAAATGCATAAATGGGTTAAAACTAAGGGAAAAGAAAATTATATGCTATATTCCACTGCCTGGGATAAAGACAGACATTATATATAAAAGAGTAATTATCCAAGAAGACATAAGAATCTTTAACGTGTGTATACACAGAGTTTTAAGGTCCATGAAGCTAGAACCAGGATTGAAAGGAAAAATAGGATTTACAACAGTCAAATGATTTTGAAAAGGAAGACAGAAAGAATTGTAATGATTCACACTTTTTCATTTCTGGACTGGGCGTAAAGCTGTAGTCATGCAGACATTTCAGAGACATAGGTGAATGAAACAAAGGATTCTAGAAGGAGACTCACACACACAGTCAGCTGATTTTCAACACGGTACCAAAAACATTCAATGGAGAAAACAAGGTCTTTTCAACAAATGTTGCAGGAATTTATGGATATTCGTATGCAGCAAAATAAATATCTCTCTCTTTCTACACCTTGTTCAAAAATTAATTTAACATGGATCATATAAGGTGCTCTGTTTCTAAGTGTGTAACAACCAACTCTGTGAGGAGTAGGGGGAGAAAGCTTTACATTTTTGCATTTGTTGATTTTCGTGGTATAAATAACACGGACATGGCTTTTCTTCAGTTAATAATCAGGAAATTTACAAAAGTTTATGGTTTTAACAACTGGCTCTTGAGAGCCCACATGGTCTAGCTGTCTAGAGCACAACACTTACTCCTAAGTGAAAAACGTAAACTAGAAATGACCCAAAGGAATCAAAAGGAGAAAAATTTCATGAGCTTGGTGAAGGCAAAATTTCTTAAATACAATACCAAAAGTATAAGCTATCACAGTCCCAAGTTATTTACCCAAATGTAAGGAAAACCTGTGTTTAGGATGCCTGGGTGGCTCAGTGGGTTAAAGCCTCTGCCTTTGGCTCAGGTCATGATCTCAGGGTCCTGGGATCGAGTCCCACATAGGGCTCTCTGCTCAGCAGGGAGCCTGCTTCCTCCTCTCTCCTCTCTCTGCCTGCCTCTCTGCCTACTTGTAATCTCTCTCTGTGTGTAATAAATAAATAAAATCTTTTAAAAATAAGATAAAGTTGCATTTCTCGTGATGCTGCTATTTTTTCTTTGAAAGCTACATATGCTGCAGGTGGGAAATTATGACAGGCTGGAACCAAGTGAGTAGGGGTTGGGCATGTGTTTTATGCCTGCACAACTAAGCAGTGTTCAGCCATGACACAGTCACATGCATTTTTACAAGGGACAATGGGACACAGAAAATGTGAAATGTCAACATTGCATACTTCAGTTTCTCCAAACTCCAATAAGTTTTTATATTCATGTTGCAGCAAGCCTCATGAGAGTGACTTAGATTTGATCATAACACTTGCATTCTTAAACCTGTAAAGCATTCACCTTTAAGCTCAATTCCAAATTCCTCTTCACGTCTCATGGGCTTTTTCCTCTAACTTCCTGTGTCTTCTCCAGCGCTCCTCCTCAGGGAGGCTGTGCTGATTAAATCTTCCCCAATCCTCTCAAACGTCACAGGAGCTTGCTTACACATCACCTCCCCACGAAGGCTTCCCTACAGGGAGGATGATTGTCCCTCCAACATGTCTCTGCTCTGGGGCCCTATGCCTCTCAGGGCCCTGACACTCGCTGTACAGAGTGGTAGTTACCTATCTACTTGGCCAAATCCCCCCCCAACCGCTTGCCTCATGCATTGTGACTAGTCAGGTCATCATCTTACTTCAGCACTGAACCCTAATACATAAATAAAAAAACTTTTTGAGTCTGGCTGGCAAATATATTAAGCCATCAAGTTAAGCACTTTCATGCTGGTATTTAATTTGGCATTTTATACTTGGTCAAAAATATTATTAAATTCATAAATAAATGTTAACCTCAGATATATTTAACTTACAAATATAATGAATCATTGATTGATGGAGAGAACAGGAAAAGTTTTGCAAGATAGGCATCTGGCCACAATAATCAATTAGAGAAAGGAGCTTTCAGCCCTTCCTGAAATTTTCTGAGGAGCGCTCCCAGTGCGGGATGATGCCATGATCCATTATGATGCGGGATGATGCCATGATCCATTATGATGCGGGTCTCAAGCCAGGGAGTCTGGACTCAGCCCTTGGCTGGGACGGCCGGCAGTGCTATCCAAACTCGTTGACTAACCTCGGCTTCAGTTTTCTCTGCCATAGACTGGAGAACATGATCGAATCTGGCTCATCAGAAGACATAAAATGTGGGCAACACTTTGAATGGCACCTGGTACCTGGCCAGCTTTTAATAAACCCTCGTCATTTTCAGTAGTGATACTGATTAGCCTCTGAGTGAGAGTTCTAATGGAGACACCAGGGAAAGAAACCTGTTAAGGGTTAATACTTGGCTTTTGCATTAACGTGTTTCGGGTAGAGTCTGAAGCAAGTTTCAGAATCCAACAAACATGAAGGAAACCCACAGACATGACTATTACAATAAATATTTAAAGACCATTTGAATGCTGTAAATAAACGGTATCCTCCGTATGTCTCCTGGATATGTTAGTAGGGTTTTCTGGAAATCTATCTCATGATATTTTACAGTTCCCTAGTCCCAGGATTGGGAATCACAATCAGCAACATGAATCAGCGGTTCAAGCATCAAATTCGATTCGACAAGGAATATTAAGTCGGCAGTGTAGCAGGTTCGGTTTTATGTTTCGAACCTAAAATCCTGTTTAGTTAGATGCAAAAAAACAAAACCCGCTAACCATACATATTAATTTAAAATGAACCAGTCTTGGCAGGTGAAATTTGTCCGCTTAGAAAGCCTCATGGAGGAAAGCAGGGATAAAGTGTTCCATCGCTGACTCCCTGAAAGTCACACAATAAACAGATTTGCCACCCATTACAGATGCCTCTGTTTCAAATCAGAGCTTAACAATATCTGAAGTGTAAAAGATTTTCACTAAGAAGAATAGATTTTACCAAGATAGAAATCACAGCGCATCCCTGATTTCCCTAATCCTGTCATAGAGACCCTTATATTGCTTGTCCCCTCCATCCGGAGCCGACCCCAATACATCACTGAGTTCATCCTTCACCCTCAGCCATCTCCCCTGCTTTTTTGACCAAAGAGCACCTGAGTTTATACATAGAAGTCTGGTATCATTAGATTGGGCCTGATATTTGCATAAGTGTAACAAGAATGACAACAGACCGCACAGGGATTTTTAAATGTGCATTGCTGGAATTTTGCTGAGGGACTGCCTCTCTCTGGAAGCTTCTCTTGGATAGACAGCCAAGCCAAGAACAGAACATCAGGCTTCATCTGCAGTACTTACAGATTTAGGTGAATTCCTCTCTTCTTGAGGTCCCTGAGATAGCCTCAAATTCCTGGGCCTGCCAGGAAGTGAATTTCCCTCCTCACCTGTAAGGATAGGAACCCCAGAATCCAGGCACCAGGCTGGTTTTTCCAAATGGACTTTGTAAGCACTGGCCCCTTCAAGTCAATCTTAGTTCCATTAAACTTTCTGGTCATAGCTGATTCCATGCACATCATTCTCAAATACGATAGGCCAATCAGAGCCATGGTTATATAACCATTTTTTTTTCTAATTATATCCTGTTATAAAGAGAATGCATTCCTATGGAAATTATGCAAATGATTCTATTGCCATGAAAATGAGAACATTCAATAAGAGTTTCCAAATTCTGGAGGGATCAAGCAGGGAGAAAAAGATAAATGGTTCATTTCAAATGTTTTGCTTCCCTCCTTCCCCAGGTTGCTAGTCTTTTAATTCACAGAGAATAAAAATATATTCTACTTGTATTGTTATGTAAGTTTGGAGAAAGTCTTCACTTAAAGTACCCTCCTTGGTTCTCAGTAACAGTACTGTGACCCACTGTTTTTCTTTTCTTTTCTTTTTTGAAAGATTTTTATTTATTTTTTATTTTATATTATTTTATTTTATTTTTTCAGTGTTCCAAGATTCATTGTTTATGCACCACACCCAGTGTTTCATGCAATACGTGCCCTCCTTAATACCCACCACCAGGCTCACCCATCCCCTCATCCCTCTCCCCTCTAAAACCCTCATTTTGTTTCTCAGAGTCCACAGCTTCTCATGCTTCATCTCCCCCTCTGATTTTCCCCAATTCACTTTTCCTTTCCTTCTCCTGATGTCCTCCATGTTATTCCTTTGCTCCACAAGTAAGTGAAACCATATGATAGTTGATGTTCTCTGCTTAACTTATTTCACTCAGCATAATCTCCTCCAGTCCCATCCATGCTGATACAAAAGTTGGGTATTCATCCTTTCTGATGGCTGAGTAACAATCCATTGTATATATGGACCATATCTTCTTTATCCAGGATGCCTTTGAAGGGCATTTTGGCTCTTTCCACAGTGTGGCAATTGTGGCCATTGCTGCTATGAGCATTGGGCTACATATGGCCCTTCTTTTCACTACATCTGTATCTTTGGTATAAATACCCAATAGTGCAATTGTTGGGTCATTGGGTAGCTCTATTTTTAATTTTTTGAGGAATCTCCACACTGTTTTCCAAAGTGGCTGCACCAACTTGCAGTCCCACCAAAAGTGAAAGAGGGTTCCCCTTTCTCCACAACCTCTTTGACACTTGTTGTTTCCTATCCTGTTAATTTTGGCCATTCTAACTGGTGTAAGGTGGTATCTCAATATGGTTTTCACTTGAATTTCCCTGATGGCTAATGATGATGAATACTTTTTCATGTGTCTGCTAACCATTTGTATGTCTTCTTTGGAGAAGTGTCTGTTCATGTCTTCTGCCCATTTTTTGACATGATTATCTGTTTTTTTGGATGTTGAGTTTGAGGAGGTCTTTATAGATCTTGGATATCGGCACTTTGCCTGTAGAATACTTTATCCAGCAAGACTGACATTAAGAATGGATGGAGAGATAGAGAGCTTCCAAGATCAGCAAGGTTTCAAAGATTATGTGACCACCAAGCTGGTACTACAAGAAATATTAGGGGGAGTTCTATAAAAGAGGAAAGAACCCAAGAGTGACATAGAACAGAATTTACAGAGATAATCTATAGAAACAAGGACTTCACAGGCAACATGATGTCAATAAAAACTTATCTTTCAATAATCACTCTCAATGTGAATGGCCTAAATACTCCCAAAAAAAGGCACAGGGTTGCAGACTGGATAAAACAACAGGACCTGTCCTTATGCTCTCTACAAGAGACACATTTTGAACCTAAAGATACATCCAGACTGAAAGTGAAGGGATGGAGAAACAACTTTCATGCCAATGGGCCTCACAAGAAAGCTGGGGTAGCGATTCTCATATCAGATAAATTAGATTTTAAGCTAAAGGCTGTAGTCAGAGATACAGAAGGACACTACATCATTCTTAAAGGGTCTGTCCACCAAGAAGATCTAAAAATTGTAAATATTTATGCCCCCAACTTGGGAACAGCCAACTACATAAGTCAACTCTTAATCAAAATAGTCATATTGATAAGAATACATTAATTGTAGGGGATCTTAACACACCACTCTCAGCAATAGACAGATCATATAAGCAGAAAATCAACAAAGAAACAAGAGGTTTGAATGACATATTGGACCCTATGGACCCCATAGATATATGCAAAACATTCTACCCTAAATCAGCAGAATACTCATTCTTCTCAAGCACACACGGAACTTTCTCCAGAATAGAGCACATACTGGGTCAGAAGGGCTCAACCAATACCAAAAGATTGAGATTATTCCCAACATATTCCCAGACCAAATGCTTTGAAACTGGAACTCAATCACAAGAAAAGGTCTGGAAGGAATTCAAACACTTGGAAGCTAAAGACCATCCTGCTCAAGAATGTTTGGATCAACCAGGAAATCAAAGAACTTAAACAATTCATGGAAACCAATGAGAATGAAGACAATTGGTCCAAAACCTATGGGATACAGCAAAGGCAGTCCTAAGGAACAAACACATAGCCATCCAACCTCACTCAGAAAAACTGAAAAATCCCAAATACACCAACTCTCTTTACACTTAAAGAACTGGAAAATCAACAACAAATTAAGCCAACCCCATGCACAAGAAGGGAAATAATTTAGAGCAGAGATCAATGAGTTAAAAATTAGAGATACAGTGAAACACATCAACACACCTAGAAGCTGGTTCTTTGAAAGAATTAATAGGATCAATAAACCACTGGCCAAACTAACCCAAATGTTTCATTTTCAAAAGTATAATCCGTTAAATTGTTACAAGCTATAGATAGCTTAAGAGAAAAGCAAAAGGGGTTCCTTATATCCAGAAAACAGAGCATTAAAGAACTTGCACTGTTCCACACAAAACTGTAAAAAAATATATATATATTATCACTCTTCATCAGTTAGTCCCGTCCCATGTGATTAATTCTTGTTCTGCTTTATCTCGGGTTAGCAGTTTTATGAACTTGTCAGCTTCTCCATCAGAGTGCTGGAAATCCTTACTCGGTCCAGCGGTATGGTCTGAAGTATGTTTAAGCAAAGTCATAAGAAGTCTGTACCCCAGAGTATCTGTCATAATTTTTTCCACAGGTCTCTGAGATGGTCCCTTCTAGTTGAAGACCAAGCATTCGGGTCTGCAGCTGATGGCAAAACTTTTGGAAAAGAATCAGAATAAACTAAAACCTACCTGTGGATGACAAAAGACTTTGACTATGGCTAAAGATCTGGTGAGAATTCATTTTTGACAAAGAAATTTGGTTATTTCTGTGGCATATAACATTTTAAAATAATAACCAGAATCATGACTGATAAAATTATACCAGGACATACAGACAGCAAAGGCATGGGCAAATTTCTCAAAACTTCATATAGTTCCTGAAATATTTATAATAATTACACTTACCTATACATACGTTACTTAGGGAAGGTTAAGCATCTCTTCCTATTTGATAAAAATTTTCACGCAATTGAACATATCAAATAAATTTAATTACTCTTTTTGCAAGATGAAAAGACAAACCCTTTGAGATTTTCCAGAGACCCTCTGAGAAATCTCAAAGCCAGTTTGATATTATAAAGATCTCATTTAGAATTTGACTTGGGAAGGCAAAATATCAAAAAATGTCAAATTTTGAATAAATAAAATTAATTGAACAAATAAGATCCTAAGCCTTAAAAAAAGCTACATATTTAACCAAAGTAATAATAAAATAATTCAAAAGTAAGCATAAAAAGTGAAATGATAGTAAGAAAACAAAACAAGACAAAAACTTAACTCATTAAAAAGTGGTAAGATTCACTTCTCTTAAATCATTAAGAACATAATGAAATCAACACAAAGCACGGATAAGACAAGGATCTTGGTTTCCCAGGGGGATTACTAAAAAAGTTAACAAGCAAACAAACAACAACAAAAACTCTAAAGTTTAATAATCTCTTATTGAGAGAAGACCAATAATCAAAGAACACTTTGTTGTTTTAAAAGAGAAAAAGCCAAATTCTAGTTTTGCATTTATGTACTACTAATACTGAAACTCTTAAAAAGAAACTTATAAATAAAACCATTTAATCTTATCCAGCTTTGATATCACTAGATAGGATTCCTTTTTCAGGACTCCTTTTTCCCAAACTGCCTGTAACTTTCCTACACATTCAGGTTTTGTCCTTTATTTTCACCTTTTCCTTTAGGGCAAAATTGCTCGTTCCCCATACCAAAACTACATCCCACAAAGCCTACGTACTTTGTGTATGGTGTTGTTTCTCTTCACCCTCATTATTTCCCGTAGCTTTATGTTCATATGTTGATTATAATGTTTAACTATTAGTACCTTTACTTCCTTACAGAAAAAACTAGGGAGTAAACAGTGATGAATTCTGTAGCAAACTGCCAAATTTTAGGAACGTACATGTCATAATTTCTATAGGTACATGCTTCCTTGTAGTGTAACTTTTCAATGTGGCCAAAAGAACATGTTTATTCAGACTCAAGTATATTTAGCTTCTCGAAGCCATATGAAAATAGGAAGCCCAAAGCATAGCAAAAACTCAAATGTAAGCTTAACAACGAATGTTTCAATAGGTTCTCTTACTTAGAAATTAGGACCAGATATCTACGACTTCACCCTAAGGTTATAAGTTACCAAAAAGACATTGGAAATATATTTCAGGAAATATGTGATAACAGTAAACAAAACCGGATATCATCTCAAGTTATTTTTGTTGACTCTTTTTATAGCACATGCATGTCAGGCAAGTATCCCAAAAGCAAAAACCTAAAAAAAAGTTAAATATATGGGATTTCTTTTGTTTGTTTTACCATCATGCTTGATCTATATCATCTTATTATCCATCTATCGATCCTATTCACATGTACGTATCAGCAATCATCACCATCAATATATGCCCTGATATACTTTTTCCCATACATTTCTGACTAACAGGACTTATTGTAATTCCCAAATGTATGTCTTTGGAGTGAAAGCGAGTGCTCTGAAGAGGATGCACTTTCCCAAAAGATTCAGGAAGGGACGTGCCCCCACCCAGCACCTGGTAGAGACCAGGACCCTCCCCTTCTGCGGGAAAGCCCGGCGTGATGGAGCGTGTGAGTGGAGCTCTGTTCTTGTTTTCTAACCAAGGCGATAACCACCAGGGTTGGCAGGATAAACTTCTATGATGCCAAAATATCATCGGTAAACCACGGCTCTGTGTTTTTCTGTGCTGCCGTTAAGAAATCACATTAACTACCTTACAGGCCAGTAAGGCTAACTTCATAATATTTAATCTGCATGAAACCGTCTCAAGTCGTCCATAGAAAATTCTCAATATCTTTGGTTTAAAAACTTCACATTATCAAAATCTACATTTATTTTATATTCAGTTGCAATATTATTTTTAAAATTCCTGACCTCACTGGGAAGTAAAACATCCCTGTATGTAATTATTAAACTTCTAGCTAATCTACCTTATTTTCTGTTGTATGAAGTGATGGAGGGTCTTTTTGAGGTTTTCTGTCTGGTGGTAGAGCCCAGCAAAGAACCCAGACGAATACTATTACACAGTAGACAATCATCTCTTAAAACATAACACTTCATTACTTACCAAGACCAAGCCGTTTATTATAAACAAATACAAAGTTGTTAAAGGTACATTGTGCCTTACTTTTTTGAATTGGAATGTGTCGCTTCTAATATTTTATATCATAAAAATACATAATATATGTGAATAAGTATTTGACGTAAATCAATATTTTATATTTATGTAATATAAAATTATATAAAAGATAAAATGGGAGGTACCAAAAGTAAAATGAAAACTCAGAAAAACATTGGGCGACACATTTTGTTTTGCCTCATTATTACGTACCTCCTAAAATATATTTTCATCAGATTAGAATATAGTAAAAACACTTAATCCAACTAAATGACATTTACCATTTCTAAAATCTGCTTTAATTCTATCTAATTAGTTTTAATTTTAATTTTAAAAACTAATTTTAAAGCTAATTATGCTTTTAAGGCAAGAGATCTAAATGCTTAAAGAACTCTCTGACTCCAGGTTCTGAGAGATTTCTCTCACCAGAGGTTAAGCCAAAACCTTCATGAACAGCTTGAAGACAAGATGCTCAATTCAAGCATACCTTATTTACTGTGTGCACTTGATTTCCTACATCTTTCTCTAGAACTCTAGAGAGTGACTTGTGTCCATTGTAAAATATACAATATTGTTGGGAAAATGAGCTCTTTGTAATTACATGTTTGTGCATTTTCAGTCCCCTGTCTTTGCAGAAAGTTTTGACAAGAAAACCAAAGGGAAGAAAATGATTACATTATCATTTTCTGCATGAAAATAGCAAGAGCCCAAACTTCCCTGTTTCTGATACCAGGGGGTCAGTAAATTTACAGCAGCTGTTGTAACTTTTCTCTTATGATTACAATCAAGCAGTTTTTATGTTTGCAGAGTACAAAGCTAAACTGCCCAGGTTTTTAACCAGAGTTTTATTGAAATGACTATGATGCAACCCCTTTTGATTAATCATCCTATATATAGATATCTTATTTAAGGAAATCCTTTCCTTACTTTAGCTCATTCTGAGATGTGGTGTCATGCCATAGATAGGGAATAGGTCTTGAAGTTAGAAGGCCCATGGTCAGATTCCTACCTCTGAGACTCATTTGCTCTGAGGTCTTGACCACATCACTGAATCACCTTAAACTGTAATCTCCATCACCTGTAAAATGGTGGTAATGATAGTGCCTACTGTGTACACTATCATAATGATTCAATGGAAAGATAACTATAAAGATAGTTATAAAGATAGAAAGACAACCATAAAGCACTCGACACAGTGCATGGCACGTGTACAGGGTTGACGCATTCAGGTTTATCATTAACAGAAGTGATGGCATCATCCTGCCAGTAGGATTCCTGCGTCTGCAATATCCCCCATAAATATGAAAAGACTCATTTTTCATTTGTACCATCATCTCCATATTAGCGCTTTAACTAATAGATCCTTGAAGAATTATTGGGGGAGCATAGAAACTTGGAAGGCCATTCAGTTCACTTTTTCGAAACACTCAGTTTTGTTTGTGGTTATGTTTCCAAGATATTGGCAATATGAACGATGAAAATTAAAAAGTCATTTCTTGACCTCAAAACATCAAAAAAAATCTTTCTAGTTTTCAAATTATACAATGATGACAATTTGCATTTAGCAAAACTAAAGCCACATTTTTGTCTTTCTATAACTTGATGTCAGGGAATTCCCAGAGGCCTCTCTCTCGAGCTTTTTTGCATACTAATTATTCAGTGGTTTAAATCGCAGCAGCAGCACCATCTATTGGGGACTTTTTCCTGAAACAAATGTTTCTGCAATTCTGGAAAAAAATATATAACAAAATAAATTTATGTTCAAGTCTTCATTGAGATAAAAAGAAAAGTTTATTTTAGTAAATAATTTCTTCCAGTGAACATACTCAGAAGTTGGTAAGAACTGTTAAGTCAATATTGCGTCCACATGCAGTACAATTTGAGACTAAAAAAAAAAAAAAAGGAAAAATTAAGTATCCAAAGTAATAGGCCTTAGGGGAGAATAAGTCTTCCCTAATTATCACAGTCTGATGCATGCATGCCTTTTGCCTGCTAAATGATTGGGGAGATGTGACAATCTTGTCGAAAATCCAGCCCCTTGTCACTCCTTTGTGCCAAGGTAATTCAGATGCCATGGATGAAGAGTAGATTGGGCCATGATCCACTGATCATAGCTTTCTGTTGGGTTTATAGCACCAGATGGCTTCATTATTCTCAATAGTTCTCAATCTCTGTCTGTCAGGGAGACCAGATGTAGTATCTACCTTCTGGAGAAATACATCCCTAAGATTGAATACAAGAAATAAAATATGAAACAGACCAAAGAATTGAGATGTGTACCCAAGCAAGGATACGTGGCTTTGTCACCAGCCCCTTCTAGGAAAGCGAGGTCTCAGGGCTGGCAAAGCTGGAGCCACAGGGAAAGCATTTTGACAGGGCTAAGTTTTGACTCTAAATATTTGTTTGTATTCAAATTTTGCACACCCCCAAACATACATGTGTTTGTGATTGTATAACAAAACATGCAGAATTCATGTTTTCGATCAGTGCAATTTGATCTCACATTTCTTTTGTGTGTGTGTGCGTGTCTTAAGTTAGATCTGTATTCATTAAGTTAGTATCTTATAAAATACGCCAAAATGCTGGGTACCAGCCCCTTCATCCAGCTCTGTTCAGAATGGACTTCACATCATGCCTTATTTTTATCCTGCTTTAGATCTGTCTTCTAAGGATTCGACTAATTCTAGCATGCCTTCTGTCTTCTCAAGCACCTCACCACACAAAGCAAACAGAAATAAAACTGTAAAAAAAAAGGGCTATTGTATCTTAACCTTCATTTGCTAAAACAATGGAAATTTCCCATATCGGTCCCACCCCACATTAATACTTTCAAGTTTCGTTGATGAGCTCTAGTCTGCCATATGTCTGCCAAATACCCAACTCTATTCAGCGTAGAAGGAGAGGTCACCGGGAACCTTTTAGTTGGAAGATTAATGGGTGTTCAGTATTCAATGTCAATACCCAAATAACATTCTCCTTTTTGCATGTGAAAAATGTAGATTACATTATTCATTTTAGTAATCTTGCATTCGAATTTCTAAGGTTCCTCCTACACACACACAGCCCACCCATGAGTTTACCATGAGTTTACCTGGATACCCTCCAGGCTGTATTTTTAACAAAAATGGGTTAAACTCTTAGCACATAATAAGCGTATCTTTGTTTTTCTATCATCATCCATAAGCACACTATCTGGCCCCTAAGCAGCAATGTGTAAATGTTATGAGATGAAAAGGAAACATTTACACCCTGATCTCAAAAGAATGAATTTCTGAAGTGATATAATTGCTCTCTCCACTGACACCATACAGTTCCAGAACAAAACCATGCCATTACGTCCCCACATGGCACTTGGAAATATGATAAAAAGATAGGTATCACATTTTCATGTACTATATTCAGCGATAGACTCTCTCTAAAAGTATATCATTTATGACCTGATAGTTACATGATTGTAAAAAGAGAAAAAATAATTGTTAGCAATTCAAAGGTAAATATTGATTTTAACGTTAATTTTAAAGTTGATAGGAATCTCTAAGATCCATGCAAAACACTGTTAAAAAAATTCATGTAAAAAACACTGGAAATGAGGGATTTAGAATATTTGCCAATTTTCCCCATTAATTTGGCTATATTTTTAAATATTATTCTTAAGTCAGTTCCATAGCAAAACACCCAGACTCACAATAAATGCTCTTTTATAGTATGAAGTCAAGGAAATGTTGGGATGCTCTATATCCGACAGGGTTTTGAGAGCGTAAGAGGTTTATGAAAGCATTTTAAGATGAACAAAGCCAGAGCAAGCAGACTTAAGCAAAACACTCAGGAGTTCCACATCCCAATGTATTGCCAACATTCTCCAACTCAAGCAGGGTTTTTGTTTGGTGTTATTTTGTTTGGCCACCAGAAACAAATTCAAAAGGAGAAATCAGCTGTCCTGAAAAATATGAGAGCACAATAATTAAAGGTAAGGCATAGCTAGTCAGGTTGCAAGCAATGGTAGTGGCTCATTAATAAGCAGCTTCCATTCTGGTAGGATAGCTCCAGTGCAAAGCAGCGTTCTAACCCCGGGGAGTCCTGCCCTGGGCACTAGGAAGAGGGAACAAAGATTTCTTTTCCAAATTAAGTTGTCAGGGAGCTCATTTACACTACACAGTGAGTGTATGTGGGCAAGCTGATACAGATGATGATTTATGATGCTATAGACACTTAGGTGATTCTGGTGATGAAAATCCACAGCAAAATCCACTTAGGAAGATAAAACAGAGCTCCTATTATCTGTGGGAGGTAAAACCACATGGCTTTTGCCCTTACAAATTTCAAGTTACCCTACTGGGTTTGGGAATGGAAAGCAAGCTCATTTACTTAGAATTCAGATTTTGGTGTAACATTATTATACAAACTCGCACACAGAACGTTATTTTTAAAGGTTTATATTCACTGGATCTACTTTAAAGGAATTTTGAAACGACCTTTCTTCTTTTTTTTTTAAATTTTATTTATTTATTTGACACAGAGAGATTACAAGTAGGCAGAGAGGAGGAAGCAGGCTCCCTGCTGAGCAGAGAGCCCGATGCGGGCCTCGATCCCAGGACCCTGAGATCATGACCTGAGCCGAAGGCAGAGGCTTTAACCCACTGAGCCACCCAGGCGCTCCCTTTCTTCTTTTTTTGAAGGGATGATTGAGGACTGGGTCTGACCAATCCCATCATCAATAGCTATGTAACATAGAGACATTTAAGATATCTAAATGTGAATGAATTGTAGCTTTCCATATGCAAAGGCAGTAATACACCTTTTGGTGAAATACAACTGCAAAAACTAAGTTTTAAGAGGCTAGGCAAATACATAAACATACTTGATTAATGAACATGGCCATCATCAGCTAACATCTTCATAGTGTTTCCATAAAAAAAAAAGATTCTGAGCACAGAAATCATAAAATGGTAAAAACCAAAATGGAAATTGTATTTTACCTTCCTTCAGTATATTTAGTGTGCTTGCTTCTTAAATGCCAAGAAAATTAACTTGAAGAGTCTTATAATAAAGCATAGGCTTTGATCTTACATGTTAATTATGTTTATAATCTCCCATTCTAGCAGAAAGGGTCTGCTTTAGAAACAGAGTCCCATTGACAAGTAAATTCCTACATATATGCAAGGTACAAGGGCAAAATCTCATTGTAGTTCTATGGTTAATCTAGTTTTATATTTTTTGCAAGTGTTTTTACAGAATGCACAAAAAACCTTCAGAATGATTCGATGTAACCTGCTTCTAGGAGTTCCATCATTTATTTACACTACCTTAACTATAATGTCACAGCCTTTCATTCATGTGCATTAGATTATTATATACTTCCTATGCTGTAGAAATATAAACATTAACTATTTATTCGCAACATTATCTTGTTGCAATATTTATGTCCTTATAAAAGATAGCAAAATTATGGGGACAGAAATCGACAGAACATTCTTTGCTCCTTTTGCTATAGAAGAGGTTTGCTAAGTTTTGCTTGTATAAAGTGATTCGACAAATTCTCCTCTTACCTATTTCCCGATTCCAGGAGAATGTGGTCAATCTATGTATTTTATTTTATTCACTGATAAAAATCAAGTGGATATGTTCATTATTCACAAGGCAAATGATATACATGTAAACTTACTATGGATGTGACTTTGTATCAATGTCCCTGATAAGATATCAGAGAAATATTACAAATGAAACTAAAGATTCAGCAACGTTTTGGTTTGCTTTTGTTTGTATATCTTTTCTAACTCTTCTGAGGTTTGATATCACTAGATTTTGCTAAAAAACATTTTTTTCCAAACAAGTAAATATGTAATCTCTACAGGATTCCATGAGTGTTCATGTCAATATCTGATAGACTTTCTCGCCTTGCTCTAAGCAGTCATAGGAATCACAACCTTTAAAAATGTAAATAATTTCATCATACCTGAGTACATAGATCAGAAATATGAGGATGCAAAAAGGCTCTGGAACAGAGAGTAAGCAGTTTTTCAGGACCTAGAGTTGAAGCAAGGTTCTGTTTTAAATTAGAATATGTTTTAAGTTAAAAAATGTTGTTTTTAAAATATTTTAAGTGTTGTTTTAAAAATATTTATAATTTAGTAGGATTAACATTATCAGCTAGACCAACTCACTATCATAATGCTAAAATATTGATAACTCAGTTTTTCCTTGTGTTAAAAATATCACAGTTGTATATTCTTATAAAAATATTATAGCTGTATATGTATATTCTTACAGATGTTGGCATCACATCCTGGAATGGAAAGGTAGGCTTGAGCCACGCAGGACAGTCAAAGAACATAATTAAGAATTGAGTTACGATGAAAATGCGTAGGTTTTGACATGTTCATATTACCATCATTCCTGAAAATCAAATTAAATTTCCCAAGTGCTACATACAGTTTTAATAAGCTAGTGGGAGATACAGAAATTTAGCATCTCATACTCATAAAAGTGTCCTCAGTCAGATGTTCATTTTAAATACTTTTAATGAACTGCACGTGGAAAACCCCGACTTTCCAGAAACACCCTTCCTGCCCCATAATGCCTCTTGTAATCCGGTGCCTCGCTTCTCTACGTGATCTCCCGCCAGCCTTGTGAGTTGGGCAGATGTGGGGCGCCTGCCCTCCCATCACGGATGGGAAAACCCAAGCTGAGAAGTCAGGATGCTCAAATCAGACTGTGCATATCCCAGACGTCACTTCCGTCCCCCAATTAAAGGAAAATACATTTCGAATTTTGCTCTGACCTACAGATTTTTGTAGACCAGGCACAAGAGCCTCCCCTTCCTCAAATATCCTCAGCCAGACAGAACTCAGGCAGCCACAGTCATGGGCAGCGAAGCAACTTCAGAAAAACTACTGTTGCGGCTTCTCCCTGATGTAGTTTTTGGCATCCGGCTCAACATATAAGTAAGTAAATAAATAAATAAATCTCAGGAATGGAATAAACAGGATGAAGCTTTTTCCCTCATACAAAATAAACTCCTGAAATATGCTTATTTTTAGACTGATCAATTTAATAACTTATTTATTAGACGGCATAACCAAATAAAAACCTGTAGGTATTAAAGCTGTAAATACAAACAAAGGTGTGCATTACATAATAGTAAGCAAGAAAAATAACGCGTATGCATCTATTTTCAACCTCTGAAAGGGCTATATTGTCTCGTAATGAAGTTTACCGCTTGTTTGAAATTGAACGGAAGGTTTAAAAAATGAGGGACAGAGGACTAATTCCCTAAGGGCAGTAAAACACAGAAGAAAAACATTTGCTAGCATCCTACTGCTTGCATTATCAGTGTTAATACTCAATGCTCATACTTAGAAGTGTGTCTCTTAATCACAGAGGCAAAAATACCCAAATGCTTTTGGGTTGATGTTTCTTGATTTTTCTTTTCCTAACAAAATATAATAGCATTTTAATTCAAATATAATTCTGTACCTTATTATGGTGTCCACCTCAGGCCAGTAAAACTTAGACTCTTCATCAAACTGTATTTTTTTTTTCACTTCTATCATCCTGAGTTTCTTATTTGAAAATGGAACCCAATGCTGCCCCATGCACACATGTATCTCAGAAAAAATCGATGCTATATTGAAATGTCAGTTTCTTTTATATCCATGTTCTCTGATTGAAATTTTGGATTGGACCTTGTACCGCATCCATGATTATATGTGATGAAAGCAGATTGCCTATCCATAAAGCCTTTTTAATGCTGTATTTTTCACATAGTATCTCCCCCCAAAATCTTTCCAGGTGAAAAATAAATATGTATAAATTGAAATGTATTTAAGTGTGCAGTTTCCACCTAGGCCCATCGCTAGGTCTGCAAATGGGGGTGTGCATTTGAGTGTGTGTTTTCAAGAGGCACGGTGGGGCTCTCCTTTCCCGGAGCCCTCGATCCTTGGCCTTTAGTTCCACACCTTGTAGGAGATGGGAGACAATGTGAAGGGAGAAGAACAAGCCAGACATCAAACCCATTTATTCTGAATCTTAAATTAGGACTTTTTATCATCAATATTTTGGTTACATTGTGACACAAAGGACAAAGTAACATCCACTGTGAGGTCTCTTCTTCGATTGCTTTGGGATTTAGTAACACTTCCTTGGCATAGGAATCCTGCACCCATCGACTCCCAGCTGCATTGTAATACTCTTGTTGTACAAGGGGCCAAAACAAGAAGGATTTGCAAAACTGCTCCCAGGGTGCCTCCGCCAATACCTGTAACCGCTGTGGCTTGCAGGTGGCTTCCCGCCAGGTGTTGGCGGGGAGTGTGAACACACCTCTTTCCTTGGCAGATCGGAGGAGGATCCTGAGGGAGCCTGGCTGGTCCCGCTGGCTTTGGAGCACCTGACGCTGGGGTGCTGGCGCGGAGGTGGATGCAGACAGATGGAGCCAGGCTGCTGGGCAGACCCAGGCACACTGGGCCAAAGAAAGCGTGTGTTCAGGAGACTTGGGCATTCCAGCTTTCGTCCTCATCTGACGCGATTCAGGCCACCCACGAACATCAAGTTCTTAAAGTATTCCAAAGCAGTAACCAAAAAAATAAAATAAAATAAAAATTCCAACTTGTTAGTTCTAAAGGTGCGTCTGAGAGGATCTCTTGGAAAGAAGCAGATTGTCCATCTGTTATTTGTACTTTGATATACAGGTACCTTCTGTTTGGTTTGCTCTCAACCAAAACAGAAGACATGGGTATGTTTCGTGTTGTTTTGTTTGGTCTCATTCAAGAATTCAACATACATTTCTCTCCCCCGTCCCAACAAAAAAAAAAAAAAAAAAAAAAGGAGTAGGGGTAAGGAGGGAGAGCTGAACATGGAAAGAAAAGTAAAGCTTTTCCAGGAAGAAAACAAAAACAAAACCCAAAACCACACACACACACACACACAAACAACACAAAGCAAAAGTCGCAGTTCAATGGTGCAAAATTTGCTTCTCCGGATAAAGCACTTCTTGACAGATTCACAAGGTCCCCTTCCCCCTCCCCCGGCCTCCCGTCCACCCGCGGGAAAACACAGAATGCAAGTGAAGCCATTCTTTGTCTTAAGGCCGACCAGACACACGGGGCACACATCCCAAGGACTCTGGGTCAGGTGGCGATGCGCGGGGCCCCCGCTCTGCGCTCTGCCCGCCGCCCCCCTGCCATCCAGCCCGGGGTGGGCGGCAGTGCTCGCGTGGGCGCCACAATACACCGGACAGACAAAAGAAGAAAAGTCAATGGTCCCCACAATAAGATCCAATATTGACTTTACAATCACAGGTACAAATTGCTCAAATCGATCATTTCATTTCTCCTTCAGACCTTGTCCTCTAAAACTAACTAGAAGCCAGGTTCCCGAGGGCTGGTCAAGAGTCAGAGAACATACTGGAGACTTAGAAGGAAGTCCTTCTTCTACCTCCGCCGTCTGAGGGAGGAGGGAGATACGCGGTCCTACTCTGGCAAGTTCGGGGTGTTGAGGAAGGGCGGATTCCTGGGTCCAGACCGCGGCTCCCCCTGCGTCTGGGGGCTGGGCGTCTATAGAGGAAAAACCAAGAAGCCCGAGAACGTGGAGTACTTCCAGCCTCCCATGAGGTTCCCCCTCTCCAATTTGAGGTGCACTTTGTCCTCTCTTTCCATCAGCAGCAGCACGCCGTTGCTGGCAGCCTCTCGGGTGACGTCCTGGTCTCCTGCAAAGGCTGAGATCACGGGGTAGCCGTTCTGCATTAAACTGACCTGCGGTGCAGAGGGTAGAGCTCAGCGGACCAGGCGGGACCCCACGGGCACACGCGGTCCTCTGCTCCGCCCACACCGCCCTGCTCTTCCATGGAGACCCCTGCCCGGGGGGGCCTGGCCCCGAAGGTGCGGTGGCGTCCCCCCCACCGGTCAGCGTGCTCCCCGCTCGGCCCGGATGCCCCGAGGCCACAAGGCGCCCCGCAGCTGAGCGGGGCCACGCGGCCTCCGCTACCCACCTGGATGGTCTGCCTGTTGTACACTTTGACCACGTGGAAGCTGAAGCTATAAATCCCTTTTCTCGGTGCTACAAATATACTGGAGGCAAGATCGAAATGGTTGCCAATGTTGACTAAGACCTGAAAAAGACGAGGGAATACAGCACAGACAGAGTGAGCCCCTGCCCGGCATCTGTTTCACTCACACTGGCCAAACCGCTGCCACGGGGCACCCGAGGCAGCCGGCCCCTGGGGGGGGGGGGGGGGGGG
>LNAC01000515.1:510970-613879 GCA_002007465.1 Ailurus styani
CCCCTGCGGCAGGGTGCGGGCGAGCGAGCCGCCCGGAGGGGCCGAGCGCAGGGGGCAAGGGTGAGGTTTGCGGGCGGTCTTCTCAGACCCCAAAGAGCAGTCGCGTGCTCCGCAGAAACGCGATCGCCAGGGGCGATCTTTCCGGTCTCCTCCGGCCCCCCGCTCCGATGAGTCGGACGGCTCTCCTGATGGTGCAGGTGTCCGCGTCTCTAGCGAGCGCCCGCGGGCCGACGCCTGCTGCAGCCCGCTCATCCCCGGGGGCCGCTGCCCGCACAACCTCGCGCGGACCGCTGGGCCGTCCGGCCTGTGCCGCCCTTAAACAGTATTTACGTGCGCCCTCTCTCACGACCCGACTTCTTAAAAAACGTTGTTAAATAAAATCCGTAGCCCCTTTGACTTGCCTAAGGTACCTTTGCCGACAGGCTGATCAAAAATAAACTAGGTCGGCAGATGCCGTTCCTAAGAACAGAGCCCAAGTATTTCTTATTCCTTCGGACGTCGCACCTGACCCTCTTTGGTTGGAAGGGTTCAGCCAGTATTCTGGTTGCACTCTATACGTTGGGTCTTTTCAGGTAGGGGGTTTTCAAAGCTTTATTTCCCAGAGGCTCTCCGTGGTTTTTCTCCCTATTTAGAATTGACAAGGCCTCCTGTCTGAGCAATGACATTAAATTCATTTCCGATCAGTTTCACTGAAATGGATGTGTGGGAAGACAGGGGCAAAGTAAAACAGAACTGCATGTGACTACAGGAGACAAAATATTTAGTATGGTTGTAAAAATGTGATGGAAAGAACTTCTGAGCCAAATGTTTTCTAACTTAACTAGGAACATAGTAAAAATATAAAACAGACCCCAAGCCTATTATCCTCCTAAGGATGTTGGCTGAAAATTAAGTACTTACTTTCAACATTTTTATAACATGTGAGTCAGCCATACTGGACTTTGCTAGGAAACTTTTTCAAAGCTCTCCTATTTTGCTGCCTTTTTGTTTTGTTTTGTTCAACAGTGGAAATTGTTAATTCTTACTTTCAGGTATTACTTCATTTCGGTAGTGCACCGATTTGACAATTTCTTATTATCAAAATAAGTACACCCCTGCCATCCCATCACAGAGAGCACTGATTTGTGTGCAAGAATAAATGGCAAAGAACACTAGGTCTATGAAGAAATGTGAGACACAGACTGATAATTAGACCAATTTGGGGATGCTAATTAAGTAGCAATACCTCTCACACATCTATAAATCTTTAAATAACAGTTCTATTAAGCAACTGTCTTAAATGTTGTGCCAAAGCATTTCTTTTGACTAATGCAAATGCAAACACGCATGAACCAAATTGTTATCATCACCTTTGGGGGGAATAAAACCAAAGCTCTTTTCCATGTGGCAACAAAACTATTTAAATTCTATAAATCAAGAAACCTTTAATACGTAGTGAGCTAAATCATGGACTTGGAGCAGGAAGCATTCTTATATAAGGGGGGAAAATAGGTTAGACTTAAATTTAGGCTTGAGACTCCTTTTTAAGAGAAAGTCATTGTGAAAGCAGCAGATTGATAGAGAAATGGAACATTATTTATTCACTGATTGATTGTTTTATGTATGAGGAGACATTTAGGTTGTCTCCTTCTAGCTTGTGATGGGATTGTAGCCCATAAATGGGCTTAGACAGATTTTCAGAATATAACCTAGATGCAAAGTGAATGTGTCTTCTGGTTATCACAGGAATTACTTCTGTTCCATTTCCAAGTTCCTAGAACTTGCTGCCATTATTACTAAAACAGTGGTAGAGTCTTGTCTTTTCTCTTTCAGTGTAAGGGCATCCCCATCCACAATAAGGATGCCATCAATGACATTTACTGAACATCTGTTATATCTCAGAAATGGTGCCTTTTCCTTTATCTATGATCTAGAATACAGTTTAACACCCAGATCACCCCCTGGTAGACAGATGGCCACACAGAGCTTAAGAGAAAAGTATTCTAATGTTTAGGGGGAAAAAAAAAAGTGGGAGGGGAGGCCTAGGACAATTCAAGTTCCCCTCCTTTCATTTGTCCTAAATATTTATCCCTAATAGAGCTTAAAATTGATTTCTCTGGATAGAACTCATCACCGAAATACATCTTTAGCATGCATTATACTCTTTTCTTGCTTCTTTAAACTAATACGTAATATTTATGATGTATTCTAGGCATGTGAAAAATACGATCTGCTATGTATTTCATACTCTTGAATGTCAATGCTGTGTACATTCCTTTAAAAAATAAACATGTAAGCATTAATAAGCAAAAATTAGTTTTCTTTTTAACTCTATGTAAGAATAATTGGCAAATATAATTGTACACATTTAAAGTGTACATTGTGATGATTAGATATCCATATACATCGTTGAATGATTATCAAGATTAAGATAACTAACACATTCATCACCTCATGTAGTTAAGGGAGTTCATTCTTTTTTTTTTTTTATGTGATGAGGATGCTTAGGATCTACTTGCAGCAACTTTCAAGTATGCAAACCGTGTCATTAACTATAGTCACCATGCTGTACATTAGATCCTCAGAACTTATTCTTTTTACAGAAATTGGGTGCCCTTTGACCTACATCGCCCCTTCCCCCACCTCCCCTCAGCCTCTGCCAACAGCCATCTTATTTTCTATTTCTGGATTCCACATATAAGTAATATCATGCACTGTTGTCTTTTTCTGTGTGAACTTATTTCACTTATGATAATGCCCTCTAGATTCATCCATTTTTGTCACAAATGGCAGGATTTCCACCTTTTTTTGGCTGGGTGCTATTCTATTATGTATATATACCACACTTGTTTATCTATTTATCCATTGACAGACATATGGGCTGTTTCCATACCTTGGTTAGAGAGAATAACACTGCAATGAACATGAGAATGTGAGTATCTCTTGGAGATACTGATTTCATCTCCTTCAGATACATATATACCCAAGAGTGGGTTTGCTGCATCACAGGTCATTCTGTTTACTTTACTGAAAATATAAATTGCTAAAAATTTTCATGAATGTATTTCTAATGGGGTATAATATTATTCTAGCCAGTTATTAAGATGTGGAAAATAATTGGTAATTCTAAATATTGCATTCCTTTAAGTTATATGTGCTAAATTGTTTAATTACCCAAGTTTGTATTTATCAGTGTAATTATAAACAGTATTGGAATATGTATTAACTCCAACACGTATAACAGCAATGAAAAAGTATAAATACTCCATGTTATGTGGACACCTTGATGAATTAGCAAAATTAAAAAAAAAATCTTTAAAAATTGAAACCAGTGCCCATGCAGTTCAACAGAGAGACCAAGAATCGTCAAAGAAGCAACTGGTTTGTAATTGTTGGTTGAAATTAGTAAGTAATCATAATGATCCAGTCAAATTAGCTAAGAATTTGTTGACAGTTAAAAATTCCAGATTAGCTGAATTCAAGTCAATTAATCATTAATTAATGATTGCATTATGCAATCATCGTAAACTAAATCAATTACCTCTGCCATTCAAAGAACATGCTTACCTGTTTTCAAAAACCATATAGCAACTACTTTTTCTGATACACATGTCAACGCTCAATAAATATTCTTTAAAAATATGATTTTTAATTTTGTTTTTATTAACAGGCTGATAAAATATAGAGCAACCTCTGGCCCCACATACTATTTCTACAACATTACAAAATAAACATATCACATTATAAAGTAATCCTTTTTGCACTTTACAATGGCTTTTAAGCTTAAAATATAAATCTAGACATCTATTTGGGGGTAAATATTAGAGTGTCTGAGACTTTATGAGGCAAGAGTATTGAAAACATACAAAGTGATCTAGTCTCTTGTCACTCCCATGTCACGTGCTGCTTGATTCTTAATAAGGCAGAGCTTAAAATCCATATATGAGGCAAATTAGCAACTTGATGGACTTCTAGTATTTGAAATAAGGCACATCAGCAGAGACAGAAACTATTGGTTAGAAATCTTTCTTCAGCTGTGTCTCCTTGTCTTACACAATCCTAAGATTTAATTTTTTCTACTTTATGATAGGAAATGTCTCTATTGCTTTACCAAATTGGGTCAAGTGCCTCATGTTAGTCATTTTAATCCTATCAAAACAAAATTCTTGATAAACAAGGACGCCATTTGTCAACTCCTATTTCTCGATACAAGAAAGTATTACTAGAGGAAACGTCCTTTGGCAAACTCTTGCTAAAACAAAGAAAAAAATAGCAAGTGGCCCAGAAGGTATAGAGAATCCTTAATACACCCCTAAAGCGCTTCCCTAAAGTTTAGAGTGAGCACTCTTTCCTGGAGTGTAACTATAGAACTTTCTTTTTTGGAATGAGCTACATGTATGATTTCAAGGCTCTTTATATTCAGAATATTATAAGTACATGTACTAAACATGAATCATATATTTTTACTAGAAACATGCATGATTCGAGAAATAACGAAAACTGCTTACTCTTGCACTTTCAGAAAGTCTCTGAGGTTATCAGTCAATGTGTATTTTTCTATCACACGTTCCCCTATAAGAATAAGTTATAAAGGCATATGCTGTATTTGCAGGAGTTCAGTAATGCTTTCAGTCCAAAAAGAAGTGTGTAAAGTCTTCTAAGAATACAAGGCACGTAACCATTTTGGCTTTCTGAAGTAGATTTCATTTTCAATTTTTCATTTAAAGGAGACCCTTTGTTCTTCTCAGAGGACACGCCTAAATCCTGAAAAAGCAACAGGGCAGAGAATATGACAGAATTAAAGAAGCTAAGACTCGATAGTTTAGGAGGGAACTATCTGGTCCATTCTGTGTTTGAAGGTGTGAGGCCTGAATATGGGGCCAGTCTTTGTTTTTATGATAGAACAAATTCTACCTTGTGCAATAGTTAAAACACCGAATGCTTTTTTGTAAAGTTGTTTCACGCATTTGTATTACTTTAGCATTTAATAGAGAAATGCTACTTTGGGTGTCATTTAGGTCTTTGACCAAGTAAAAAGGAGTTTCCGTATGCCCAACAATATCTCCCAGGTTCAAAGAGGGAACAAAGAGGGATGCTAGGCGGTCATACCAATGAGACACAGAATGTGTCCACCACTGTTGTAAATTCGGAAGGTTGGATGGGTTAGTAATGGTTTTAATAATGCGTCTGTGCATCCAGGTAAAACGCAGAGTACAGTGGCTTACCAGCCTGGGGGAGGTCAGCAGATATCTTAATGTGACTCCTTCTTGCCCTCTCCTGTCCCAGTCCGGCTAGGCTACCTGACATCGCCCTCGGGACCTGGCAATCAGAGTATATTTATTGTGTCATCACAGCACACTGGACTATGGATGGGAATTTTTCAGTCCAACATAAAATAAATGTAACTCAAACATTGCCTAGATCTGAATATAGCCTCTTTTGTTGTGGCTTCAAAAGTTATTGGAAAGGAGTAGCGAAATTATTTCATGCTTGATATTAACTGTTGACCTTGAGACTACTCCTTCGAAATAGACCATCCTAACAAAATATTAAGAAGACATTCATGGAGTTGTTACGTTTTAACACTGAGCAACTTGAAAGCTTATGTTGCATAGAATCACGCCTTGCCCAAGCTAAGAACAGCTGGTTTTCTCTTAGGAGCCATTCCTCTGATGTCACCCACTACAAAGACTATTTTACGCTGATCAGAAGTTTTTAAGAGAAATATGGTTATCCTCTGTGCAGTGATCAGAGTGCAGGAACTCATATATTGCAGAGATAGTTCTCCACCTGAAAGTGAATGATGTGCTATCTGGTTGTTTGAACAAGCACTGAGCCACCGACTGCTGGGTTCCCTTTCTGCTCATGTACACGGGGCACCTGTGTCCCGTGGCTGCTCACCGCTCACCTCCTTCATTTGCTTTCTTCACCGTAACTCATTCAGACTATGAAGATGTATATTAATACGAGATTCATACAGGAAAGGAGGGCAGTAACATTGAGGAAGGAGATCATACATGCCCATGAGTCCCAAACTGTAATAAACAAATGAAACACTTAGAAATCTTGTTAAAAATTTAGGTTCTGAATCAGTACCCTGATTCAGATGGGGTGGGACCTGAAATTCTGCACCTCGAACAAGCTCACAGCTGGAGACAATGCTGAGTGGCTGCAGGCTCCACTTTGGATAGCAAAGATCTGCCCTTCTACTCTTACGGGGAATTAATCGACACCTGAAAACCATTCTGAAGGTCTACCATTAGGACATTGTTGAGGAGAATAAGCCTAAATAAAAGAAGTTAAAGTCACATCAGAAAATGGGCTGGTGATCATACAATACACATGGCAGCCAATACTGGGTCTGGTGGTGTGACTATACCACGGTTCTGTTTCATTATCGCCCGAGGAAGCCATTTTCTCAAGTTTTTCCTGCTATCTTGTATACATATTATTTCAGAAAGAAATTGCTGTGTGTTAAAATCTTACACAAACTCTATTTTCTGCTTGTCTGGAAGCTCAATTTTGGCAAGACAAATTAAGGACAGTTGAGGAAACAGGAGAAACAGCTCTCTAAATGCATTTTTAATTGACATTAAGACACAGTTTATCATCCAGTGTAAGATTGTTCTAACAGGAGCTATTACTCCATAAATGTCACTATGGGGTTTCAGTTCACGTGCATATCACTAAGTAAATTCTTACCCAGGGCTGAAAGCGTTATAGTGTGTTTTTGGGAAACGTCTAGTAGCCCTTTGTCTCCTGACTCAAAAGGTGTTTTGGTTCCAAGCAGCAAAGGCAGAGGGGCAGTGAGATCAGTGTTTGGATCCGCTAAGAACTGGTAGACAAGGAAACCCTACAGTCATAGACAAAAGCAAGCATTCCCCTGGTTGTGACGTCAAACTATTCTTCTTTGCATGAAGCTTGGGTTTTATTTACTCACTATCAGAGTACTTGCAGGTTAAAAATTAACTTTAAAATAAGCAAAATGTAAAACAAAATTTATCCTTGCCAGGCTGACTAGATTTAGGTTTGATAAATCATAGTTCTGATTTCTCATGATAATCTATAAGGAAGTGTATGGATTCTCCTTCAGGAGCCTCATCATTTCCAATGAGCATAAGCATTTGTTAAATTTCTAATATAGCTGAAGCGCAGACTATATTGTACTATCATTTCTCCAGAGGAAACTCTAACCACATAGGGAGGCAAGGAAGACACATTAATGAGCCCAAATGCAAAAATTCAGGAAAGTGCTGACTTCCTGTCAGTGCTGAGAAGTCAGAGGATGGAGAAAGGTTTGAGAGCTGGCACCGTTGTATGAGGTCCTGGAGAAGGCCGGCTTTGAAAAAAGAGATAGGTACTTTTCTTCACACCCGGATACCCCAAGTAAATGACCTAGACTCTGAACCTTACACAAGTATACATATATTCTTAACCTAGCTTTCAAAAATACTGAAACAAAAAGATTGTATTATGAAAAATAGTAGAACATGAATTACCTTACTTGACAGAGAGGATTTTTGGTTTGGTTTGTTTTTTGTTTTGTTTTGTTTTGTTTTGTTTTGTTAATTTTTTCAAATTCTCTTTATGCCTTTAGGAAGCTTTCAGTGAATATTAGGAATCATTTTAAGTTTTGGTTTAATTCATAATGTTAAGATGTTCTGCCCAGAATGGTTTTGAAATGTTGGACTGATACTTATACATTCCCTGATTCGTTTCTATGGATTAAATAACTCCCTAAAATGATATATGGTTGTGTTCATATCACCTCGTTCACATTTCTCTTACGGTGCTTCTAGTGAGTCTTGTGTTATGGTTACTTGTATTAAATATCATGCCCACCCACAGATTGTTAATTCTTTGCAAACAGGTACCATGACTTTTTTGTCTTGCTATCAACACATCTAACCCACACCTTTAACTGTTGGGAGTTCTACTTAGAGTTATATATTGATAATTGGATTCAGCTGCTCATTAAACAGCACTTTTAGTTGATTTTATCATATGTTTTCATGTGTGCTTTTAGAAATTCCTAATGGGCAAAATGTCTCAATAAGATAAAAAAATTCAAAATTCTGACTCAGATGAACTCATACAGGAAAATTAGATTGAGGAGATAATGATTTTGTTGGTGGTGGTGTGGGTTTTTCTTTTTGTCTGGTTTGGTTTTCGTTTTGGTTTAAAGAGTTTTCGAATTTGTATAGCCTGGTCCAGGAGACATTCCCGTGGAATTGGAAGACGGGGGAGCGCACTTTACTGTCATGCTTGCATTTGTCAGTATTTGTATTTCTGAGAGATCTCAAATGGAATTGAGTATAAGACAGCAGAATGGGCAGACGAAAAATTTCACAAAGCCTTCAGAACTGGAAGATCCATCCTTCACGTGCCCTTCAAGGGCACATCATCCCTAACCTCTATCCATCTTCACAGGGCAGGACTGCTGTGTGGGTCTCTATCCCCATATATCCATGTGGTATGGCTTTCATAGAAACAGAAAAGAAGTATTGATCCACTAATAGTGCAACAATACTGAGGTTTTTCAGATATGTGCATAGCAAAACATAATGTGAGGAACATTGCCTATATAAAACACATGTTAGTCACAAAGGTTGATATTAATTAGTACGGCTCTTTACTTCCTTAAATAAATAAATTGTCTTAACCTCGACTACTCACCTTCGACATCGTGAAAGTTCAACGAAAACTTTAAACTTAGAAGTCCAACAACTTTCTCTTTTATGATGCGATTGTGCAATTGTGCTGAACTTTCATGTAAAAGTCAACCACTGGTTTGGGGTTTTTTGTTTGTGTTTGTTTGTTTTAGCTCTTTATCTTTATCATGTTTCAAACCACCTTCTCCCTCTCCCTCTGCCCGCCCTCCTGCTCACGATCACTCGTGTGCGTGCGCGCTCTCTCTCTCCCTCTCTAATGAATAGATAAAAAATCTTTAAAAAATAAATAAATAAAATGAATACCTTTCCTAAATAAAAGAGGCCAGTGTCCTGGAGCTAAATCCCCATCTTTTAGCCAGGAAATAAATAGACATTGAATAAAGCTGATAACTTTATGACTAGACATAAAATCATATTATTGAGACCTTGGGAAAGAGTAGGGGAAAGGGGGGAAAGACAAAAATTGTTTTAAAAAATTACTACGGGCATTAGGATGACATCGACAAGAAGCTGGCATTCGTTTTATGTAATCCTTCTGTATGTTGTAATTTACACCCAGTGACCGCAGTAATTTGGACTTCATTTTTATTAAAAGACATGAAACACATTTTCTGAATGTATTTTTTTCTGACATAAGTGCAAAGGGACAGTGGGGAGAACAGATTGGATCCCAGAGATCCCGTCTGTAGGAGCAGAAAGGGGACACTCATTCAGGGGGCCGGGGAGGGAAAGTGCATCCTGGTGCTCATTCTCTCTAACTGACATTTTCACTTAGAAAAAAACAGCATGGATGTCAGGCCCAGGGTAGGGGTCCCCCACTTCCCTCAAGGGGTTCAAAATTGAAACAAGCAAGAGACAGAAAAAGTTTCAGACTTCCTTTTATAGGCATAAAGGGCAAATAAGAAAGCTAGCCCAGGAAAAATAATAAGGGGTGGGAACAGACAAGGCACTATAAATGGACTACCAATTTCCAATACTGTGTGTATGTTTTAGGGAAGGTTCAAGCCATAGAAATGTAATTTTAATAGATAAATGAATAGAAAATATATTTTAGAGACATAAAGCTCATATAAGTCTTTATGTTCAGATAATTTTAGCAACAACAGCTAATTTACCACCTGGTGGATGTATGATCCAACATATAGTTAGGTAGTGAAACTACCTAATCTATGCCATGGGATTTGAGTTACAGTGGAAACATGCAGACGGAATAGGGTTGCAGCCCATAATTCAAGCCTAGAAAGCCAAGCAAAAATATGTAAATTGACCCTCCCTCAAAAATCACACTATTAATTCTGATTGATGTTATAAACTCTAATAAAAGGTCTGGACTGGGGGAAATTTGAAACATTGGCTAAAACGAGATTTGAAGACAACTGTCAGATCCACTTTTCAGCTTTCTGCCTATCCCTCATTACCATGCTTCAGTGCGAGCCAATTATGTCACTGGGGAAGCGCCTATCTCTGTAATGAAGAAATATTAGAGCATCCTTTGGTTCTCAATCCTGCAGGGAAAGAATTAATAACTAATCACATAATCTCTTCTATAATTTATTTCTTCATAATCCTTGGAGTATAACAGGACTAATAATGTAAAGGAAGTGAAAATCATGAGACTATTAATATTTGTTGTTTTCATTACACTCTTCTTATTTTGGTTTGACTGTGATGAAAGCCATCAATTTGAAATGTATTATAAAATTTGAAATCTATTACGCCTGATTTACCTAGCGGATGTTGAAAAGAAAGTGACAAGAATAATTTTGAAGAGCAAAATAAGCTCTTCTGCAAGCCTTTTGGACTTCTGCCAAAACTAAAGCAATAAAGAATATGAAAAAAAAAAGAGTTTGAGGATAATGATTTCTAAGGTTCCTTTAACTGGGGACATTTTTCCCTTTCCTTCCAAGTTTCAAGTGATGGAATTGAGTGAAAGAATTTAGAATTGCTTCTTAGAAGTGGTTCATATTAAAAAGTTGTTCCCATTAACTGAGTGTGTTAAAAGAAAAGATTGCCATTAAGGACTTTTGAGCTTAGATAACTCACCAACTAAGCAAAATTAAATGCCTTCAAAGAAAAAATAATAGGGAATTCAGTGACAAAATGTGAAATATGATATCTGAATTTTCCTAAGCTGAAATACCAGGCAGAGCGCCAAATAAAAGTTAAATTATAAAAGAGGACAAGTATGAGGACTCATTTCTCACCACTGCAACCCCTATTCCTCCTCGATTTTGATTCAAACAGAAAAGATAAAGGGAAAAATGAGCATTTACATCCTTTAACCCTTCATTATTAAGTAGAAAAATGCTGTGTTTAAAATGGGATGATGTCCTGTTAGAGGCCACCATGAATATCTTACAACCACTTCCTGGCGTGTCCCCAACCTTTCTTTGTGTTGTTGGCTCACTTGTGCTGTGGAAGGAAACTAGCTATTTCTGGAGGAAAAAAAATAAATTTTATTGGTAAGGAAGGTCAGTCACAAACATCATGAATGTGTGTGTGTGTGTGTGCACGGGTGTGGGTCATGACGCTGCAGGTATAACTCTACTGTATGTATAGATAGATAGTGTGATATATAAATGTAGTATCTTACAAAATCTGGACCCACATTTTACATTTCTATTTACTTTATCATGGACACTTTTGAGAAGCCATTGAAGGAAAAGCCTTCATTGTATAAGTTACTACTGTTTGGGGGTTGTGCCTCATTGCAGTGTAGTCCAGACACATGTGATGCCAATTTGCTCTTGTCAATAAGCTAATAAAAGTGGAATTTTTAAAAAAGATTTATTTATTTATTTGAGAGAGAGCATGCATGAGCGGGGGGAGGGTCAGAGAGAGAGGGAGAGAAAGAATCTCAAGCAGACTCCCCGCTGAGCATGGAGCCTGGTGTAAGGCTAGATTTCACAAGCCTGAGATCATGACCTGAGCTGAAATCAAGAGTTGGACACTTAACCCACTGAGCCAGTCACGTCCATGTGTGGAAGTTTAATGCCAATTGTAATGATGCCGACAAAAGGGAAAAGAAAACATTTAGGGAGACTAGCCTGGTCTAACTAGCAAATGCCAGATCTGTAATTCCTAGCCTGGCCTTACTAGGATCAATGTTCCAGTTGTACCTCCGTGAATGTTCTGCCACATGCGAGTTTCAATTTGTCATCGTTACTCTTCATTATGATCTTAAAAAGAAAAGAAAAGAAAAGAAAAGAAAAGAAAATTTCCGCATGCTTGATTTAAAGGCCCATTTGCTGTGAGCGGGGTGTGGTGTGAGGAAGAGTTAGTAAGTCCTCATCACTAGAAACAGCCCTGGTCACCCTCCATTTCTGTTGGGACGGCTGCAGAATGATGGAAAAGACGTTACTATTGAGACTGCCCGCTTGCGACGCTGAAGGGAAATTTAGACTTTCCTTTAGACTCTCTTGAAAAAAAATAACAAAAGTGAAAAATAAACCAACTGAAAGCAAATGACAGACAGATAAAATTCTGTGATGCCCACCAGCTAAAGAAACGGAGCCAGGATGAAGGATGTGGGACTAAGACAGGGTCAGAACAGCATCTTTGCAGCAAAGCAATAGTTAAGGATATTAGAGAAAAGAGCCAAATTATACACAGATGCATGTTTTCAAACCGCACTCATAGAAACTGAAAATGTTTTTGTCCTTCTTTTTTTTTTTTTTTTTTTTTTTTTTTTTTTTTTTTTTTTAAAGATTTTATTTATTTATTTGACACAGAGAGAGAGAAATTACAAGTAGGCAGAGAGGCAGGCAGAGAGGCAGGGAGAGGAGGAAGCAGGCTCCCTGCTGAGCAGAGAGCCCGATGCGGGCCTCGATCCCAGGACGCTGAGATCATGACCTGAGCCGAAAGCAGAGGCTTTAACCCACTGAGCCACCCAGGCGCCCAGTTTTTGTCCTTCTTAAATTGACTTCTAAAGAGTTATTGAAGAAGGAAAATATAGTATTTTCTGTACTCTACATTTCAGTGCTTTGAAATCTACTACAGGATTTTTCTCCTGCAGCATTTCCAAGGCACCACTTGTCCTTGTTTAAAGTGTAAACATATAAAAATATAATAAATGTAGTGCATGACCATTTATTTTGTCCTAATTTTAATATGATCTTTAAATGTAACACCTTTGGTTTTTCTCATAAAATAAATTCAACCCAAATGAAAATGATAGAACAAGTAAGAACAAGAGTCAGAATGTGGGAAGAAGAATAGTCAGGCTGATTGGCTATTCAAGAGCGAAGAGATGACAAAAAGGAATAGGTTGCATGAAATATGTCAGTGAAAATTACCTTGATGAGCAGAGCGACGGAGTTGACATCTGGGGCTTCCCTAAGAAATGTTGGATGCCTACAACTTGCAGAGCCCTCATGGAGAAGACCCTAACAATGTGCTTTAAGGTAGGAGCCTTGGGCTGTGTGGTATCAGCTTGACCTCTGGAAGGACAGGAGACTAAGGTTAGTCACACAGGTGGTCAGTCATGTCCATGGGACAAACCCCCAGTAAAATCTCTGGACACCACAGGGTGGGTGAGTGTTTGTGGTTGGCAATACTCCATGAGTGTTGTCCCACATCCTTGCTAGGACACATAAACACCATTCTACTCCACTGAGGGAGCACGGCTGGAATCCCCACACCTGGTCTCTCCTGACCCTGCCCTATGCACTTTTCCATCTGCTGATTGTAACCGGTATCCCTGAACTGTAACTATGAATATAACAGCTTTACCAAGTTCTGTGAGTCCTTCTACTGAATCATTGAACCTGAGGGTGACTTTGAGCCCTTTCCAAATTCACAAATGTTTTTAAGGGAGAACGTGGGAAGATTCTGCCTCTTTTACTCCAGCAGCCCGTCAAACGGCTTTCCTACCCCTACGTTGGGACCAGAGAGCCATCTGGAGGGCCATGAGAGGAGAGGCATGCATTGGAGCGAAGGACAGACGTGAAAACCAAGGGGTACTCGGTGATCAGAAGTCAACTGATAGGCAACCTTATAAATTTCTCATGTTTTTGTATATACATATGAAGTTTGAAAACATCATCAGAAATTTTAAAAAATATAAAGTGCAATGTGAAGCAATGTGTCACAGCACAGCCCAGCTGTACTCCCTGTGCTGGCGAAAGTGAGCGTCGTTGTTGACGTGATGACGCTGGGTGCCCACACGACTATGTAGTAGACATTTTGTCTAATCTGTAACACAATCTGCCATGGGACAATAACCAATGCTCTTGGCCGTTTGCAAGTCCACTTTTCACAGATTAAAAGGGTGATTTCCCTGCAGCCTGATGGCCCCAGGTGAAATGAGCATTCAACAAGTTGGAGAAGCAGAGAGAAGCTTGCTCAGACAGACCTAGGGGGTGCCATTTTGGATTTGATAGTGTTCATGCGTTTACAGTTTGCTTTCATTTTAATGTAAAACATAATTCCATTGAATATTCAAATAAACAAATTCTTCATTGATAATCACAGCAGAGGATAACATGAAAGATAAGTAGATAAAACGTGTTGGTCAATGTGGGGTTGGGTGTGTGTTGGAAAAGTGTTTTGGAGAAAGCACCTTTTATTACTGGCCACTGGCCTGGATTCAAAATGGCATCCAATGGGGGCCTATCCATTTGACTTTTCTGAGGATAATGCAAAGCTAGGTGACACAGACACAGGTGACATTATTTTGTTTAGACTTTCAAAGGGCGCTTCATATGGTATAGGAGATAAAAAGCCATTTTGAAATGCAGTCCCTTGGGGTTGCTGAAATCAAACAAAGTGCATTGAAAAGTAGTTAAAAGAAAGGTACAAAGCACTTCATTTTGTGACCGGTCAAAGGCATGGTCCTCACTGACATTTGTTAATTTTTTATATACTCATTGATCAAATATCTATCATTTTGATCCTTTTCTTCCTGCAGATAATAGTGTCAACTCTTCACTCAGAACCCAGGAAGGAGCTCATTGAACAGGAAACGGGCAGAGAAGGGTGCTTATTCTACTTAGCTCCCATTGTTCTCTGCTCTATGTGCCGTTCGCTGGCAGGACCTCACAAAACTGTTGCTCTCCAGAAGCAGAAAGGCTTTGGGCACACATGGCCAGCTGCCCTTCTGCTTGCCCTTCCTGCTTGAAAGAGGTTAGGTGCTGGGTGGCTGAGTCCCCTCCTGCACTCAAATACAAATCTGCCGTGGAGATCGACCACCCATGCAGATGGATAAGGGACTCCACCTTGTCTATTGGTACATGAGCAATCCACCTGAATCCATGAAGAAAACTGGGCTGCCTTCCTACCTCTAAAGTACGACATGTTATATACTTTTTTCAGCCAAAGGAGAATTCCCAAAGACTTAAAAAAAAAATGTTACAATGACCTGGGGAATTATAGGAAAAATTTGGAATGTGCTTGTTTTGGATTAATTTTTCCTTAGGATAGGGGATGGCAGACCATGACCCACGGGCCCAAACACAGTTACCCCGATCCATTTGTGAATTGCCCTCTGATTTCATCATGGCAGCCGAATTGAATGTTGTGACAGAGGCAATATGGCTGCAAAGCCTAAAATATTTACTATCTAGTCTATTATAGGAGAAGTTTGCTGATCCCTGTATGGAGAAATGTATGCATACATGAAGGTCGATATTCTGAGAGTTGAAAAAATAAAACAGTGATTGCATATAATATTGTGAGATGTGTAAGGGCTAATGAGATGAAAGACACATAGAGATATATGTATATATATGATATAAATTAATTGTAATATATATAATGGTGGTTAAAAATACAGTAAACTAGAAGTCACTCCCAGGAAACAAAGAGAGCCAAACCCCAGGTATTTGAAATTAACCTTCATAAAGTTACAGAGAATATGGAAAGTTAATTTGCAAACCAGAAGGGAAATAAAGGCAATATTATATAAAAATATTCAAGGCTTGGAACAAAATTTTCCGATAACTTAAAATTTATTACTTTTATTTCTTAAAGTGAAAGTAGCACCCATGACGTAAACACATCTTTGGTTTTCTTCCTCTCTCTCTTTTTCTCTCTCTGCTTCCTACCTGCTCCAATTTAATATAGCACTTCTCTGATGATTTGGCACAATTTCTCTCTCTAACAGGAACTTAAGATTTTGGATCTATTAACAGTGCATACATTATTTATTAACTTGCATCAGGAGTAATTTTGCAATTGGCAAGCTTCAGAAAGCTGCACAAAATGATCAGACTACCACCATCGTGTATTACCTCTCAGCCTTCCGTGACCTCCTTCTCTGTCAGTCAGAGATGGAAAGTATAACAAATCACCTGTTTCATTCATAATCTCCCCCCTGTCCATGCAGCAGTTAACTTGTGCATTAGCACAAATGCTTAAAAAGTACACAGACATTAATCTTAAAATGCTCTGGAGGCCCATACGAACTAGCATTATACATCAGTTTGAGGGAAATAAAAGGTGTCTAGCTGTATTTTTGCAAACTTTGGCAGGCGGTCTGCAGTGCTGAGACACAGGACCACTGTCAGGTTACACGATCGGTCAGGGATATGGCCTGTGATAACTGATTACAAGCCGAAGTAACTGACAGCACTGTACCTACAAGTGCATTACTTGTTTTATGTGCCCGCTACTACCCTTTAGGGAGTAGTCAGCAATGCACATGTCTGGGACTTCATTTACAATGGATGACAGCTATCTGAAGCCAGCTATGTATCAGATAAATTGAGTGTATGGGTCTGAAAGGTGAGGATTGATATCGTGTGTGAGTAGCCTGGCTGGGAGAGAAGCTGGCAATGTAGGGGATGCCGGGGCAAAATGCAATTGAGAAATGGTTGCAGAGGGGATGGAGTACATCTCAGGCTTAGCGATACAACGCTGTAGTCAGAAAAAGAAAACATTTGCAATTGGATACAATGTTTGCTCTGCCTGGGTCCAAATTTCCCATTTCATTACAATTTCTCAATATATCACCTGTTTTATTAGTGTGGCAGGAATGCACGTGACCTAATTTGACTGACATGTTAAGGCACCTCTCTTTGACAAGTTTTGATATAAAAATAAGGAGTAAAGAAAAATTTATCTACTTTGTTTTGCTTTTATTTTGGGTTTTAAAAGAAACCAATATAGCCCAAATGCTGAATGCATATTTAGAGCCTTTGGAAACAGACAATAGTGGAAAATGAATCCTACTTTTAAGGAAGCAGTTTAAAATTTCAGTCTTCCAAGCATAATTTAGGTTTGACATTATGAGAAAATGCCTTCATGAGTCACAGGGTTTTTAGAAGCTGGTTACCTTAGTGATTTTATTTATCTCTCTGATACTGTCTGACAGTTGAAATGTGCTTGGTGATACCTGCTGGCAGTTGCTAGTTTTAAACTACAGGAAATTGAAAGCAACTTGCTTCCAGGACATTGAACTTAGAATTCCTTTTCTATTTTGGCAAATGGAGCACAAATCGCGGAAGTCATCCCATTGTAAGGCTTTTGTCTTAATATTTAGAGAAACCTTACATTAAAATCAGCACTTTTACAATAGGTGCATAGATTTCAGTAACATACATAGGCCTATATCTACACAAATACACATGTTCCTATATGTTGTTTTAGAAAGTAATAAACATGTACTGGGAATCCAGAAATTAAATTACAATTGAGTAAATCCAGATTTACATTACAAAAAGGCAGGTCTAAAAGGTACAATAAGCACAGACTAAATTTTCACAATTAAATTAAAAAGAATCTATTGAATGGCTAATTTCATCAAACCAGACTGATTTAATGAGCCATTAATATTTGCATTATTTTTATAAACCCTGATAGATGACTAGAAAATGCCCCTAGATAGAGGTGCTATGGCCTGAATATTTGTGTCCCCACTCAATTCATATGTTGAAATGCTGATACCCAATGGGATGGCGTTCAGAGTTGGGGCCTTTGGGAGGAGATTAGACCAGGAGTCAGGGCCTCCCAAGTGGGATTGGTGCCTTAGAGACCCCACAGAGCACCCTAGCACCTTGAACCCTGTGAAGACACAGTGAGTACTCATCATCTCTAAACCCCAAAGCCCTCACTGAATACAGAATGTTCCAGAACCCTGATCCTGGACTTCCAGTTTCCAGAACTGTAAGAAATACACGTGTATTGCATATAAGCCAGTCTATGGTATTGCAGCAGCCTCAACAGATTAAGACATAAGAGATGTCAAAAGTGTGGTTTGATTTAAGCGAGTGTATCTCGGCTTCTGGAAATCAAAAAAATGAATTCCCTCCAAAAATCCTTTCTGTATTCAATGGAAGTTCGAAGCTCTTCCCCAAATGTCTGTGAGTTCTTTAGAAGCTTATATTCTAACAGTCACCTCTTATTCCAAATTCTTTTTTTTTCCCCCTTATTCCAAATTCTTGCCTCTGTGGACTTGTTATTTCAATTATGAGTCACTCACTGCTGTTATCCGAGTTACCAGCCTCAGCCAATGCAGCTTCCTGCAGAGTCTACACCTGCCCGAGCACGTGAGAGCGCAGGCGCATGCGCACACACGCGCACCAGCGGGCAAGGCCTGTGACGTGGAGGAGCGGGAGGGACGTGAACAAGGCAACTGCATATTGAATATCTCCTAACCTTATGCTTCGTTCCAAGTCTTTCGGACCACCTCTCCTCCTCCCTCCTGCCTTTCTTCTTCGAGGCTCTTCCTCCTGGATATTATTACCCTCAGAGCTCCAATGTCTATTATGCAGAGGAACTTGGCTCTCTCTAGTCTTTGGGTTTAGTTTAGACCCATTTTGCCTTTCAATCTTTTGAAAATGTTTAGCAGATCAAAACAACTCTCTTTTAACAAGATGTTAGAACGCAGTTGTAATTACACATTGCAATTATAGACTGCGATCATATTTATCTGCCACACAAGTTAAAATCACTCTAAGAAGCAAACATTTTCATAGAGAAACAAAGGACTATAGTAACATTACTGAGATTAATAGGACTCATCTCCTCTTTTTTTTTAACAAACTTAGTTCTACTTCTGTTTTCGCTCAGAACCTTTTATTTCACTCACTATTTTTTTTTTTTAGTTCTCACCTCCTCTGTCAAATACTGCTGTGCCTGTTATCCTAGAAGTATGACATCTGTATTTAATAAAAAATCACGTTCTGAACCCCTGGGACTCTCTCCAGGATCATTATCAATCCTCACACTGGCTCCAGGCCTCAAAACCAATGAACTCACTAAGCACTAACTCAGCAGTTCTCAAAGTTTGTCCTCACGGGCCTGCTGATGGATTCTCCAGGATTCTCCTATTCAATTGATAACTGTCAATTCATCAGCATTGAACTTGAGGCCAACTGCACTGTAACTCATGCCTGAAGGAAGTGAAAAGAACACACATATTTTCTCCACAAGGCACTTGTGTTCAGAAACTGTTAAATTAATTAATCGAGGAAGTCATTAGATGGATGTGGCTCTCCTGCCCAGTGGCCTACCTAAGCAAACCAAAATCTAAGCCTATAAATGCCGCAAGGTCACGAAATCGAAACACTAAGGCTAACCAATCACACGCAACCAGCGAGGCTCTAAACTCTAGCCAATCAATAATTTCCTGACCCTGCTGCTGCCTTATCTCTTTGTCTGCCTGGTTTCCTGGCAGTGGGGCTCTCCTAACCATGTCCAGATTCCTGCGGCCTGATTGGAAGCCAGTTTTGCTCCGATAAAGCCTTAACATGTTTAATATGCCTCAGTTTGTCTTTTAACAGAACATTAGCCAGAACTTCAACACTACTCTTGGGGGGCTATTTTAAATAGTGAAATCACAAAAAAGAAAAAAAAAAGAAAAGAAAAGAAAGAAAAACCAGAAGTGAAACAAAACAAAGAAACCCATGAAGCCATAGAAGAACATGGCAGAAAATAAGCTGCAAAAGGGAGAGTGGATGACAGCATGGGAGCTGAGCCAGGCAGGCAGAGCACAGCCTCGAGCAGCCTCTGGTGTCCATGGTACCTCGGAGTGTCTGCTCTGGGCACGTCCAATGACCGAGCCCGAGTACTGGTTTGGGGTTACAAATAAATTATGGCGAGTGAGTGAATTCACAGATACGGAATCCATCAATAGTGAGGCTTGACTGTACATGTGTGTCTATATATTATATATTTTTAAGAAATTAGAAAATATGTGTCTATCATATATATTATACCAGCTGTTCCTCTAATTTCTTAAAATGCACAGAAAGTAAAACATGTTTTCAAGGACCTTTTTTATCTATACTTCAGAACCAGTTTTTCAGCACAGATTTTAACAAGGAAGCCTTAACACATGAATGTGACAGAACATTGAACACAGGAACACACAGCAGTCGTACTAAGGTTAAAGAAAGTGCCATGTAACAGGTCAGTTCTTCCATCAAAATTAAGGCAATCATTCCTTGGTTAGAAAACAGGGACATAGGAAAGCTGATTGGTAACAAACCTTAGAAATATGGGAGAAATCAGAACACAAGGCAGGTGCAGGAGAAAGTTGCCTACAAGGTGGAAGCCATGGAGGAGACAAAAGTGGTGGGGAAAATGGAGAGACTGATGAACCGAGGAAATTGAAAACACCCTCCTAAGTGCAGTGGAAGAAGCTACAAGGTCAGAAAATGAGTGGAGAAATTGACACGTTGGCAATTAGGTGTCTGTATTCTAACCCCGTAAGGTTTTGTTCTGACAAGAGAGGGCACATCAACAACCTGATTCCACCCCTTTTTGAGAAGATTCCACATAGGATGACAGCAAATTAAACCATGAATTCTAACAGTGTATTCAGTTACACACAAAGGAATATCAGGACAGATCTAAGGGTATTATAGCGAATGTCAAGCATAAGGATTCTTCCTGTAAAATGCAAAGAGAAAAAAACACGGGAAAACCAACAAAATAAAAAAGACAACTTTGGCTTCTTAATTGCAAGGGCTGAAAGTACTTTTTAAATAACTTATTAATTTAATATAAGAGTAACAGGACTACAAAATATCAAAGCCAGGATCTACCTTCCAAATCATGGAAAAGAAATCCCTCATTTTATTTGATCACACGAAGAAGTGACAAGACTTGCTTGAATACACATTGTTAATTTTAACACTAAAGGTGGTTCCCTAAATAGCATCCTGGAGGCTTTTGCACTAATATTGCTGAATTGACCATTCATGGGGATGCTGTCTCAAAGCAAGAACTTCAGCAGTCCCTCCTACCCATAGTCTGCACTATCTGAAACCTTTGGTCATTGCTCAACTGAGATTTGCTCGTATATAAAACCTGACAGTATAGTTCTCATGAGATCATGACAAAAAATTAGAGTTTTATGGACAAATATGAATATATATTTTAGGACAGTGGCTTTAGCATTTCAAAGTCATGATGCAGCAAGAGATAACTAGTGGAATATTTTAAAGTATAATTAGAAAATCACAAAGTTGGGAGAGCCTGGGTGGCTCAGTGGGTTAAAGCCTATGCCTTTGGCTCAGGTCATGATCTCAGGGTCCTGGGATCGAGCCCCGCATTGGGCTTTCTGCTCATCAGGGAGCCTGCTTCCTCTTCTCGCTCTGCCTGCCTCTCTGCCTACTTGTAATCTTTCTCTCTATGTCAAATAAATAAATAAAATCTTAAAAAAAAAAGAAAATCACGAAGTTGAAAAATCATTTAGTATTGTGTTAGGAAAAGTATTTCAGACACAAAGTACTGTGTGAATTTTGTGGAGTTTTTAAATTAATCTATCCTGGTTCCTGAATGATTGCCAAACTTGTCCATGGAAGTAATCAATGAACTGATGATAACTTGAATTAGAAGAGCTTTACTGTTTTTAATGAGATAAGCTGAATAAATCCCATTTAAAAAAGCATTTGGTTATTAGAATATCATTATCTGAGGTTTTTGACTTTAGCAAAGTTTATACATTTGTTATAAAACACAAATATACATTGCATTACTTTTTTCATTATATATGCAAAACAAATTTTCTGAATGGAGGCATGTGAAGGAATAGGGAAGACTGATCTGACAGTTACACAGCATAGTGCATAAAACAATATGGATATTTGTTAACTTATTCTAGTTCTGTTTTTACTTACAATATTACGTAAAAATAAGTTTTAAGGACTTCCACAGAAAGCTAGATTCATCATTCATAGTCAACAAAAGACATTTGATTTTATTAGAGAATGACATATTAGTGGGAGCAACACTAGCTGCTTCAAGAAAGAAACCCCCAAATCCCTAATTCAGAACAAAAAATGTTTATTTTTCTCTCACATGAAGTCTGAAACAGATGTTCTTGGTCAACAAGGAAGCTTTCCCAGCAAGAGGTAATTCAAAAACTCAGACTTTCTATTTTGTGGCTTTGTGATCTTCAACAAAGTTGCCACACTTCGCTTCAGTAAACCATTGGAAGATGAAAGCAAAGAAGCACGCCCGTCACTCCTGCTCGGATTCAATGGTTAAAAGCTGCTCAGATGCCGCTCCATTGTCGCCAGAGCAGTCCAAAACTGTAATCAAAGTCTGGTGCTGGTATATAGCAAGAAACCTGTATTATTTGGGAGAACGGTTACTGGCTGTGGGGGATGGATGTGTTTGTCACAAATGAGATACGAACTTCTAAAACTTAAACCCGATGTATTATTAACAAGGAAATATTAACCGAAAGAGTATAAGTATCGTATAGAAGAGTTACGCTGCCCTAAAAATTCTCTGTGCTCTGCCTTTTCATCCCTCTCTCTCCTCAAGCCCTGGCACCCACTGATCCTTCTGCTGCCCTAGTTTCCCCTTTTCCAAAATGCCATATAGTTGGAATCATACTATATTTGGTCTTTTCATATTGACTTTTTCCACGTAGGAACCTGCATTTAAGGTTCTGCTATGTTTGTTTGGTTGGTTTGTTTTTTTCATGGCTTCATAGGTCATTTCTTTTTAGCCCTGAATAATATTTCATTTTCTGAATACACCACAATTATTTATCTGTTCACGTCTGGAAGGACATCTTGGTCACTTCCTAATTTGGGCAAGTAAGAACAAAGCTGCCATAAACATCCATGTGCGGGTTTTCGTGTGGACATATGTTTTCAATTCCTTGGAGAAGTACCAAGACGCACGATGGCTGGGTCGTATGGTACCAGCGTATTTAGTTTAGTGAGCAACCACCAAACTGTCTTCCAAATGGCTATCCCATTTTACTTTCCCACCGACAATGAATGAGAATTCCTGTTGCTCCTCATCCTTGTCAGCATTTGGTGCTGTCAGTGCTGTGGATTTTCACCATCCTAACGGGCGCATGTTGGTAGCTTGTTGTTTTAATTTGCATTTCCTACTGACATTTGATGTGGAGCATCTTTTCATATCCTATTTGCCATCTGTGTATCTTTATGGGTGAGGTATCTGTTCAGGTCTTTTGCCTGTTTTTGAATCAGTTCGCTTTCATACTGTAGAGTTTTCAGAGTTCTTTGTATATTTTGGATAACAGTCCTTAATCACTGGTGTCTTTTGCAAGTATTTTCTCCCAGTCTGTGGCTTCTTTCCTCATTCTCTTGATAGTTTTTCGCAGCAGAAGTTTTTAATTTTAATAAAGTTTCATTGATTGTGCTATTGGTGTAGTATTGAGAAGATCACCACCCAACTAAAGGCATCTGGACTTTCTCCCATGTTATTTCCCAGGGCTTTTATAGTTTAGAGGAGTTTTGTTTTGTTTTGTTTTGTTTTCCGAGGAGTTTTGCTACACAGAGAGGAAAGAAATGTGATGGTAGCTGGTACGGGGGGGCTGGGTGGGGTGAGTCCAATAACAACATTAATTAAGTGATTATGTCAAAAGCAGGGGATTACTGAAGTCTACCCCTCTGTGCGTGGGAGGTGATAGAATCTAGTGCACAGATGGAGGGACAGCCTTGAGATGGGATCATGGTTTGTTCATCTATGTGAACAGCAGGAACGCAATGTATGTGGGTGCAGATGCCGGAAAGTGAATAGATGTGGTAGTGGGAGTTTGCAAGCTTCTATTCTGAAGCTTGATTTCCTCAGTGAATAGAAAGCCAAGAATAAAAATGAGAAAGTGGTGCTTGGGGTTTGGGGAGAGAGAAGAAGAGAATGGGGAGGTACATGAAATAGAAAAGTCGATATGGTTGCCAGAAATCCTTAAAAGCCGGTTGGAGTTCCCAGAGATGAATTTAGAGGGCAAGTTCAGTCCTCATGGTTGTGTCCATTTCTTTAGCCATGTTCAGTGGAGGAATGCAAGCAGGAGATGATGGATTGATTTAGATTGTGGTGTTCTCAAGTGAACAATAAAGTGAGGAAGAGTGAGAGTGAGAAAGTTGAGAGCGTGGCATGGAAGTGTTATATTGAGTAATCCTAAGACTTAAGCTAGGTAGGTCAAGAAAGTGGGGGTCATTGAGGACATATGACCAAGAGATTCAGGACCTGGTGAGATTGAAAGATGCTTGGAGGCATCTGTCCAAAGGACCAGGAAGTGGTGGTGGGGGGGTGCTGTATGATGTTGACATAACAGAGGGTCCCCATTTGTGAGTGTGGTGGTGGGGGGTGCAGAATGAAGAAGCCAGGTCGTGGTTGTGGGGTGCATGATAAGCATGGTACATGGCAAGATCATCAGAGGAGATAACGTAAACAGTTGATGAACACATATTTTGAATGTTATGTGCATTATATAGTGTATTCCTGTAACAAAGTAAGCTAGAGAAAAAATGTTAAGAAAATCATAAGGAAAAGAAAAAGTATTTATAAAACTATACTCTAAGAAATCCACATATAAGTTGACCCACACAGTTGGAACCTGTGCTATTCAAGGGTCAACTCTCTAAACCGGGAGCAGTATATAATGCTAGAAAGCAAAGCACATAAAAAATTAACTTAAAACTGGAACTTAAACTATAGCAAAAATGAACTAAGGAGTTGACTCATTCTTTATTGGATACCCAACTTCTACAGTCTGTATTTCCTTCCATGCCCTTACAATGCATAGCTTATTAATGTGAACTTTGCACCCCATTTTCTTCCAGAATGCAAGCCTTGAGTTGTGCATCAGACTAAGAGAGAGAAGCATGGCTTAGGCAGCATGGGAGCTTTGCTCAGAATGTGTAAGGCAGCTTCATTTCACAATATTGGGCCAAAAGTCTGCACCAAATGGAGTCCCAAACTTGTACCCTCAAACTTTTGCCAACAGTTTTCAAATGTACAGTGGCATATGTCACAACAAAAACACAAGTAGATAACAAACACATAAAAATGTTCACTCTCATTGTTAAGCAAAGGTTATACAAAATGAAATGATAAAATACTAATTTTAAAATTTAGAAATACTTTGGGGTGCCCGGGTTGCTCAGTTGGTTAAGCGTCTGACTCTTGACCTTAGCTCAGATTTTGGTCTCAGGGTTGTGAGTTCAAGCCACACATTGGGCTTCACGTTGGGCATGGAGCCTACATAAAAAAAAAAAAATTTAGAAATGTTTGACAATGAGTATCTTCAATGCTATGACAATAGAATTTTTAGCATTTCTGGCAGGAGTACAAAATGGCTCCCTTTCTCAAACAATATCAGTAAGTTCAGTTCTAAAATTATCTTTATTAAGTACCAATTCTGTGCCAAATCCTGTATAGGACTCTGAGGAAAGAAAGAGAAATACTGCATTTTTTTTCCTAAAGGAACTTTTAAGATTTTGGAAAATTACTCAGAAAAATATTTCAAGAATATTAAAAGTACCTATCTTTGCTATCTCAGTGACTATGTAGAAAATTACCAGAGCACTACTTTTAAAAAATGAGTATAACATGTATAGAATTATTTTCATCCTATATATATTTCATCCATATATAGAAATAAATTTAAAAATGGAAATAATAGAAGTTGCTTTAGCATATTTTGCTAAATCCATAAAAAATACAGTCATTAAAATTACATTAATAATGTTAATGGCAATGTGAATGTTTATAATAAAATATTGGCTGAAAAACATGAAGTTTCAATATTACATAAACTTATTTAAATATATATGAAAAAATAAAAAGAAATGTATTAATATATTAGCAATTGTACTCTCTAGAACATTTTGTTTTCTTATATATATACTTTATCTTTAAAAAAAGATATAATTGCCACAAATTAGTTTTATATTCATAACAACCATGTATTTTAAAAGTGCAAAGTTAAGGAGAGAAACTTTCTTGTCAGTGTATCATTGTACTTTATTGTCTACATTTTTATTGTATAGAGCATCAACATGCCTTAACCTAAACAGTGATATCAGAGGAAAAGTAAACTCTAAATCATTAATAAGTTTATGGTGACTTCTCTTTACCACAGTAAAAACTCCCATTTAAATATGAGCTTCAGCAATAAAGAAAAACCATTGCATTAATATCCAATATTTAAATGATTCCACCATACATTATAAAATTAGCACTTTGGTATTTCTCAAATACCTTAACCTATGGAATGGTTTCGGGCCAGTGTGAAACTCCTAGAGAGCCTTTGGCACGGCATTTACTGGGTTCGTTTTATTTCTGATGTACCTTGTGTAATGATACAGACAGAGTCATCATAGCTGATTTCACTTCCATCTCCAAAGTGCATATTTAAGGAATATTAAGACATGCACACGTGTTCTCTGAATATTATGAATACTTATAATGTAATAGTTGGCACTAAGAGTGACTCTGTTACCATCAATAGCATAGCAATGTAAAATGAACAAAGCAAAGGAAGACCATCTCAAATCCAGCTCTGATCATTGGTTAATAGTGATGTGTTATGCTTCAAAAATTATGGTATGCATTTTTTATAGTTAGCATTCAGGCTTTGCTGTCAGACAGATCTAGGTTGCTATATCAGTTCTGTGTTCTTCTGACCTGTAATTTAGCAACTTGGTTAGCCTTCTGGAGCTTCAGTTCACTCGTTTGTAACATAGGGATTTTCATACCTGCAGCTTTGTTATAGGGAAAATTATCTGGTGTACTTTTAAGGTTCAAGTGTTTAAAATTTCAATAGCAAAGTTAACATGTGTGTTATCAAGTTAAAAATCCATATAACCTCACTGAACCAGGGATTCATTTACTCTTTACAAATATTTGCAAAGTATTTACTATCAACTTTTTAAGGACACTTTAATTTTATTCAAGGATGACATGATGCATATACACAAAATATTGTCGAGTTACATTGAGATAATAGAGACACAGAACACCTAAAAAGAGCATGGCTTGAAATCATCCCATGAGGTATGAAAGAAGCATGAGAACACTGTACATTGTTGAAGGTGATCCTTTCTATTTATCGAGATGCTTCTGTCCCTTCCTTCTTCTATCAAGCATGCTTGCAAACTTTATTGTTGAGAAACCATCCATTTAGTTTCCTTTTGTAATGTTTTCCTTTTAAACCATATTGGTTTTTAATTTTTGGAGGCCTTATTATCAAGCTATTAGAGTTCATGGTATTTACTACACTGTAGTGCAGAAAAAAATACATTTTCATACCTCTGTCCTATAAAAATTATTTAATGTGCTGTCTGCCTGGAAAATGTAATAGTGGTGGAGGTTTAAGGAAAATGTGCTTCTCCTAAACTGTATTTCATTGGAATAAATAAAAGTAAAAATAAAAAAATCATGATGGGGTTCAACTTTTTTTTTCTTCTTCCTAAATGCACCTTTCACCTCTCACCTTCTCAAAGTGGTTGAAAGGTCAGACCTAACCATTAACTGATGCCGTCTCTCCTGAATTGAGGCCTCTTTGTCACCACACTCCCCTTTCAAACGGATCCTTATGAATTTATATCATCTTCTTCTCTATGCCCCAAATCTACCATAATGCTTGCCCTTGGTAGATATGCATGTACTGTTTTTGAGAGAGAGAATTAGGATAATGGATCAGACCACTAATTGGACTGCTTGGGTCACAGAATAACATGCCTGCCTTTTTACTCTTAGGAGCTATTCCTAAAGAAGATGGTAAAGTCTCCTATGGAATTTGAAGGATAAGCCATTCTGATCTGACAAGAATCCCCATCAGTGTTTGATCTTCCCAAAAGCATAATAAAAATATCCATTAGGGGAAAATATACATATAACTCCCTTTAACTATAATGGGTCTATTTATTTGAGGTAATGCTTTTAGGCGAGCTTTTGGTGTCACTAGGTCAAAGAATATGGCTAGCAATTTCCATTTTCAAAAGTACAAGGTATCATTGAACTTGGCAGAATTTAGGCATATTCTAGAAACTAGCAATCAGAAAGAAAAGGCTACCCATTTATTTTCAAGGCCCTTCCAGAACCACTGAATTGATCGACATAAAGATTTCTGGCCATACTATGTTTGTCTCACAAGATTTAACAAAGTCAGTATTTGGGGGATGTAGGATGTAGGTGAGAATGAAAATATTTTGGAATTGCAGTAAGTCAATGATTACTACTCCTGGCTAGAAATATGAAACCTGGAGTTTTAGTCCCCTCTTCAAAAGGTAGTACAATTGTGACAGCACAACCCACCCATTTAAAAAGTGTAGTGTAAGGCGGGGAGTAGCTGGCTGGCTCGGTCAGCAGAGCATGCAACTCCTGATCTCAGGGTCAGGAATTCATGTTGGAAGTAAAGCTTACTTAACAAAACAAAACGAAAGCCCCCAAAACTACAAATTGAAGTGTAACATAAACATAGGGAAGACTTGAAAAAAATAGATATGGGTGACACTATAATTAAGAATATCTCTAATTTGGGGGCACTTGGGTGGCTCAGTTGGTTGGACGATGAGCTCTGAGTTTCAGCTCAGGTCACGACCTCAAGGTGGTGAGATTAAGCCCAGCATCTGAGCTCCACACTCAGCGGGGAGTCCGCTTGAGATTCTCTCCCTCTGTCTCCCCGACCTCCCCTGAGCACACACTCCCTCTCTCAAATAAATAAATAAATCTATATATAAAAAAAGAATATCTCTAATCTTTATATGGCAAACGACTACCAAAGTTTCTTCCAGAAGCTATCAGAAAACTTGATTTTAAATATTATATCCTTTAAGATGCCTACAAAGACATTTGGATAGGTCTTAAACCTTTTTCACATAACTCTTTCAGAAAAGTGCCTTAGAGAAGACGATTCAGCCTATGGAACTACTGCAGAGTGAGCACACACGTAACCAGCAGTGAAAGCAAGGACGGTGACATCACACGGAAGCCAGCAGGCCACCACAGGTTTGTTTCTATCCTAACCTTCCCAGTTTCAAAAAGTAACCCCTTACCTGAGTGTTAAGTCAGTTCGTTGCTTTTCTTTTTACTACCTAAGTATACATCTCTAAACGCTACAGTGTAGCTTTGCCTGCTTTTACATTGTATATACGTGGAATCATACATATGGATTTTTTAAACCTGCCCTTATTTGCTCACATCAAACATTATGCTTTTGAGATTCATTTAGGTGTTTTGTCTAACTCTAGGTCATTCATTTCCACATTGTAAAGGACTACATTGTATGTCCTACCCTCATTTATTTATTCTGCTACTGTTGATTGACATTTAGATCGTTTTGCCATTTGGGAAATGATGAATAATAATGCTGTAAATGTTCACGTGTATGTCTGTCCTAGTGCACATATGCATTGGTCTGGGTATTAACAGAAACTCTCTATTTGATCAGACTTCTGTCAGGCTCCTCTGCTGTCTTCTGGACCGGACTTCAACCTTGACCCCTAGCCCTGATCTTCAGTCTGCCTAGCTGAGTCCTAGCAAGAATCCTGCTCATCGGTTTAGCTAGAATTCCCCAACTTTCATAAGCAGATCACCCTTGTTATCTAAAGAATTTCTTTATCCCCCACATTTGACGTCTGAGTTCTTGGTCTGCCTTTAGCAGGAATCCCTGACTCTTGATGTCCTCACTAGTCATTTTCCATCATTGATCTCCACTCTGTGAGTTGGCTTTTAATCCCCAGCTGTCTTTCCCATAATTGGGAGTTGAATCTGATCTTCCATATTGCAATAAGCCTTGTGCAGTTGTCCTGAAGAAAGTTCCTGTTTGAACATGTGTTAGAATAACTTAAAAAAAAAAAAACCTATATATGCTGAGGAATGAATTGCTTAGTCATAGGGACTAGCATCTTCAACTTATCACTTTTTTTCTATTTTCTGCGATGAATATAACAATTTCCACTTCCACCATCAATATTTGAGCATTTCTGTGGTCCCCCATTTCTGCCATCTCCTGGTGGTTGGAATTTTTGACATGCTTGTGGGTGAACAGTGAGTTTTGTTGTCTAATTGATATTTCACTGGTCACTAATGAGGTTAAGTATCTTTCCATGTGTATACTGAACATTGAAACCTTTGAATAGTCCTCTTTACATATCATTATGTTTGCTCATGCTTGCTTGGATTTTTAGCTCATTTTCTCATGGGTTTTCTGTCCTTCCCATTGAAGTGAAGAATTTTTCCATATATTCTGGAACTAGACCTTTGTGATTATATGTGTTGAAGATAATATGTTTTTCACTCTTTTAATGCTAGAATTTGGTGAACAAGAAATCTCACAATTAATGTCATTCAGTTTATAATATTTTCCTCTATGGTGAGTATTTTTCATATTATGTTTAATATTTTTCTGTCCTGATATTATGGAGATTTTCTATTAACCTGTTTAAATTTATATACTCGCTTGTTTCATTAGTTCATGTTCGTGTGTATCTGTGGGTGTTGAGTTATATTCACAATCACTGTGGAATTATTTCTTCATGAGTGAAATGCGACAAGGTTTGAGTTCTTTATTTTTTGTCTTTGAGGATGTTCTTTTGTCCCCACACCATTTATGGAAGGACCCAGTGTCCTCCACGGCTCGGATGTGCCCCTTACACCATAAATCCAGGCTTCACACATGCCTGTGCCACGTTAGAGGCGATTTCCCTGCTCTCTTTGTCTACCCTTGCACCAGAACATATGCTTTAGAATTTGCTTTTTTTTTTTTTTCTTATGGCAGTTAAGTCCTCCCACGGTCTTGTCCTTCAAGAGCGCCTTGTCTATTTTTGGATCTTTGCATTTCCATGTACATTTTGGAAACATCTTGTCAAGTTCCATCTAAAAAGTTATTTTTATGGAGATTTGATTACCTGTACAGATAATTTGTGATGATCTGACATTTTATGTTGGGTCGAGTCTTATCATACACAAGCATGGAATATATCTTGAAATATTAAATCTACTTTAAATTCCTTAATGTTGTTTTTAAATTTTCTGACATTTTAGGCATCTTTTGTTGGACATATTTGTAGGTACTCTTGATTCTCACTATTCTCAGTACTTATGTTATATAAAGTCATCACAGAGGCTGAACTTGCAAATACAGAACCATTGCTCCTGCGTTCATGCGAGCCTCTGGTTATCCTTTTCGTTAACCAATCAAAACACAAACTTGTTTTATGTGTGATTCTGTTTAAGCACATCTTTTTTTATTATTTATTTTTTAAATTCAAATTCAACTAATTATCATATAATGTATTATTGGTTTCAGAGGTACAGGTCTCTGATTCAACAATCTTATATAATCTTATATAACACCAGTGCTCATTACATCACATGCCCTCCTTAATGCCCATCACCCCATCCTTCCACCCCTCTCCCCTCCAGCAACCCTCAGTTTGTTTCCTATGATTAAGAGTCTCCTATGGTTTGTCTCCATCTCTGGATTTGTTTTGTTTTGTGTTTTTCCTCTCTTCCCTTATAATCCTCTGTTTTGTTACTCACATAACAGTGAGATCATGTGATAATAGTCTTCCTCTGATTAACTTATTTCACTTAGCCTAATACTCTCTAGTTCCATCCATGTCATTGCAATGGCAAGAGTTCATTTTTGATGGCTGCATACTATTCCATTGTATACGTATACCACATCTTCTTTATCCTTTCATCAGTCAATGGGTATCGGGCTCTTTTCACAGTTTGGCTATTGTGGACATTGCAAGCACATCTTATTTAATAAAGAGTGGCTAACACTCACATGAGGTTTGACTATTATTTAAGAATTATAAATACATTTGATTTTTTATTTTGATAAGAATAGGGATAATGGATATTAGTTCAACATCAGAAAGACTTGCTTTGAAATTATTTTGTTATTTCAGTATTTATTTAGGATGTGTATCTCTCAAGGGCACTTGTTAGGATGAGCACTGGTGTTATATGTAATGATGAACCACTAAATACTACTCCTGAAACCAATATTAAATTATATGTTAATTTAAATTTAAATAAAAATTTAGGGGGAGAAGATATATTTCTCTCCTACTTGCAAAAAACTTAAAGCAGTTTAAAGGTTAAGAAAAAATAGCAAGACATGAACTGACACATAAAGCAAAACAGGAATCATTTAGATTTAAAAAAGACCTGTTTAACTGAGTTGACCAACTTAATAAAACTTTAAACGACTACAGTGGCATAAAGTTTTCTGAAAGACACAGGGTAATCTAAAATATTTGCATGTGTGAGTTAAAAGAAAGCATAAAAATGCGTCATAGAGGGGCGCCTGGGTGGCTCAGTGGGTTAAAGCCTCTGCCTTCGGCTCAGGTCATGATCTCAGGGTCCTGGGATCGAGGCCCGCATCAGGCTCTCTGCTCAGCAGGGAGCCTGCTTCCTCCTCTCTCTCTTCCTGCCTCTCTGCCTACTTGTGATCTGATCTCTCTCTGTCAAATGAATAAATAAAATCTTAAAAAATAATGCGACATAGAGGGGCGCCTGGGTGGCTCAATTGTTAAGCGTCTGCCTTTGACTCAAGTCATGATCCCAGGGTCCTGGTATCGAGCCCCGCATTGGGTTCCCTGCTCAGTGGGAAGCCTGCTTCTCCCTCTCCCACTCTCCCTGCTTGTGTTTCCTTTCTCGCTCTCTCTGTGAAATAAATAATGAAAAATCTTTTTAAAAAAATGCATCATAGAGAAGATTTAAGAGATCAGTAGGGGGGTGAATGGATGAGTCTGTCTGCAGACAAAAGCCATGGTTGGCACTGCCTTGGGGAAGGTAACACGCGGAGGGACAGCGTGGAGTTTGAGAGGAAGATAACATCACTGACTGTGATGTGCTCCCCCCACTAAGGCTTCCCCACCCTGAGAATTGTCCATTCAGGTGCTCGAAAAGCACTAGCAAGTTCATGGTGTTTGGAAGCAAGAGACACAGAGCAGGTTTTCCCAGGGCCTGGGAATGAAGTCCAGGAGAGAAGATGCCCGGATCTTGACCTTCACCAACACTGAGCACCGAATCCTGAGTTCCAGAGTTGCCCGGTGATTTTCAGCAAATCCTTGTGATGTGTGTGTCGCTCTCGTGACCAGCTGGAGAGCAGAGCGTCGGGTCCAGGGGAAAGCCCATTGGAAAACAAAATACTGGAGAAAACTGCTCTACAGCGTTCTCAGCGCCAACATTAAAAATGAGGCCTCGGGCTGGAAAATAATTAGCTGTTAAGGAAAAGACCACAGTCTCACTTGGAGTTGGAAAGCCTAACGTAGACCTACAACTACATTTGTATTCTGCGTCTAAATCTTTTAAAGTTTTCGACTGAGCTGCACTCTGTGAGGGGGGCCGCCTTCCCACGCAGGCTCAGTAATCTCTGCTGAGCTTCGCTCTGTGATGTAGCCTTCTCTGTGCTGGGCCCAGAGCGGGAATCTGCGGGTGTTTGGGGCCGGGCTTGGTGGAAGTCTCCAGGGCAGACTGAATCTGGAGCACAGGGGTGAATTTTGACCTGATGAACACCCCCCCAAAGCACTGGGGAGGTAGACTTTCTCTCATACCCTATGTCGTAGGTTCAGGCTGCTCTAACAGAAATACCGTCATTTGGGTGGCTTAAAAAACAAATACTTATTTTTTCACAGTTCTGGAAGCTGGAAGTCAAAGATCAAGACAGCAGCAGATTAGGTGCCTGGTGAGGAACCGCTTCCTGGTTCACAGACAGCACAGCTGTGCCTCAGATGCTGGAAAGGAAGCAAACCCCAGGCTTCCGTGTTCCTTCAGAAAAGGACTCTAGTCCCATCCTGGAGGCTTTATCCCTTGGACCTCCCCAAACCTAGTGATCGCCCAAAAAGTCCCACCTCCAAATGCCGTCACAATGGAGACTAGGTTTGAGATGTGGACAGGGTGTGGGGGGGGAGGGGGAGAGGCAAGCGTGTATTCCATAGCACCACATACGATCAACTCAGAATTTCCAGGCTTTTTTCCCTAAGCATCCCACACGCTAAACTCTGGGAAAGAGGGGAGGAAGGACAGTCCTCTGGAGGACCAGGTCAGCCTGGACTCCCACCCACAGCTTTGGGGCATCTCAAACAAGAGCAGTTGCTCATTGGTTTGCCCAGGGCTGAGGCTCTGACTCCTTCTCAGCTAGCCCCACGCTCCTTGCAGACCCAACTCCCTGCCTCTCCTGCTCTGCCTTGCGGTGAGGAGTGGGGGAGGTCAGATCTCCTTACTAAGGGAGACACCAACACAGTTCGTTTTTCCTAAGCATCATGGAGACCATGGAAGTTCCGTTTTTTGGGTTTGTTGTTGTTGTTTGTTTGTTTGTTTGTTTTTAGCTTACAAGCATTAATTTCACAAATTAGGTGTCACAAGATTTATAAACATATTTTGATATTGGCTCTTTTTTGATATTCCAGGAGACTGAGAAGATGGCGGTGGCCAGAATTCTGAGAAGCCCCAGCTATGAAATAACCAAGTCCATTTTCTCATCATTGCCAGTTATGATAACATTTAACAAGGTCCTTCTTAGCCTTGGCTGCATTTCACAGTCATAGTCCAGCCTTCCCACCCTTGTCCATTTTCATCTCTGGGGGAGGGACTGAGACCCTTTGAAAACTCCCCCGAGTCAGGGCTGTAGAGTCCTGGGCTGCACATTGTGTAGTCAGGGCTGAAGCCATTCGTTTTCACGTTTGTGAGGCTCCTGCTCTGCACAGGACACTGCAAGGCCCTTGAGACATCATTTCTTGTTTGTTTAATGAAACCTCCTCATAGACATGTTAGCGTGCCCCACAGGGCCCGATGTTTCTGGCTTCTACCCACAAAGCTAAGTGATCTGATGCCTTCCCACTACCATTCTCCAGGCACTCCAGCTCACCCCAAAATGCCAGTTCTGGATTTAAGGCCTTGGATCACACGGTCCTTGCTCCTAGAGCGGTTTCCCCATGTATCCACTGCTATATCGTTCAGGCCTCAGTTCAAAGAGTTCCTGCTCACAAAGGCCTTCCCGAACCCTCTCTTCTTCTTCTTGTTCTTACTCTTCTTCCTGTTCTTCTTCAATTTAATCTATGATGCAGGTGGATCATTTGAGTTCAATACACAAGGTGGGGAAAATTGCTGTGAATTCATTTACCATTATTTCCGTAAGTTCCCAGATGACTCCAGGAACCCAGCTGGAGCTGGCAGAGGGCAGAGCAGAGGAAATATTACCACCAAATGAGAGGCCAGTCTTCCCAAAGAATCACAGAAAGAAAAGTAATGACCTACTACTCACAAGTATTCTCACATCTCATTTTAATTCATGAACTGTTAAGCATTCAGCTTAAGCCAAATTTGAACATTTTATTGATCTGTTCAATACTATTCATGAAGATCATTTGTACTCACACAGTACGTTAGTGACTGATATTATTAGGTGAAAATGGAATCTAGCTGAAAGGAGAAGAAGTAGACATATATTGGGGAGCAATTACCATATAAATAGACATTAACTATCTAAGAGAGTTCTCCAACATAGAATAAGTGAAGCAGGTCTTTGGGGGTGTTATTTCTGAGATTTCAAATTGGAATGGTATTTCGACGCTAGTTTTTTTTTTTTTCCTTTTTTCTTTTTTCTTTTTCCCTGCACTAGCAGAGGAATAAAACTCTAAGTGAGAGGTCGAAATTTTCGAATGTTCAAACTGTCGCTGCGAAATATCTGTATGAACATACTATCCAGTTACAATGTGTGAAAAGGCACAAAAATAGATAGAAAGCTCAGCATTTTTCATATAGAAATGACAGTAGACTACCATCAACATTCCAAATAACACATAACACATATGTTATGGAGGCTTTAAAAAGTTGCATGGATTAAAAAATACAGCTTTAATTTATTTTTCTGTTTATTTTTAAAATTTGTAGAAGCATTCCCTAAATCAATCTGGCATGAAGTGACACTATTTTCCACATAAGAAGAAAATATGAGAGAAAAGTAAAATCTTTTCAATGTAGTTCCTTATGGAAGCTAAAGTACCTTGATTTGCTTCTCTGTTCACTTAATGTGTGACTCGACACATAAATCACTCCTTCATTTTGTTCATCTAAAAAGTGAATTAAGGTTCTTACCACAATAAAACAAAATTTAAAGGAAAAGAAAAGACAGGGGTAATTATTAGTTACATTTGATTCTCTTTTTGTAGATGCTCAAATTTTCTGTAGCCAAAAAATGTGAATTTAAAATATTTAACTCTGAACACAGCCGATAAAAAAGACGATGAAGTTATTTAGGAAAGTTTTTTCTCTCTCCTGTTTCTAGTTTCTATTGTTCATGTTTTTAACATCCCACAATTTTTGTGTATTTGTGGATGATACAGGCTACTCTTTCTGTTTGATCTCAAAGACAAAGATTATTCGCATTTGAGTAGTGCTTCACGTTTTACGAAACAATTGAACATAATACGACATACAGTAACTCTATGAAGAAGCTAAGGCTCAATGGAACATGTGTAATACAGTTACGGTCTAGAGTCAAGAAGAAAGTATTGCTGAGACTCAAAGGTCTGTCTCCTGGTTTCAACTCTTGTGTTCTCACCAGGATACTGAGCTGCTTCTGAAATAACAGCGCATCTGGTACGTGTAATGGATTACATCTTTCCTGCAAGTGCATGTGTCAGCTCATCCGATGTACAGAATCCCTGAGTATTAAGTAGGATGGTGTTTGGCCTTCCCTAATATTCTTATGATAATCATGATAAAGATTGCTTTGGACTTGAATAGGACTTCAAAGTTCATAAATCGCTGTTATGTAAGTTGGTTCATTTAGCTGTAAAGCAAATATGTGGCTTAGTAATTTGCTACATTACCTCACCCTAATAAACAAATTCACATAGGAAATTTCCCATCTTAGCACTTATTCAGAGCTGCGATTTGCAAGGGAGTCTGTTGTACACGGTCTTCGGAAATTCAAGCAGGTGTGGGGAGGTTATGTGCATTCTGCAACAGGCCCCACACCATCGGTCAATTCTGACCTCTAAAATGCTTCAGTATCCTTCTGAATTTAAGTCTTATTCATCCATTGAATCGAAATGTGTCGAATGCACAGTTAGAAAAACGCGGGTTTTAGTTTTTCTTTTTTATGGAGGTGAAATTCACACACCATAAAATGAACCGCTTTAAAGTGAATAATTCAGTGGCATTCGCTTTGGACATTCACAACATTATGCAAACACTACCTCCATCTGGTGCCCAAATATTGCCTGCTTTGAGTTTCTACCATGTTTTCTTCTAAGCTCCGGCAAAAGGCTAAAGAGTGAGGTCAAGAAACTCCCATGCAATTGGGGAAGGCAGACTTCCCCAGGTAGTTTTCAGTGCTCCGTGATGGTGCCAACAGAGGTGAGCAGAAGGTCCTATGGGGTTGGGGGGGGGGTGAGGTCTATCCTGGGGGCAGGTATGAGTGTGGGCCAAAGTGCACCTGGTCACATCTGATTGGATCTTTGAAGACTAAAGGAGGACTTAGTCATGCCAAGGAAGGGGAAGGGGAGCAGCTCCCAGGCAGACAGGAAGCGGAGAGAAAGCAATGAAAGCCTGGAATTGTGTGTTAGGGGATCTCAGGCTCTTCACTAAAGCCACAGCATGATCTGCAAATGACACACAGTAAGAAACAGTGGGAGGAGATGGGAGGGAAACACAGGCAGATGCATTTCACAGTAGTCTGAGTTAGCAGGTGCGGGTAGTGGCGAAACTCATCACAGATGTGGGTGCCACGGCTTCAGGAGTTAATACAGACTAATAACTGGGTAAGAAGCAAAAACAAGGCATAGAGGTATCATAAAATAAGGATCGAAAGTGAACATTCAGCAATTAGCATGCTATGGGTGAGCCCGCTAAAGTAGTTTTACATTTAATACACAAGGACTTGAGACATGAATTTCAGGTCAAGAGGGAGAAACAAGATAGGATCTAACGACCTGGGAAACCGTGGATGAGACAGGAAGGAGTCGCGGAAATAAGAAGCCATGTGAGATCTCCGGAAGTGAGGACGGTGGGCCCTCTGGTGCCCCTGCCCCTTCAAAGTTGCAATAGTACTGGTCATGGCAAATTAGTAGCAAAATGCATCCAATAAATGAAATTGCATTTGGGTTGAATTGAATTTTCTTTTTAAGAAATCACATAAAACTGAAGTGAACAACAGTAGCAATGATAAAAATTCCTGGCTATCAAACTATGGCATTAGTATATAGATTTTGATTTAGGACTGGATGTTCATGATAATGGAGTAACTGAAATTCTGTAAAAATTCTTTCAAACTTATTATCCAGTCAGGTAGCCTACCACAGAGCAATAGATCATTGATTCCTTCAGGTGAATAATGATATTTAAGTCTTAGCTTTCTCATTTCTAATTGGCTAAGCAGCTGCAGAATCAAGTCAGGAAGATTAAAATAAAATAAAATAAAATAAAATAAAAATATAAAAGCAAGCATGTAAATAATATTCCAATAGATCGCCGCATTTGTCATATTCATCCTGTTTAATTCATATTATTTCTCTAGAGGATCCTGCTTGAACATTTATTACTCTTTGTGGCATTGCCAAAGACAAAGAGCTGCTGCTGTGTTTGATAGCTCCTTGATATATTTGGCCAATTTTTAGCTGAAAGGATGTGTTTTCTGAATCGAACCATCAATATGACAGAAGCCAGGGAGATAGGTGTTTTATCTTCAGCAAAGTTTTTAGGAAAAGGGGATTAAGATCAATTTTTATCATGTAGTTGATATAGTGATTACCCAGCAAGATATAAATTTTAAAACACTAAGTACAGTTCCTGTCTTGTTTACAAATCTTACTCTAACTCAATTAATTTGAAATGATACACGATGACTCTTACAATGTGAAAAGGACAAAGGGTAAGGAAAAAGGTCCAGCACACCTATCAGAATCGCTATCAATGCAATGACTGCTTTGCATGATTTTGTTTAAACCTCAAAGGTATCAGGGAGTTTACTACGGTGGTTATTACTGACTTCTCTGTCACTGTCAAGTCTTAATATTTTTTTTTATGAAGTATTTTTTTTATGAATTTACTCCTTGAAATGTCATTCACTGAAACAGGATATTCTTTCTCTAAATTTAATTAATTTATTTTCTTAAAAAAGGCATTTAAAAGCTACGATTGGACAGGAATGGCCATAGGACCTCCCAACAGAAAAGCTGAAGGAGCTAAATAGAAGGATGTCGTAATATCGATACACGATTTTACTAATGCAAATCTGGGTAAGAATGCTGACTTAAACATCTTAAATATATGTGTATATAAAGAATATGATCCTTTTTCGTATATCTTGTTTTAATTTAGATTTGAACATTTCACTTCTGTGGACATAGTTTTGTATTTTTCCCAGAAGCATATTATTTGCTCATTAATCAAATAAGATAATCATATATGGCAAAATAAACTTCTTGAGGTTCACACGGGACGTCCACACCAGGGCCCCTTTTTATAAGGCTGTGACGAAGAGCCAGTAGGAAAAGAAAGGAACAAAAAGCAGTTAACAACCCTGGAGAAAGAAAGAGGGACTAATAAATCAAGTTCCTCGAAGCAAACTGAGGGGGGGGGGGGTCAAGGGCACGAACGAGGGTTTGCGCTCAATCCTGGTCGGTAGGAAGAGAGATGGCAGGAAAGGCGCTGAGAGACTGGGGTTTCAGAGCTCAGGGCTCCGTTTCTCCTGGGGGGAGATGGGTGTGGGCTGCAGGGTGGAGGCTGGGGGAGTTGCTTGGAGGGGGCGTGGCCTCGGCTGCTCCTGGGAGGGACCTGAGCTGCTCAGAGCGCCCACCTGAGGCTACTACCCCTCTGCCACGTGTTGCTGCATGAACACTCGTGGCCCCGCAATTGTCTCCAATATTGCGCAGAAATCCAAACCTCCCACTGGAATAAATTCGGTAAACTTAATTAAGTGTCGGTAATATTGATTGGTATACAATATGCTAATTATTTAGGGTGATACATTTAGCCGCCAAAATGATTTAAAGAGAAGGGAAAAAGATTATGAACTTGATCCTGAGCTGGGGGAGGTGTGAGGCAGGTGTCTGTGAAAGTCGAGAGGAAAAGGGAGTTAGGATGGGGTAAGTAGGAGGTGGGTGGATGGGAGATGCGTGTGAGGAGGAGGAGACGGGAAGATGCAAGGGACTCGATAAGGCACGAGAGTGAATTCCAAGGGCATTACTAAGGCCAGGTGGTGAGACTGAGTGTAGTTTATTAGAGTTCAAGTTTTCAAAAATGAAGGGTTTCCACGTGCACGCCAAGTCCAGTGCATGGTGTAAGAGGTAGTGGAGATCAGGACCATCAGTGAAGCAGGGTGAGGGTCCAGGAGTAGAAGACTTCCTGGGCAGGGACAGGGGGACGGCTCTCTTCTCTGTCTCCCACACTTAAACTGTGCAGTTTATCTCACTCTGATAATATTTTCACTTTTTTCCAACCATTTCTGCTTTTTAAGTTATCCTTTTCCCTTTTTCCTACCTCTTTCCATTTCTAGTTTTTATTGAAGCTCCTTTTCACATGTGTCAGCCCCTCTCCTGACCCCTGTACCCCCAACTCCACATTCAAAGATACCCTGATGGTCAATTTCATGTGTCAACTTATCCGGGCTCCAGGCTCCAGTCAACCCAACAATAATCTAGGTGTTGCTGTGAAGGCATTTTGTAAATCTAATGAAAGCCCGGAATCACTCGACTTTATGTAAAGGAGATTATTCTAAATAATCTGGGTGGGCTTCATCCAATCAGTTGAAAGAGCTTAAGAGCTTTCCCCGAAGAATTTCTGCCTGTGGGGGGCAGCTTTAGGATCTGCTGGAGTTTCCAGCCTGTAACTTCCCAACAACTGGTCCTGAGGATTTTGAACCCGCCAACCCAGTCTCCTAATCATATAAACGGATTCCTTGCCATGACTCTCTTAATGTAGATCTTCTGCTGGTTCTATTTCTCTGGTTGAGTGCTGACTAGCACACACACCTTTATATTTTGCCCCTTCACAGTGTCGTGGGACCAAGGAGAACTACCACTTCTTGCCACCAGCAAGGTCACCTGAGTGGTCTTACCACCTGTCAAATCAACATAATAAAGCCCACCGTGGAGGCTTCCTGAGAGCATTAAGTGGGAGTCCGTATACATACTTCACATCACAAGGAGAATCTCAATAAATTAGTTTCATTTCTTTCCCCTGACGTGTTTTTCCTTTAATTATTTATATTTCCCTTCTCCTTGTGACATACTTTACAATTTGTATTTAGATTGTGTAAAAACCGTTCTCATTTAAATCTGCAATATCTATAAATAAAATATCTCTTCAAATGGCAGGGAGCCATTAGCTGGAAAAAAACTAAGGTCATTGGAGTTTTTACTCAGACCTCTGCATTTTTCAGGTTTTAATTCAGTAAGTGATATTTTCTTTCTAACAAAGGATTCACAGTCTAAATCACTAAATAGCCAGCCAACTGCAGATCAATATGTGAAAAGTAGTCACTGTACATTCTTGAATCCTTCAAAGCTTTCAAAGATTCCCTTAAAATGCTAATCCACACATTCCTATTTGATTATTTTTTTGCTCTTGCCTGGTTCAGAATAATGGACTTTTGGTAATGAAAATTATACCATTTCTTTTCTTTTCCTCGAGGCTGCCATTCCCCCCTTAAGCCCTCGCACCAGTCACCTGTGTGAGTGCTTGACTTCTAGAGACTTTCTTTGAAATATTTTGCCAGCTAAGACATCTAATCCCAAATCATCTACCCTCTGCATCATCGAAGGGAATAAACCAATAAAACCAAAATTCCATTATAGTGTATTTAATATATTCAGTAAGAAACCCAAAACAGAGAAAACACATGAAATAATTATTTGAAAGTATCATAATCACTCAGCTGTCAATTGGAAAAATATACCCTCAGGAACTCATTTTCTCTGAGAAATAATCCTTGTTATTTTCTAAAAACTAGAATGTTATTCACACCAGTAAGTTTTCCAACTTTTCTGCACGTGGAATCACAGACTGTCCTTTAAACACCCTGATTCTCAGGCTTGTGTCCCGTATCAAGTACCAAGTACCAAGTACCAAGTACCAAGTACCATCTTGAAGGTGGGGACTAGGAGACAGGACTTCTCAAGGGTACAACCAAATTTGAGAATCTGGGATTTCCACTGAACTACTCTTCCTCAAAGCGTGGCTCAAGGCCTGTTGGCCTGGTATCCCTTCGTGGGGACCTCATTACACTTACAGATATTGAACCCATCCCATATCTGTCGAATCGGTCTGTTTTTTAGGAACGTTCACAGAGGATTCTCCTGCCCTTATAAAACCACAGCTTTATTCTGTTTGTTTTGGTCAAATGTCTTCCATAGTTTCTTCATTCTTTCCAATAGAATCAGGAGCATGAGTTTATATTCTAAGGTCATGTAAGCAGTACCCTAATAGATCACTTTTTAAATTCTTTTTAACTTGCATAATACAAACTCTTTAGCTACCTACCTATCTACCTGAGTAGCTAGTTTTTTAAGGTGGAGTGCATGTGTTTTAGGTGGCATGCAGTTGCTCTGTCATACGCTATTTGTAGAGATCTTTCCTGGTCCCGTCACACCAGGACGAGTGGCATGCACTTCATTATAATAGAAGGCTAAAACACTATTCCTTTAGACCAAAGCCTGCCATGAAAGAAAGGGCAGATTAAGGCAAATTTCTAGAAGAATATGCCACCCCATTTTGTGTGTAATTAGATCCATGTCATATTTCAACAATTGACCCTGCCTTTCATGACAAATTAACAACGTTTCCTTCTTCCTCTCTCAAAATAAGTTTCTAATTGAAATTAATTCATAGTCAAGCAAAATATGATTACTTTACCCACTTCCCCAGAGGCACATCTTTTCTTGGGCTGTGAAGTGACATTTGAAGATGGTGCAAAAATGCAGGCATCCTCCTGTTTAATGGATCTGCACACTCTTCACTCTTCACCTTCCCCTCTTCGTAGATGCCTCATGATTTGTTTTTAATGCAGTGCAGAAGTTAATTACTGGCCTTCTGTTCACAATGCCAAGCAAGTTCAGAAACTGAGCCCAACTGGCGTCTACTCGTTCCTCTCCACTTCTCATAACAAATGCATAGATATAATATAATAAATAGTTTGAAATATGAAGTACTGCTTTTATTAATAGATTTTTCTAACTTCTGTAATTTTTTTTACTCTATGGAAATGATGCCATTAGATACTGACAATAAAGAAGAATCAGATATAATAGGAACTTAAGGAATGTTTTCCAAGGGTCCCTTGAAAACACTGATTAGACGTATATCTGGGGCTACATCACATCCCTTCACTACTTAGATGGTAGTTAAGAGTTTCCTAACTTACAGTGTTTCCCCTTTTTTGAGTCACTACCAGGAACACCAAAAGGCAAAGTCTCCTTAAACAGATACCTCACAGCCTTGCCTTCCTCCTCTGCTTCTCTGGATTACTTCTTTCTCCGCCCTGTCTACACATCCAGGCACACGGAGTAGGTTGTTTCTTGCCTAAGTGCTGCGTGGCACAAAGAACGTCTGCCCATGGACTAAATATGGTTGAAGACGATCACAGTCCTAGTCTCTTGGACCAAGTTTTGAAGTACTCGGCTGTGCATGCAGTCGGCTGTGTGGGTCCTGTCTGTGCTGGAACGATGCCCCCTTTGGCCACCAGGTCCTTGAGATTCCTCCCTGATGTGAAAGCTTTGAACGTTCCTGAGACATCCTTCGACAGACTTTCTCTTGTTTTCTTTTCAATCCAATACAACCTTAATACTTTCCTTGGTCACTATTTTCATCCTCATGGCACCATTTCAACTCAATAACCCTCCCAAACCACTCTTAACCAATTCTGTATTTTTTTATTCACGAATGCAAAACAGGTTAATTATAGAGTAGTTGGCACCTGCAAACACACCTCTGTGAGCCTGAAAGTATGGACATATTGGGGTATGGCTGACGTGCCTGTGGAATATGGCGGCAGTGATGGCTCTGAGCATGCTGACACCTTCCTTTAGCTCAGGTCCTTTGAACTTACACGTGCGTCTAACATCTAAAATCTCTCGGGAATATTGAAATCACAGGGCAGTGCTGCTCTTAAGTCTATTTTGTGGTGAGTACAGGTGACTTACTATTTAAGCTTAGAAGAAAAGAAGCTCAACAGCTGGAGAAACTGGCCGCAGCAGACCGCTCTGGCCTGGAGAAGACATCCGCTCAGGCGGGCAGGAGGGGCGCACTGCCCAGGGCCTCAGGGAGGAAGGGCCAGAGCTCTGTGGCATCAACGGGGCCTGGCTTGTAGGGTGTTTTATAACAGCCATGCTACAGGAAGTCAAAAGCGGTAAGGCAGAAATTGGTAGGCTCCAAAGAACAAAATAAGGTCACATCCTAGGGGTTAGAATTTCAATCTGTGAATTTGGGGTGGGGGAAACCATTTAACCCGTATCAGGAAGACATAACGCATGCTACAAAGAAGCAATTCAGATTCACAGATTGAAATCCTAACCCCTAGAATGTGACCTTATTTGGAAACAGAGCCTTTGCAGAGGTGGCCATGTTAAAATGAGGTCATCAATCCAACATGACTGGTGTCTTCATAAAGATGGGAAATATGGACACGGGTGCTTTCACAGGGAGAACGCCACATGGACATGAAGAGACACCAAGGAGTGAGGGCCGGAGCAGATTTCGCCTTCACAGCTCTCAGAAAGATCCAACTCTGATTATCCTTTGATTCCAGATTCCCAGCCTCCAGACTCAGAGATAGAGTTCCGCTGTTTGGCCCCCCAGTCTGTGGTCCTTTGTGATGGGGCTCCTGGCAAGCGGACGCTCGCCCCGTGGGTTTTCCCGGATTAGAAGACTCGGAGACCTACTTCCCTCACTTGGTGCACACGTGTGCATTTCTCATTCAGCAAATAATGAGCATCTTTTTTTTAAGGAGAAAGCGTAGCAAGCATTTCTCCTGTAGGATCAGCTGTGGCTACTTCCCTGTTCCCTGAGCCAGAACCAAAGGAACAAGAAGAGTCTAAGGGCTTTCTCCTCACTTCTAGACCATCTCACCTAACACCCGGTCCCAGCTTCCTTTCTGATGTCTGCACGAATCCCTCTTCATCCTGTGATATGCCATGTAAGTGTGGCACCAAAACGAGATGTTAGCCAAACCAGTACCCCCCGTAGCTGGGTCGACGTGTAAATTTCAACATGTGAGCGGGTGACTGAGTCCCTTCTCTCCCTCTCCGTTGAGTTTTTGAATTCCTTTGTCCCTAATCAGGCTGTCACTTCTATTGGGAGCATTCAAACATACTGCAAGGTTTTTCTCTTGCCACGATTCCTGTAGTCTAATCAATATCTTCTTGGAAGCTGCTTTATTTCCGAAGAGAATAGCACTGAGTTCAGGCATATGTGAAGGTATATTCCCTGAACTCTTTCAACAGGCTTGCAACCTCTTATCTGACTATTTTTGCCAAAAGGAGCCATCTAAATCATCTGTAATTTTTTCCCTCTTTCTCTCTGAGGCTTATATGACTGTAAAAATATCTTAGAATTATTCTTGGTGAATTTATAATTTTCATCAGGCCACTGCTTTGTTCCTTGTAAGCAAATCTTAGAAAGAGAAATTCTTCCTAAGAATCCTCTCTTTTCCTTCCTAGCTTTTGACACACGGTATAGATCTCCATGTTAACCTCAGATTTCTATTCTCTTGGGGAGTTGAATGGAGGGAGAATAAAAGAACCAGTCCTTCTGGCCTCCCTTTATATTTTTGCTCCTCTCTGTGCCCACTTTGGGGACCCGGCGCCCACTGTTCCCTCTGGAGCCCTCACCCATCAGCTCCCTTCCTCCTGAGGGAAGCAAGGCACTGGAGCCAGATGCGGCTGGATCACATGGACCCTCTCTTCCAGGTCCCCGTCTCGTGGGCCCCACCTTTCTCTAGATTCCCGATTCACACTCCGCCAGGGAGCAGAAAGTGAGTCAGACGGGTCTGTGTCCCCGAAGAGAGGACATGACCCTCGCCCCCGCACCTATGTCAGGGGCTCCTGCATCACGGCAAACCCTGAAAAGAGGCTTTGCTCACACAGGCCCGGAGCAGAGGTGGGGGGCTGACTGGAAGCAGCAGGAAGGAGGGAGAAAAGCTTCTGCACCTAAGCACAGGCCTAAAAGGGAAGTCGACTGACCATTTTTTTTTTAACCTTTAGAACCCAAATGCATTTTCACAATATGGAAATGTTATGGGCTCAGTGGTGTCCCCTGCAAATCCGTGTGTTGACGTCTCAACTCCCAGACCCTAGGATTTGGAGAGAGGATCTTCAGGGAGGTGATTCAGAAAACGGAGGCCACATGGGTGGTGTCCTCCCATGACTCATGTCCTCCTGAGAATCGTTGAGTAGGTCCCAAGTGCAGAGAGAAGACCATGTGAGGACACAGGGAGAAGACAGCGGTCTACGAGCCAGGAGCGAGGCCTCCAAAGGAAGCGGTCTCAGACTTCTAGCCTCCAGAACCGTGGACAGTACACGTCGGTAGTTTAGGACTCTGGGGCTGGTGTTTGGCAGAGCAAACTGTTGCAGAAAATCATCTTCCTTAGTCTCTACTTCAAACTAAGAGAAGCTTTAAAATAGCAACGTTTCTTTACGTTTCATGGACCCATTTAACAGGAGAGGCTCCAATGTTCCAAACCCAGGTGCACAACCCAATGCTCCTTATCATTCCCTGTAAGCTGGATGGAGGTTTCATCCCTTTCCTGAGCAAATGTGGGCTATGTGGACTTATTTTATTTTATTTTACTTTATTTTATTTTATTTTATTTTATTTTATTTTATTAGGGAGAGAGAGAGAGAGAAAAAGGTGGAGGGAGAGGGAAAGAAACATGAGGAGCTTGATCTCACAACCCTGAGATCATGACCTGAGCCGAAATCAAGAGTTGGTCACTTAACGGAGGCACCCGGGCATCCCAGGGCACGGACTTCTTGAAGGTCTTCCCAATACCTGGCGATCCTCGTCACTAGCTGGTGTACAAAGCTGCCGACCCCCTTTTCCTACGCCGTTCAGCCTTTCAGGAATGGTTTTATCTTGTTTTCTCCTGTGGCTGGCCTTCCACCTCTGCTTCCCACCTCACTGACCCCCTCACCGTCGTTCCTTGGGGACGTGCAAGTTCACTAAGAGTCTCTGCTGTGCTGTGTGTGATGAACCACCTCAGCTGAGTTTCCTCCAAGGCCCGCTTGAAGCCTCAGCCGGCTGACGTGGGAGCCACTTGGCTCTCCCACCATGCCTGGCCTTTCCCAGTGTCATCCTGAAATTACACCAAGTACCCGTGAGTCCATTTTTGTGTATTTCTCTCCTTTGGGATGTAAAGTCTTGTCTGCTGAGACACATCGGTTGGTAGTTAAGTCTGATTTAAAGAATCATCTTGTGTATGCGGGCATGCGTCTGTGCATGTGAGCACATCTTGTGTACTCTGGTTTTGACTTGTTTGTGCTTGTGCGTGCATTCATAGAACACCAAAGGTCCACTGTCGCCACATGAAAGGTGAATTCCTCAGTCTGACATTCAAAGACCTTTGCAGAATGGCCCCCATTTTCCTTTGGGGCCTTCCCTCCCTCAGTGGAGATGCACATTTTTATATTTTTCTCTGCTTGATGTCTTCCTATAGTCAGAAACCTCCCCTCCACACTATACACATCTCTTCCTCACCTGCCCCAATTCTGTCAATCGCCTTCAGGCTTAGTTTAAATGTTACCCTTTTCTGTGGAGACTTTTCTGGTCTATGACACCCACCTAACCCCCCCCCCAAAAAAAAAACTTTAAAGCTTTATTTGACTCTGCTTTTTCTTCTCTCAGGATTTGTATTCTTGCTTTGCAGTCCACCATATGGGTGTTGGTGTCTCGTTCCTCCCAGAATAAACTCCGTATGAGTTTGCTAGCGCTGCCTCAACAAAGAGCCCCCAAAGGGGTTAAGTCACAGAAATAGGTTTTCCTGCAGTCTGGGAGGCTACAAGTCGACAACTGAGGTGTTAGCTGGATGGGTTCCTTCAGAGGGAGATCTGCAGTCCTCTGTTCCAGCTTCTGATGGTTTGCAGACAATCATTAGCATCCCTTAGCTTCTGCTCCTTAACCCCAATCTCTGCCTTCAAGTTCCTGTGATGTGTCTCTGTGTTCACATTCCTCCCCTTCACAAAGTCAGCCATATTGGATCAGGACCCAGTCTACTCCAGAGTGACCTTATTCTATCGACTGAGGCCCTATTTCCAAATATGGTCACCTTCTGGGTGCTGCAGGTGAGGACTTCCTCAAATGAGTTTGGGTTGGGGACACAATTCAACCTTGCATTCAACGAGCTCTTAACGAAGGCTCTTCGTCTTCTGTCTTGGTTGGGCTGTAGCCCCCCGCCCAGTGTTTCTCTCATTACCGTGACTCCATAATTATGTTGTTGACTTAAAAGGTTATGCTCTATACACAAGTATCTTTCCCAACAGCTGGTGCACAGTTACTACTCAGCAACAGATTTTAAGTTTTTATTGGCCACAGCGACTTGGTCTTATACATTCTGGTTGGACGTTTATCCTTCTATCTCATTAAAAAAAAAAAGAAAAGTTCTCTTTACACTTTTACATGGCATAGCCTACTCATGCAAGCTTTTGTAGAAGCTTGTAGTATTCACACTAACGCAGAATAACGGTGTGGCCAGGACGAGGCTGGTTGTAAGTGCATGAGCACTAAAGAAGATGAAGTGGCAGAGGGGAGGAAATATTCAGCTTGTTCAGCATGCAGAAAATCACCAATCTGAGCAGTTTCACTGCCGTGGGCCCTAGGGACACATTTATTTACATGTTTTCTTCAAGCCACTGCCCGTCCATTTCTTTGAAAGTCTTGTACATCCCAAGCTTGTTGATTCCAGAGGTGAAGTGTCAGACAATTTATACAATGTTGCCCTTTAAATTTATATTATTGTCTTTCTTTTTAGTGTCTTGTGGTAAATGCAATTTATATTCAAAATGTCTTCTAAGACAATATATCCCTCGAGCCCAGGGAAGTACTTTGAAATCTCTTTGTGAGATACAATTTCTTCTGTTACTTTCTGTCAAAGAGGTTTCCAAATGGCTTCCATAATCTTGATTTTCCTATTACATAATTTTTACAGTTGGCCGCACAATGGGATGCCATTCAGGAACATTCACCTAAGCCAAATGGAAGGAGTCTTACTGGAAAAGGATGCCCATTACCTTCAGACATGAAGGTAAATTATAAACAGGCAAATTTATATTTTTATTTATAATACTTATTTTTAGAATATTTATTATAATCAGGCAAATTTATAAGTAAATGATAAGATGCATTTAGCTTAAAAGTTATTTGTGAGTTTTAGCATAAATAACAAATCAGTTAAAATAAAATAAATGTTAAAATGAAAACAGAAAACATATTTAAATAATTTTTGTGATCTCTAGGGAAGAGACCAAGGAAGTACCAGGCATGTACCAGGGAAGCCCAAGTACTTCCCTGGGCTCAAGGGATATATTGTCTTATATTGTCTTAGAAGACATTTTGAATATAAATCAAATTATGTATCATCTAAATATCATCTAAAAATTAGTTTTACACAGTATCTAAACATGAGGATGACTGTTAGAACTTACCAGATAATGCTATTCATTCTGAGGCTGAGGTTTTATTTCTTCTTTCACTGAATACATTAGGATGGACAAATAAATCTTTTGTTTTGTTTTGTTTTGTTTGTTTTTGGTGTGTCTGTGTGTGCATTAAGACTTCATTAGAGAACAAACTATATGGAAAGTGGAAAGACATAGTCCATTCGGTTTTGTGGTTTGAGAATTGCATGTCTGATGAAAGAGCCAAAGACTTATTTTAAAATGTACATTATTTCTATACCATATGCACAGTAATCAAACTATTGGCATTAAAATGTAGCCTTTGTAAAACTCTAGATTGCCGATTTGCAGAAGTGGTTCTAAGAAAGAAGGTCCTCGTGATTCATGCCTGCCTGAAGCATAATGAAAGAATCCAATAAACCACCTCCGGTGGTAGCTCAAGGAACTGGGGGGTGGGGGGAAGAACACATGAAGCCCCAAGTGAGCAGAAGGAAGGAAATAAACATTAACACTGGAATAAGTGAAATGGAGACTAAAAAGAAAATAGAGAAGTTCATTTAAACCAAGAAATGGTTCTTTGAAAAGATAAACAAAATTGACAAGCCTTGAGTTAAACTTGCTAAGAAAAAAAGGCAGAGGACTCAAAATCACAAATGAAGGCGATGTTACCACTGACACTCCAGGAATGAGAGGATCATGAGACCACTATTAATAATCCTACACCAACAAATCTGACAACCTAGTAGAAATGGATAAATTCCTATAAACATATACCCAACCAGGACTGAATCATCAAGAAATAGAAAATCTGAAGAGACTACTAATGGGGATATTCAATCAGTAATCAAACTACCCCCAACGGGGCGCCTGGGTGGCTCAGTGGGTTAAAGCCTCTGCCTTCGGCTCAGGTCATGATCTCAGGGTCCTGGGATCGAGGCCCGCATCGGGCTCTCTGCTCAGCAGGGAGCCTGCTTCCTCCTCTCTCCTCTCTCTCTGCCTGCCTCTCTGCCTACTTGTGATCTCTCTCTGTCAAATAAATAAATAAAATCTTTAAAAAAACAAAAACAAAAACAAAAAAAACTACCCCCAACAAACAAAAGTCCATGATCAGACAGCTTCGTGGGTGAATTCCACCCAATATTCAAAGAAGAATTAATATTCATCTTTCTCAAACTCTTCCAAAAAACAGATAAGAAGGGAACTCTTCTAAACTTGTATGTTACAAGGCCAGCATCTCCCTGATATCAAAACCAGACAGGAATGCCACAAGAAAAAGAACATTTTGGGCCAATATTCCTGATTAAAATAGATGTAAAATCCTTAACAAAGTGAATCCAACAATACATTGGAAGGAAAATAGTTCATGATCTGGTGGGATTTATTCTGGAGATTCAAGGATGATTTAAAAAATTGAAGCAGATACAAATAAATGGAAAGACTCACTGGAAAATGTGCCCACACCCCCCATGGTCATTGCAGCATTGTTCACAATAGCAAAGATATGCAAACAATCTCAGTGTCCATCGATGAATAAACGGATAAAGAAGATGTGGTATATACATGCGATGGGATGTTACTCAGTCACAAAAAAGAATGAAACCTTGCCATTTGTGATAACATGGATAGACCTCCAAGGCATTATGTTAAGTGAAATAAGTCAGACTGAGAAATAAGTCAGTGAGACAGACATACAATCTTACAATCTCTCTTACATGTGAAATCTAGAAAAAAAAAAGAGAGAGAAGGCTCATAGATACAGAGAACAGATTTCCAGTGGTTCCTGGAGGGGATAGGTTAGGTAAACTGTGGTATTTTTTTATTATTAAGAATAAAAAAATTAAACTTCACTATTAAAAATTTTTTAAATGTAACCTAAGTAAAATTCTAGATTGTCAACCGAAAAAAAAAAAACCAAATCACTGATTAAATATGAAATTAAATATAAAGTACTTTTGAGACTTTGACAAATTGCTACATAGTTAAATAGACGTTATTAAATTCATTCCTTCTGTAGAGTTGGCTAATTTTTCTTGATAGTTAAAATATCCATTTATCAAGTTAATGTAATTTGTTTCAGAAAAATATATCTACTCTGGATTTGAAATAAGTTTATGTTAATAGTGACTCCAAATTACCATTGCTATGATTATAAAGCTATCTCTTGCTGTAAGCATAATACATGCATATTGGCTTGAGTCTATTTTGACTATAAACGTAAAACAGATAGTCTTTTTGTTTGTCAGTTAACAACTCAAGGAGATGAAGCAAAATCTTTTGAAATGTGGATTAGGAGATATAGAATGAATTTTCATTTTTGTACTACCTAAATTGAAATACGTTTGTATTGCACAATGCATGTGTTAAGTGCTTTTTGTTTTGTCTTATATTTGTTTCTCACGGTTATCTATGAAAAGGTGACCCAGTAAAGCAAATTCACTTATTTTATGATGTCTTGTGAACTTTTACAATGTAACAAGTGATAGAATCTAATTCACACTTCCAGAAAGAAGTGAGATTTAGGCCCCCTCTCAAAGGCAGAGTCTTCTAGTATTCTACTGAGTTGTCTTCTGAAATGCAAGATCTAGTTCTCTTTTCAAATAGTCTAAGAGAATAAATCTTTCATGCTTTGAACTTTTCCTCTCCTTCCCGGGATCTATTTTTCAATCTGAAAATTCCTGACTGACCCTCAGCAGTGAAGAACCTTCCAAAAATTTTCTAGAATACATTTTTAAAGATTTATCGATTTGGTTGAGAGAGTGGGATGAGGGGCAGAGGAAGAGCATTTCAAGCAGTCTCCCTGCTGAGCATGGAGCCTGAAGCCGGGCTCAATCTCATGACCCTGAGATCATTACCTGAGCAAGATGCTTAATACGCTGAGCCACCCATGCGCCCCTAGGATACATTTTTAGTTCCTCTATTTCTAACGTTATTGTGCCTGGTAATATTCAACTTTACCAGATTTCTCATTTGTAAAACTTGAAGACCCTAGCAGTGGGCTGAATCAGAAATTCCAGAACTCTAGTGGAGAAGCGAATGGCTTCTTGGAACTGTTAACCTGACATTGAGTGGAACAAGAATTCGTTAGATAGGATTAAATGAACCAATAAGGGATGATTGTGGGGTTTGTTTGTAGTACTATTGAGGTTTTGATTTTCTATCTTTATGGATATATAAGTGACCCTATTTTTTTTCTTTGAAGCTGTCTGTAGACTGCTTTTGTAAAAAATATGAAACATTTTTATATTTTTCTCCCTGCCCAACTCCATCAAATGTTTCTGAAACATTTTTGGACATTTTTATTTTCATAGCAATATTATTATTGGTGAAGGTATACATTTATATAGTTGTTTGCATGTCCTTCTTTCTTATAAGAACGTAATTGGTTATGTAGTCAAGGTTTTTCCTGGAATGCAATATTTGAGAATGATGATCATTTCATCAGATGCAACCAGATAATTTTAAGGAACTGGGGTTACCTTTTGGAACCAACACTTAGAAGGGCTTCTTAAAAAACTGGAATCTGGTTTACAGGTTCTCAGCTGTACTAACTTGCCATCAGGTAAGCAGTGACTTACATGGTGAGTGAGATGGTGGACACCATCACCAGGAGATTGAGACCTTCATGAAGCTCAAATGCTGCTGATCATCAGATACTTTTCTACCCCAACCTCATGGGCTGTCCTGGACTGGTTTCTCTCACAGTTCAACTCCTGATTCTTTCCTTTAGTACAACTTTTCTTTCTTTTTCTTTTTTTTTTTTTTTAGATTTTATTTATTTATTCGAGAAAGAGAAAGAGAGAGGCAGAGGAGGAGGGCACTGAGCAGGGAGCGTGATGTGGGGCTCGATCCCAGGACCCTGGGATCATGATCTGAACTGAAGGAGACACTTAAATGACTGTGCCACCAAGGTGCCCCAGGACAACCTTTTAATAACTATTACCACTTTTCATTCTAGGAATCTCTCCTTTATCTAAATACCTGATTGCCAGACTATGAAACACCGGACCATTTATCACCATTTCTTAACAGATGGTTCTGATCCCCAACAAGAGCCCTTGAGATTCTTTTTTTTAAAGATTTTCATTTATTTATTTGAGAGTGACTAAGAGAGAGAAAGAGAGAGAGAGCACAATTGGAGGAAGGGGCAGAGGGAGAGAGAGAAGCAGACTCCTCGCTGAACAGGGAGCCCAGCACATGGCTTGATCCCAGCACCCTGGGATCATGAACCGAGCCAAAGGCAGACACTTAACTGACTGAGCCACCCAGGCGGTCCTCAAGAAAGACTATTTCTTAAGCTCTTCCCACCACTCAGGGAGTGTCTGACATGCTTTCAGGTGTTCAGTGATTTATCTGGAACAAAAGGAGGGACAGATGATGTTGAAATTTACTGGAGCCCTGTGCTCCCAGAAAACAGTGGTGGTTAAGAATTCCCCCAAACTTTTCTGTTCAGCAAAATGGCTACCCACAAAGGACCATGGCATCCCCAGTTATTCTGACATAAGACCCATCTCCAGTCTTCCTTATAATTCCCTTGCTTTATAGAACTCCAGGTTTTTTCCCCCTTCTTTGAGATGTTCTACTCACTATAACAATACCCTGTGGAAATTATCTCTTTACTTATCTCACACATAATCATCTTTGATAGGCCACAATACTATCACGAATGCTTAATTTGGGTGAAATAGTTTATGATTTTCTTACATAATTTTATAGGTGATTGTGTTGGCAAATTGGGCTGACAGTGTGCAGTACACCTTGCTACGTTATAATTTCTTTTTATGTTGAATACTATTTAGACATGGGGAAAAGGAAACTTTACTAAAAAGTTATCAAATATCAAAAGAAACTGGTGTTAAACCAGTGTGGGGCAGACCGTAACGGGAAGCAGCCTTAGAAAAGTAAGTTTGAAGAAAGGTCAAGAAAACAAAAAAGACTTTTCTAGCTTGAGAATTATCTAGAAAGCAAAGGTGCTTTGGTCAATCTGTCTCTGTGAAATCTTACTGATTATCAGACAGATTTCTAGCACCTTTTGTTAAGGATATGGTGATGATTTGGGAAGCATATGCTTAAACTCATCTAAAGAAATTATCTCAAAATTTGCTGGAAAATAACCACCAGGAGTCTGAATGTCAAAGGCCTGACGGACTGATCTAGATAGAACCTGAAAAAGGACATCTAGCTGTGTTACATCCACCTGATGTATCTAGCACTTTGTCACGAGCCTTTGTCCACTTAATTCTAAGAGTGATTCAGGTTAGGAGAGAAGCTCTGGAGGGTTCAGCAGTCACATTTCTTTCTTCCTCTCTCTAAATTGAGACCTTCTTTGTTCCCAAAGCAAAAAGTTTCTTTGCTGCTATCCCAGACCTGCACCTGTGTCTCCGTCAGCTGATATGTTTATCATGATTAAAAAATACTGATTTATCTCTTCACACCCATACTAAGCAGAACCACTAGATTATTGGTCCAAAAATATATCTTTGTTTATGCTGTTTTCCAACTGTTGATGGGGAACTGTGAAAAATTTTTAATTACTGTGTTACCCTAATTATTGTGTGTGATATATAAGTAAATTTAAAATATTGCTCCAATTTAGCTTTATATAAACATGTGTGTGTATATATATACACACATGCACACACACATATCTATATCTAGATATTTAATCTCACAACTCTCCCATGTATAGTCTCTTTTCCAAATACCCTGGTCTATTCATGGAACTAGTTAAAGCAACCTCTACCCATGATTCAAAGGCAAACCCAGGTTGTTTATAAGGGTGACTATATTTATTTTCATGCCAGACAGACAGACATACACATAAATTGGGCTATCCTGAGGAAAGTGCCACATTTAGTCCTCTACTTAGTGTTACTCTATTACACAGCAGCAACAAACATGTAATACTATAGTTGGTGTTTTTATTACATCAATAACTTCAAAGATAATCTCTAGGAATCTTTTCCCAGTATGATGTAGTATGCCTCATATCTATCTTTCAGTGATTGCTGTTTCTCTTCATCTTCTTAGAAAACAGTTTTAGTTACATTATATTTGTCTTACTCCTTTCAACACTTAGGTTTGCTAAATTAAGCTTGTGTGTGTATATATATATATACACACACATATATGATATATTATATTTTGTATAATAAAAACGATGGGGGCGCCTGGGTGGCTCAGTGGGTTAAAGCCTCTGCTTTCGGCTCAGGTCATGATCTCAGGGTCCTGGGATCGAGGCCCGCATCGGGCTCTCTGCTCAGCGGGGAGCCTGCTTCCTCCTCTCTCTCTGCCTGCCTCTCTGCCTACTTGTAATCTCTCTCTCTGTGTCAAATAAATAAATAATTAAAAAAAAAAACGATGGGAAAATAGATATCTGCATTTGCTTATATTTACAAAAAGAGACATTGTAAGAACAAATCAAAAACTAATAAAAACTATTAACCACAAGTCATAGTAGGAAAGAAAGTGGAGAGGAGAGAGAAGAAAAAAATATTCTTGAGTAAATCTTATTATATTGTAACTTTGAAAAATTTAAATGGTTCACATATTTAAAAATGAACGTAAATGAAAGAAAAACAGTATCTCAGAATAAAAAGTAAACCTTCAAATGAATGTTGAAGCTTGTGAAATAAACATAGTTAGAAAAGAATCATTTTAAATAATGAGGGAACACCAAGGTTTTAAATCCACAATGGTATGAATGCAAAGATGAACAGAACTAAAAAAAACAAACAACAACAACAACCACCACCACCACCAACGACCTAAACCCCAACCTAAACCAAAAACCCCACTTAAACCTAATTTTAGGGCACCTGGGTGGCTCAGTGGATTAAAGCCTCTGCCTTCGGCTCAGGTCATGATCTCAGGGTCCTGGGATCAAGGCCCACATCAGGCTCTCTGCTCAGCGGGGAGCCTGCTTCCCCCTCTCTCTCTGCCTGCCTCTCTGCCTACCTGTGATCTCTCTCCCTCTGTCAAATAAATAAAATCTTTAAAAAAATAAAAATAAAAATAAACCTAATTTTATTTTATTTTACTTTATTTATTTTATTTTTTTAAGATTTTATTTATTTGACAGAGAGACACACAGCAAGATAGGGACTACAAGCAAGGGGAGAGGAAGAGGGAGAAGCAGGCTTCCCGCCAAGCAGGGAGCCTGATGCGAGGCTCAATCCAAGGACCCTGGGATCATGACCTGAGCTGAAGGCACATGTTTAACGACTGAGCCACCCAGGCACCCCTTAAACCTAATTTTAAATTTAGACTTCATTTTTTAGTCTAAATAGTAACAGTGTGACATTATTTTGAAACTATTTTGTAGGTCTAACTGAGGATAAGGCAATTCAAGAATGATGTTAAGATCATTAAAAGTCTATTTTTTTATGTGTATAGGAGAAAGTACACTAATATAAAAATCAGAGATGTTGCTTAAAAATCTGATAGTGCTTAACTTGAATTGGAAATAGGTTAATGAAATCCTAATTTCTTTTAATTTCTAAAAATAGGCATATCTTAACTCTGTCCTCAGACAAGCCTAGAAGAAATGTCAGTGAAAGAGTAATGAGCACCTTCTGCACCCAGAAAATGGTTTCTAAATGCCATTCCCCACTGTAAAGAACTAGGGATCCTCAGAGAAGTGGCCTGTCCTAGGTGTGGTGTAGGAAACATACAAGTGGTATTCCCAAAGGACAAGGAAGCCAACATAATGATGCACTCATTGACTAAAATTGTGAGAATTACATAGTAAAAGAGACCATGCAATTTGTTGAACTATATTACACAGTATAATTCCATAATGCATTTAGATAAGATGGACATGGAGAGAAATCCACCAAGGCAGCAGTGATAACAGCATTTTGGGTACCATGGGAAACGAGCATATCACATCTTCCTCTAAAATTAGATCGGTGAAGGAACTAATTAAGCCTTCTCTGTGTAAATTATATTTTATGTTATCTGAATAGATACAGTTTATTTGAAAAAGTACTTCCCAGAAGAATTCTGCCTATTACATTTGACAGGAATGATAAAATTAGGAAATGGCCATTTTTCAACACATAATAAAAATTCAGTCACGTAAAGTCCGACCAAAAAATTAAATGAAAAGTTTAATTTACTTTCATTTAAATTAAATGAAAAGTTACATTATATTTGTCTTACTCCTTTCAACACTTAGGTGGACTTTACAGGGAAGGAATCAACCTGTCACCACTTGAACCCACAAAACACAACCCAAGCACCACTAAACATGGACGATGGTATTGCTTTCTGATACGATTTAAAGTGAAGCACATCACACCACCTATTAAATATTCTTGCCAAAATGTTGAACCTTATCAATCCTTGAAAGGTAACTTGAACTTATAAGTAAAATACAGGTAAGAGAACAAGTTAAATGTGCCCAAGAAACCAAGCTGATAAGTCCAGAATATGAGATATTTTACTGGACAATTCAATTTATGCAGCATATCAATGGCATGACTAAAAAATGAAAAGTCATGGATGGAGAGAGTCACCTGCTATCAAATAAATGAGAATGAAGAGACAAACTAATAATAATTTTAAAAAACCAAGCTGTGGCCTTCAAATCCTCTTTCAAATAAACTCATTCTAAAAAGAGACTTTTTAAACTGTGAAAATTTATTGTTAATTTGGTATTAGATGTGCATAAAAATGTTCATTTATTAGAAATGATACTTTTATTCTGCCTTATTGGATTAGGTGTGCTATTTGCAGTATACATGATAGTGTGATTTTAAAAAGCAAGTAATAAATGATGTAAATGACACTGAGAATGTTTCAGCAAATAAAATTTTAAAAATAAAGAGATGAAGCAAATTTGGCAAAATCTTGAAAATTGTGTCTGGTAATGAGTGTTTGAAAGCATATTATGATGCTCTCTCTATTTTTGTGTTCTTGAGTATTTCATAATGTTTTTCAGTCAATATCCTTTGGTCAGCTGAGCTATGCCACGAATGTTCATCCTATGTTCTAGGATCTAATATTCAGTGTAATGAACCAAGTGTATTAGTCCAGCCTAATAGCTTAAATGGCTAGTGATTTTATAATGACTGTGAACACACTGGCGCCTTCCCTTGGAAGTTTCCAAAACATTTCACAATCAATATGTTAAAAACTGAACCAAGACTCTCTTAATAAATAAATATAATTATATATTCCTAATATGGAGAAATAAAGAAAATGACAGTATTTGAGGTCATTAAGGGACTCAGTTCAGTTTTTATAATTAGATAAATATAATTATATTATTATATAACATTACATAATTATATATTTATACAACATAGAAGTTGTCATTACCAAATTACTCTTGTTTATTTTCTTTATCCAACCAAATTCTGCTTATTTTGCCTATAAACATGAAAAATCCACATGCTTCTTAGATGTTTTTCTCATTTTCTCGCATCCACTCTTGATCAACTATAATCTGTACCCTTTTAAGAACATACATCTAAAGTAAATCAGTAAATCTAAAAATTTTCCCATTTCTCTTAGAACAAAGGTGAAATTCCCTCTTGTAACCCGCAGGGGGTTTTCGATACAGCCCTCTGCCTTCTTGCAGCCTATTTGGAACTTCTCAGTGGACATTTTAAGCTCCTCCAATGTGCCGTGGTTCTTCTTGCCTGAGGGCTTTTGCACATCTGTCTGTTCTGTCTAAAAAACGTCTCACGACCTTCCCACCATTGAGTCTAACCAACAGGTCATATCTCAGATCCTTTTATTTTCTTTTTTAGACTCCCGAGATTGGATCAGATGTCCCTTTATATATTTTCATAAACTCAGGTTCCTTTCCTTCTTAGCATTTACCACTGCTGAAGTTTTACCATTATTTGTAAATTTCCTTAAATTCTCTTTACTTGGATATTTATGCTCTGGGAGTACATGGACCATAACTGTTTTCTGTTCATTCTTGTATCAGTTGTTGCCAACACAGTGGTAACTGACCAGTAATTTCTTGAATCGATGACTAGATTCATAAATAAGTGAATCTGAGAATGGTACAATAATTATAGATTTCTTTGTCTCTTGGACTGGCTGCTAAATATTTTGTTTTACTGTGATTTTGGATGCATCAAGAGCCATGTTATTTCTCAGCAAAGTTTCAGAGACATCGAGCTCCATGTCAGGCTCTGTGCTCAGTGCAGAGTCTGCTTAAGAATCTCCTTCCCTCTCCCTCTGCCCTTCCTGCTCTGTGCACTCTCTCTCTCTCAAATAAATAAATAAATCTGAAAGAAGGAAGGAAGGAAGGAAGGAAAGAAGGAAGGAAGGAAGGAAGGAAGGAAAGAAGGAAGGAAGGAAAGAAGGAAGGGAGGGAGGAAAGAAGGAAGGAAGGGAGAGAGGGAGGGAGGAAGAGAGAGAGAGAAAGGAAAGAAAGGAAGAGAGGAAGAAAGAAAGAAAGAAAGAAAGAAAGAATGAAAGAAAGAAAAAAAGAAAGAAAGAAAGAAAGAAAGAAAGAAAGAAAGAAAGAAAGAAAGAAAGAAAGAAAGAAAGAAAAAGAAAGAAAGAAAGAGGAAGAAAGAAAGAAGTTGGATTAATCTTTAGCGAGGCAAATCTCAGAGAACTGTCTTCAGATAATTCAGTGTGGATTATCTTCTCTCATTACTGGTCAAGCTAAATATTGTGAATTTCTGTCTTCTTATGGTTTAGGGTCTGAATGGGAAGATGGAGCAAGATTCCCACTGATCAAACTCTGCTCATCGTGACTTGCATGACTTTGCATTTCTTTCCCTGCCTCAGTAGTCTCATCTGTAAAACCAGAATGACAGTGCTCGATTTCGGGCTGGGTGGGGGTGGAGGTAACAACTAATGTATGAGTGTGGGCAGAACACATGGCAATCCCTTGTACATATTAGCAATTGTTGGCATGTTGGCATGTAAACTAACATCACAGCCTTTCTAGAAATATAAGTGATTTCACTCTTCTGGGCTATACGTTTCCAAAGGTCAAAATTTTAAATGAAAGTCCTTCTGGTCCAAATATATTTATAGCTTCAGCTATTGCTGGTCTAGTTTTTCACAGAAATTAATGACATTGTATTTCTTGTCAAATTATTTCATAAAATGCTTACAGTCTATTATTTATTACCAGGAATCTATTTGCATGGTTCTAAAACTATGACCTTGTTATCTTTGTATCATCTGTCCCAGTAAATCCTCCAAAGTATGTTTTATATTCTCTACATTCTTGAAAAAAATAGTCATTTCTACTTAAATAGGGCTGCTTGCATGGGTGTCGATAGAACCCAGGTCATCACCCGGGTCCTGCACTTAGAAGACCCCACACTTGGTTTAATGCCCTGCCTTGCCATCTTGAAATTACTAATACGTTTTAAAGAAGGTGTCCTGCATTTTCATTTTATGCCAGGACCTGAAAATTTTGGAATTCATCCTGACATTAGATGGCAAATAAAAATGTCTTTGCCACGGTCAGGCCTCCCAAGAGGTCATTGCTGCATGGGAGTGTAGGACGTAGAAGGGGTATTAAAGGGTACCCTCAGGATCCCTCTCTGTGGGAAGGTTGGGAAGAAAACATAGTTGGACAGAGGGAAGAATTGAGCTGTCATCCAAGACAACCCACACCCAGGTGCTCAGGAGTTAGACTGTCCTTTTCAGAAGTGTCCAGATTTGAACTGAGATGGCCATGTCTTTCTCTTTCTCTCTCTCTCCCTCCCAGTAATCAGTTATTGAATCCGGGCTGCCCCACACAAGGGGTAATATCTCTTGGTGGATAATATCTCTCCACCCAAGTTGGGTGGAGAGGTGCTCTCTGCCGTCAAGGTAATTGTTGAAGGGCCGGAGAGCCACAGACCCATGTCAACAGCACTGACAGCATCTACAACAGGGTCCTTCACTGACAGGTGTCTACACAGCACACAAGTCCCCTGTGATCTTCCGCATTTGTGAGCAGGCCCTTACTCTCCTGAGACACCTGTGTAACACCCTCAAACATCCTCCTGGCACTGACAATCACCCAGTGTGTTCACTGTTCAGTCCTCTTCTAGCCACTGTTTCATAAAATGATTTTTTCCCCTAACTCGTGATGAATTTTTATGGACCATTCTCATCACTTCCCCTTTGGCCTATGCAGGGATTTATTTGTTGGATGTGTATCTATACTTAAAAATTCAGCCCATGGCAATGGAATGCGGTAAGGCTAATTGAACTGGAATTGAATCCAGGACCCTGACCTCATTAATGTGCCTCTTAGCCCAAGAAAATGACTGCATTTGCTTCATAAAACTAGGCCGCTCCAGTTGTCAGCAGAGGAGTGAGGACCATTCAACCATCTACTATATTTATACACATAGCTTCTAAAGTCCAACAAATTTAGGCAACAGTCCATTGGGTATCCACTGTAGTATAATGAAATCAATTCCTCGTTATCAATTAATAACAAAACAAATCAATAAATGCTTCAGTGTGTAAACTATGCCAACAAATTAGCAGGACACCAAGCGCCAGCTAATCCTTCCACTCTAGTTTGCTTTATAAAATCAGAAGCAGCATTAAACACACGCACGCACACATGCACACACACAAACATGTGTGCATGCATGACCAAAAACTCACAACCACGGACCAGAAACTAAAATACCAAGACTCAGACACAATATTAGGATCTTACTGATGTCCTCTATTAGCATAAAGAAAGCAAAAAAGAGAAAAAAGAAGTTCATTAGTTTAAAAAATAATGAAAATAAAGGATGATCTGGTGACTACAAGGAAGCAAAAGAAAGAGGACGGATCACCCTGTTTTCTAAAAACTTTCCAGAGATGCTAAGTGAGGCAGGAAGAACGCATTTAACTTTAATTGTGGACCTATTGATTACTACTAATTTGGATCAATTTCAAAGAAATTGAAGCAAGAAAAACGATTGTTTGAAAGTTCTGTGTTGAGACTCTCAAAGCCTAGAAGGTATTAGTATTTCTCCAGTAACTTGACTCCTTTTTCTCTAGGATCATATAAAACGCCAGCTGAGTCACAGTATATAAAGAGCTGAACGGAATCTGTGAAACAAAATCATTGTTGCCTAAGTGCTGTCATTATTTTTAGTATTTAGAATAAACAACTCCAAATGTCTCCAAATATTTCTGATCCCACACTTTTTAATATTGGGTTCCAGAGATACTGGAAATCCATTTAAGCCAAACCACCCATCTTGTAAGCAAAAGATATCAACCTGGAAGTTATAAAATTATCATCCAAATGGTTATTTCCTGAAAAGGGAAATAAAACCTTACATGATATGATTTCAGATGTACTGGAAGGGTCTAATCCCACAAACTGGAAATGTATGAATTCTATTACCACAGGTTCATGCACTATGATTTTATCCCTGACAAAGCTAATCCCTTATAGGACCACATCCCCACTGTGGTCCTCACTTTTTTTTTTTTACCACTGGATGAATTATCATGTGGTGTCTAGATAGAGACCCTAGGGCTTTAAGGGAGAGGGAACTTAAGTGGGCCAGAGGACCAGTTCAGTGCACAATACTGAGTGAAACATTGTGACGAGTCTCATTCTTACTCCTAGGTTTCCAGTTGCATTCCAATATTTTAATTGCTGACTTCTGGTTTATCTCCTCCATTACGCTGTGACCTTTCTGAAGTTAAGGATTTTTTTTGAAACTGAATTTTCGTAGTGTCGTGCTTAGTTATAGTAAATTCTCAATGAATCTGACTGCAGAAGGAAGAAGTTATAGAATTGATTAATCCTGCTGCTCCAGCCAACACACACACACACACACACACACACACACACACACACACACACACTTTTACCATTTAGATGCGAAAATTGAGATTCAACATTCAATTGACTGATGCAAGGACACTCATCATGTTGGCAGGTCTGATAATAATGCTAACTCTTTTCACTTGGAGTCCAGCATTCTTTCAAATGCATGAACTCTTCTTTCCTCTGCAATCACTTTAATATCTGTTGAATTCTTTTGCTGTCTTCTTTCCCATGGACCTGAAGAACACAAACAGCCTTACGCTAAAATTACTCTACTCGACTCAAACACATAATAACAGATCCACTCCTATTCTGAAATTAATACGAGCCATTACTGTGTGAAAATAGCTCTCATTGAATTCTCAAGCACAGAAGAGTAAGCATAGTTATGAAACTGTTTCTGCTTTAAGACTAAAATCTTCGTAGTGACTCCAAAAAATTGTTACCTATCTAATAATAGGATTCTTGCTCCTTCCTACAAGGAAATCGGTAAAATGTGCTTTCCTGTGGAGGACCTCTGTGACACAACCATACTAACAAGGAGATTAGATGCTTTGCAAACTTCTTTAGTGAAGAAACTGCTCTTTTTTTTTTTTTTCTTAAATGGGCATTTCTGTTTCCTAGCAACTGGAAAGTTCTACACTAATCTATATCCACCTTCTTATGGGAATAGATCAACTCAGGTGCTATTTATGGCACTTGAGCCTTCAAAAAAAAAAAAAAGGAGAAAGGCAACCTGAAAAGAATTTATCATGTTGTTTTGATCCTGAGTCTTGGTTTAAATTATATGGTCCTGATTCAGCGTTCTTAGGTTTGTAATTACAACATGGAAACCAGACCAGGGGAAGAAAACTTTACTTCTACACTCTTAGGTCCTTTGGCTCATCTAATAATTAAGTTGGCATAAAATAGATTAATGGGAGAAAGAGAAATTTAAGTTTGCTCATATAAGAGCTCATAAAAATATGAGACTCAAAGAAGTAACCAGAGGGAGCCATTTTTATGTCTTTTAGGCAAGCAATACGTTTGTGAAGAATTGATAAGACAAAGGAGTTTGCACTTGGGTAGCAGGTTAGTGGAGAAGTAACGAGGTCTGTTTATTCAGCCTGCTCAGCCCTGAGTTCCTTGTTTCTGGTGGGAAAGGTATCTCTTTACCTCCTAGTACAAGGAGGGTGACTTTCACACAGGAGATTTATTTCCTACTTCCAGAGGGACAAAAGAGGGTCAGCGTGTCCTTTTAAACCCTCGCTCTTTAAGTAATTTTATTTATTTATTTTAAAAGATTTTATTTATTTATTTGACACACAGAGAGAGATCACAAGTTGGCACAGAGGCAGGCAGAGAGAGAGGAGGAAGCAGGCTCCCCGCTGAGCAGGGAGCCTGATGCGGGGCTTGATCCCAGGACCCTGAGATCATGACCTGAGCCGAAGGCAGAGGCTTTAACCCACTGAGCTACCCAGGCGCCCCTCTTTAAGTAAATTTAATTTAAAATATTCAATATGGCCAATTGGTACATTTAGAGGCCACCAACTCCTGAACCTAAACAGATTACAAAAGCATTCTACGGTGATTCAATAGGAAGGACTAGTGTATACTTTAAAAAAATATTTTCCTATTTTTTTAAAAAAAATCTGAACTTGTGTAGTGACTCGTTTCAAAACCCACTCCAAATCTGGAAAGCGCTTTCTGAATTGTATACGTGGAAAACATGCGTGAGGCCATGAGATGCATGACTCTCCCTCGCTCTCCATCACTGTTACTAAAGAAATTTGGGGATGGAAAATCACAGCGATATGTCCCCGCTTGCTTATTTATGCAAATCTGGAGGTAGAAGTCATGGAACTAGGATCTCAGGACCATCGTTGTCAAAATTCATCTCTCGTCAGGCCTGGCACTCTTGCCGTATCCCAGATCTCCTCAAAATATCTCACCAACAATAGAGCTACAAATTTCCATCTGAAATTCATTCAGGATATGCAGTTCAAATTTGCACAAATTTAGGCATTACACAGTGTGCTAGGGATGCAGTTTGAATCAAATATTACATATGCATTTTAAAGGAATAATATCCTATGATTGATGATTCTGATAGTACAAAAATCCTTCTTTCAGAATTAAAATTTGACTTATTGCCAGTATTAGTTTCCTTATTGTCATCCTGTTGCTGGGGAGGAAAGCTTTGGTCTTCTCCCTTCTAGTTTTTTTGAGGGTCCTAAGCAAAAAAATGCAAATTTATTTTTGTACATAGAACAACCACAGAGATGTGAGGTCTCTGGACAGTCAGGCCGTTGGGGCTCCGATGTTTTCCTGAGCTACGAAGTAGGAGGGGGTAGGGGCCTGGGTCTTCAAAGAAGAGGAAGACAATTCCCAGGAAGAGGGGAGGAGCAAAATGTGTGGTAAATACATGTTTGCCAGGTCATGCAGATAAATCTTTTGCATGCAAAACTTACCCTGGCATTAGCTCTCTTCTTGGGACAGGTTCTCTATGTAAATTCTTTGAGGCAGTTAGGGAGAGGGGAAAAAAAAACCCTAAAAACATATTCTGGGGTATGTTAGGCCTTGATTGCTTTCAACTCAAAATAAACCACTTGCCAAAGTGGCACATCCTGGGGTCATGTCTTCTCTCCCCCTCACTATCACCTTTTTTTTTTTTTAAGATTTTTATTTATTTATTTGACAGAGAGAGAGATCACAAGCAGGCTGAGAGGCAGGCAGAGAGAGAGGTGGAAGCAGGCTCCCCGCTGAGCAGAGAGCCCGATGTGGGCCTCGATTCCAGGACCCTGAGATCAGGACCTGAGCCGAAGGCAGAGGCTTTAACCCACTGAGCCACCCAGGCGCCCCCCTCACTATCATCTTACTCTATTTCTAATTTAGAAATAATTTTTATTTATTTTTAGTTTTTTGGGGGGGTTCCTTTTTTGTTGTTTAAATTCGGTTAACTGACATATCCTGTTTTATTAGTTTCAGAGGTAGAGTTCAGTGATTCATTAGTTGCGTACAATGCCCAGTGCTCATTCATTCTGTCACTTGCCCGCCTTAATGCCCATCCCCCAGTTACCCCACCTCCCTCCCCTCCAGCAACCCTCAGTTTGTTTCCTATGATTAAGAGTCTCATGGTTTTCTCCCTCTCTGATTTCCTCTTGCTTTAGATGGATAGAGGATGATGCTAGTTTTAGACGGTAGAGCATAATCCTTGAGCACACATTTGAGCACTTTGTTTGAGAACACTTTCCTTTATTGTGGCATCCTACAGATTCCTCCTTAAAGTATTATGAATTTAAAATGTTAAGTTAAAGAACAAACACTAAACAATTTAATAATTTGAAATACAGTGAAAGAAGAAACTGTGTATTGTTTGCATTTAGATGTACACAGAATGTATACTTTTATGATTTTATTTTATTTTTTAAAGATTTATTTATTCATTGGAAAGAGAGATCATGGGTGGGGTGGAGTAGAATGAGAGAGAAACTTAAGCAGACTCTGCAGTGAGCACGGAGCCTGATGTGGGCTTGATCTTGGAGACCCAATATAGGCTTGATCTCATTCTCTGCCCCCCAACTCTCACTCTCAAATAAATAAATAATCTTTTAAAAACTAACAGTTATATGGACTAGATGTATACCAAATCTATATTTTTATGATTTTAAAACTAACAAACTCATACTCAGTCCATCACACAATAATTTTGTGAGAAACAAATTTTGATGGGATCCCACTAACATAGGCAAATATGTCAGAGAGGGTTTAATAGTATTCTCTGCCTTTGTAACCTATTTACCAACCTGTTGTTATGGTCAATGATATAATTAAATTCAATTAAATGCCACTTAATCTTTACCTGCTCTGTGAAGGAATCTGTGATACGTGTGATCCAGGGTGTATTCGGATATATTAGAAAAGATCTCACTAACTCTTAAATCAGAATCTAATTGAAGCTAATTTTTTTAAACCTACTGTCGGCCACTCCGAAGTCACGTATTCATTCTTCATTCATTCACTCTAATGTAGACTGAGGACCATATAAAATATACCCTTACTGGAAATGCAGAAACAAACACGACAGGAGGGCTTACAATACAGGGGAAGTGATGTCTGGGTAGGTAGATATTTGATACCGTATGTGAGAAACATTATACAAGAGACAAAATCAAATGCTTTGGGAGCTCCGGGAGGAGCCGTCCGGGGGTAGATTCACAAGCAAGCCTGTATTATGTTGCAAGGCAGGCTGTTAACAGGGATTCATAATTGTAGTCACAGTGGCCTCCTGTGGTCATAAGGAATTTTTACAAAGTGATAGCCTTTCGTTACTCTCAAAAACATCTTAGAGCTCGGACACGTAGATTTCTGTACCTGCTCTGGGACAGGAGGAGAAGCCCAGGAAGCAGCGTGGAATGGTCCCATCCTTACCACTCCTTCTAACCTAGAATGTCTGCTTTCTGCGATTCAGGAAATGCAAGTGAGGAGAAAAGGAAAATCTGACCATGACCATTCTTTCCAAGAGAAGGCAATTCTTTCTTGACGTACGTCTTTATTTCAGCACATTATAATTCTTCTCTCCGTTGTGGTTTTTCATTTTATTTTCTTCAGTCAATGGATTCTATAACAGTATTATATAAAAGCATATATGGCAGCCATTTTCAGGAAAATGATCAGCCCTGATTATTTTAAAACCATCAAATGACCAAGAAGTTGGGAGAGGTCAAGGAAACAAAATTATTCAAAACTCAAGAGTCTCAGATATTTAACTTTCAAAAGTCCAACGGGGTTTGATGGAAAGGCCCTATTCAAAATGAAACTGCAAGGGTATCATTGAAAAGAAACAACATCTCAAACCAGAGTCAATCCTGTCATGTCAGAAAATAAACTCAGTAATCATTGGCATTTATCTTGGTGTATTTCCATGGGAAAGGAAAGAAAGTGGATGAGAAAAAAAATAAATGTCTCTGTAAACAATGACAGTATCTTTATGCTGGCAAATTATTTCAAAGTCCAAAAAAAGAGAAATATATGTAGTTTTATTTCAAGTCAAACAGGTAATTTATTTTTGAAGTTTGATGTGCACTGTTTAAAAAGAAAAATCACATTTTCTTCCATGTTAGAAGTTTTTAAATAACGGCTTATATCAGAAATACCCAGGCATATGTATTCTATTAATATGTATAATTTATATTTTCCAAGCTCAGATTTATTTCTTTTTTCTGTTGCAAGATAGAATATTATCTAAAGGATATATTACTCAAAAGTATTCAAATGCCAGGTATGTAGGTTCTGAAAAGAAGCGCTCACATTCTGTTATTTTTATGTAAGCAGGTGGTTTTTTTCCCTCTGACTCCGTACAGATGATACAACATGGCAGAATTGATTATTTAACAAGTCACAACTCAGTAAGGTAACATAATGTGGCCAATAAAATGACAAACAAAATTAATTATTAAGTGTCTTCTAGGTGCTTCTGCTCTATAGGGCAAAGTATTCTGTATGGATGCTTTTCCACACATTGGACGAGGGGAACAAATATTCTCTAAGCTTTCACAATACGTAGATATTCACGGGACCACTTCCCCCGTCCGGAGCCTCCCTTTCCTGGAGGTAAACATATGTCCTTGGGTAGATTATCTTCTCTTTCCCTTCAGAAGCAATAGAAAATCCACAACCCTGGTTTCATATTTAGTTTGAGAAACTGTCGCATGATAAAAGTTTGGAAGAAATCCCATTGCGAATAGGACCTTGACGTTTCCTATTGAAAAAGGAAATTATTTCGACTTATGGGTGTTATAGGGAGCAAAATGACATTTGTACCCTCTTGGCATCAAGATGCACCTGAAAATTTGTTAACTCTTACCATGCTCACTAGGACAACAAGACTGGCCTTGAAATTTCACACCTAAAATGTCAGGTTCCGTCACGCAGCCTTCTATTCCTATGAAAAGGTATCTGAAATGTTCGCCCCATTTAGGGGAGGAGATCGCGATCAGGATCCGTGCTTAAGGAAACCCAGTTGCAAGGAGAAAACAATGCAGGGGCCTCAGACTAGGGAGTGGGCATCCCCTATCCTTTCCCATAAACTGTGAACTTCGGCAACTCTGACGAACCATAGGGATCCGTTCCCTAAATGTTTATATTTTCTTGAAGACAAAAATCATTTGGGGCTACATGGAAACACCTGTGAACATCTCAAAGTCCGGTGACCATTCCATAAAGAAAATGAAAAGAGTCCTCCTATGTTATTATTTTTTATTATTATTTGCCCCAGGGGTACAGGTCTGTGAATCATCAGGCTTACGCCTTTCATAGCACTCACCATAGCACAAACCCTCCCCAATGTCCATAACCCATCCACCCTATCCCTACCCTCCCACCCCCCAGTAACCCTCAGTTTGTTTTGTGAGATTAGGTGTCTCTTATGGTTTGTCTCCTTCCCCTCCTATGTTATGATGTGTTACCTGCTCACCAGCGATTTAGTTTTCTCTGCACAAAAAGTTTACAAAGATTCCGATCGTTAAGCAGACCAGTTGATGACAGCAAAGGAAAAACTCTGGAGATGCTGATTCCATTTCTGAGCTGAGCCCCAGCCCTGACACGCAGGCAGCTGGTGGTTCTTTTGGGCACCCAGGCTGGTGTGAACAGAAAGTGACAGGAGTGTGCTGCATGTCACATTTGAATGAACAGCTACCGTGACAGGAAGACTTTTCTTGTCAACACGATAACTGTGGCTCTGTGAGAGCCCACATTCTGTGTTATTTTTCCCTGGAGGGAAACTGGTACCCGATAAGCAGACTCCATTCAATGAGGTCAACATTTATTTATTAAGGGTCACCGTCGCCCAGCCCTGTGGTTACCCAGTGAGATTGGGTGCTTCCCCTCAGGGAGCTTTCGGTCCCTGGGCGGGATGGGGGAGAAAGGCATCACACAGAACTCAGATCCACAGGCAAGACCATCTGGAGTCCGGGCGTGAGCTACGAAGGAAGCAGAGGTGGCGGAGCAAGGGAGGCAGGAGGACTGGAAAGCCTTGAACGTGGCGGCCAGGACCCGGCCGCTGAGAGGAGGAAACGGAGAGCTGCCGTTGTGGGAAGATGAAGGAAAGGAACATCTTGCAGGGAAAACAGTAGGGCAAGGTCATTGTGACAGCAACTCTTGGAGGGTTTATGAGATGAGACAGGCTTTGATAGTCTACCTGCACAGCGTATATGATCTACTGTGTAATTGCAGAGACAGGACACATAGGCTATAATGTGCAACTACACAGACACATGACATATGATACGACAAGTAATTACAGACTCATAATATACATAAGCAAAAGGAATGTTCCCCCATATACATTTATCTGCAAAACCGTCTGGCTTCTAGTTGGTTCTGAAGGAATGTCTAATGTTAAGAACACACATGTAGGTATTTGGATTACGTTTAGTTCTTTTTTTTTTTTTAAGCTTTTATGTATTCATTTGAGAGAGAGAGGCAGAGAGAGCCCAGGCAGGGAGAAAGGCAGGCTCCTCGCTGGGCTGGGAGCTGGACATCGGGCTCGATCCCAGGACCCGGAGATCATGACCTGAGCCGAAGGCAGACGCTTAACCATCTGAGCCACCCAGGTGCCCCTACATTTAGTTCTTAATTATTTATTACACCTCCTTTTTGTTCATCTCATGCTCTTCAGGAGCTGAATTTTTGTAGGACAAAATGCCCGAGATCCCCCGGCCTCCACCTCTATTCCATTCCAATACTCGCAGAAAATGAAAATAGATCCCAGCAGATCTGGAGAGGAGTTGCCAAGTAAATTCAATTTATTCCATTTCCATATCTAATTTCACCTAGGAGTAGCCTAGTTACGGCCGCCATCCTTGCTGGCGGACGCAATGACCTGTTGTACGCTCTTATTCCATTTATGCTTATGACGAAATTCCAAGTGGTCCGTGAATCATCTGCTATTTCCTACACATCTATTTTAGACTTGCCAAGGGAGAAGCAGTTCTGAAATATGTTGTTCCAGTACTGCTTTTTCCAAATGACATATGCCACATAATCTCCCATGCAACAACAGGAAATCCTGGACGCTTTTTAAAATCACAACAGCTTCGGCTGCTACAGACCGGTAGAGTCACCGGGGCATTATTTGGCAAGAGGGCATCACGCTAGCCAGAAGCAAAACTATGCACCAGCAACTAATAACTCAGTGGTATTTTGAGAATTTTGAGAGAGAGAGAGGAGGAGGACTTTCTGCAGCAAGTGATGTCTGATTGATGCTTCAAGGCAAGATCAAGACCTCTCTGGGTCCTCTGCTTCACAGCACGTAGTTAGACCCCTTGAAACACACCGTGCTTTCAGACCAGGCTGCTAGAATTTCGAGGGACCATGTTTCATTTGGAAGGCAGAGTTTCGAGCTCAGCTCATCATTTGTAGACATTTGTTTTGTTCATGGCAAATTATGCTCAGGGACTTAGATTATTTTTGCCACTAACTTAACACAGGTTCACTGTGGGCATTATAATTTATAATAATATTTCACAAGCCTATCGCATACAAAATAAAGTCGCTTAATAAGCCAATAAAGAAATAGCAAACTCTAAACCGATGATAGGTTAATCACCCTGTTGTTCCAGGCAATAGGCGGGGGTGGGAGGTAAAAGAAATAAAAATCCAAATTTAATGGAGGTGTCCCTTTCTGGGAGTTGGTTCTCTGAAGAGTCAGCTTTGCCAGCCAAGAGCGTTCGACCAGCTGGCTGCCATGGCAAAGCAAAGGCCCACATCGCTAGAGCAGGTTGTGAGGGGATCCACGGTGCAGGTGTTGGCAGCCAAGATGGTCTTCTTCATGGGGCCTCTGCATGGTTTTCACTGCTGCCAGCAAGGAGTGGCCTTGCCACAGCAGGGGCTGACATCCCAAGGTCTTTGAAGTGCTTTTTATATCAGCGAAGATTAGCCTTGCCCAGACTGAAGACTCTCCGTAAATCCTCACAAATTCTTGGCCTTTAAGGTTTACATGTCCATGACCTCATTGTTGCTCCTTCATATGCTCCTGTGCACAAGCCCTCAGCCCCACGATGGTGTGACCACATCATCCTGACACAGCCCTCTCCATGTAAATGAACTCACCCCCAGATCAGAATAACTTCACTTGAGCTATAAAACAAGTGAACTTGAAATCCTAACAACGGAACACACAACATTGCTATTCAACAATGAATTTGAAAAAAGGAAAGAGTCAAGGAAGGCTTTATGTCATTATCTTCTCATGTAATAAAATCAATTTGCCATTTTTTCCCCCCAAAGGTGAAGGGATTTTAATTAGAAAAATGTTGCTTTGAGCCCAACTGGTACTTTTCTAATCATTAGCTTATATTGCTTGTGTGCATGAGTGCGTATGTGTGTGTGTGTAGCAAAGGATGGCTTCAAAGGAACAGAAGGGTGGAGCCTCTTACCTACTAGACAAATATGCTCCAAACCATAAACTAGTGACAGGTGCTACCGAGGCTTAATATTGATCAGGTAAAGGAACACAGTGGACAAAGATGATTGCTTGGACTCTTACTGACTCTATGTGAGACCTGGTATTTCAAAACTATGGCACCAAAACAGAATAAGCTGGGATAATTGGACATTTGCATATACTTTCATTGTCATTCTCTTTATTTCTAGAATCTAGACACTTTTACTTCTGTCTGTTAAACTCCTGCAGCATCTGTATCCCAGGTCAGCTCTCTCATGGGCTAGGAGAGAGAGATGGAGGATCTGCCCACATTAACACATACTTGTGCATAATTGGGGATTGTTGATAGAGTTACCATGTGCTTGCCCAGACAGTGCGGGTTTATGTCTCTTGTGTAATTAAAAGTAGGCAATGTTATTATAATAATGGGGGTGAATATATGACTTGATTCTTAGGGTAGAAATCTAGAAATAGAAAATACTAAGTAAATGATTAGACTTATTTTTAAGTCTCTTGATATACATTTTTTCTGTAGAAAGCATTCCACTAATTTTGCGTTTTATATTAAAGAATGGCGCACCTTTGTAATTTGGATTACACTGAGTGTTAATCTTAATTCATCTTGGCTTACTTGATGGAAGTAAATATTTTTCATTTGGTTTACATGACTCAGTCTTATTACTAATGGATATGAATATTTATCACTTTTATTTGTTTAATGCCATTTATATTTTTCTTTCAAAAATTGTAATTTCATATCCTTTCTTTTTTACTGGGGTGATGGTAAAATATGTTCATAAGATACTCTTAAGAATAAATCTTTTTTGATTAATTTTAATAGAAATGTTTTCCTAATTTGTCATTTGTTTATGATATTATTGAACCATGGTTGTTTTAACAATTTTATATGGTCAAATACATTATGCTCTTTCCTTATGTTTTTGGTAATATATTTGAGTTTTATACATGTACGTGTTGAGGTGATGATGAACTTTATAATAAAATTTAGAAAGCTCTACAAAAATGATAAGAACGTGCTTATAAAACACAAAAGCAAGTCATATGAATGTAATATATATCAGATTAGATGAGATATTGATGGAAAATAACTTGAGAGAAAAGAGAAAATAGGGTGAAATAAATCCCCACCCAGGAAGATGCAAGGGGGAAGAACAGTTTTAGAAGAACAAAAAAGAGCATTCAGATTGAGGGGAAGAGATAAAGTCAGCAAGTGAGAAAGCAAAATTCTTGGGAAGAGTGTATTCAAGAAGAAGAGAGTCATTAAGAGTATCATGTAATGTAGAGCTGCCAAGAAAAACAAAGATTGAGGAAAAGGCACTTGAATTGATCTGCTATTTGTAAAACCCTCAGCTGCCACTCCAACGATCCAGGACTTTCATGATAAGCCCTAGCTAATGACTCGCGCTATCATCTGCAAAGCAACAGAGGCACGTGGAGAATCCCATTTAATACAGTTAAGAACCTGACATTTATCACTCCATTCCTTGCAATGCAGCATTTGCTAAAATAAAATATCCTGACATGGGGAAGATTGTGGAACTATGAACACTGGCTATGAACGTTCAAAATGTGACATTTGTTCAAGAAGTTGTCATAACATTTTATAGATCTTTACTTTTAAAAATGCAATTTCAAGAAGCATTCTCCCAGAATAAGGACATCTCCTACAACCGCATCAGTTGTAAAGTACCATCTCTATTTGGGGAAACAATGTGGATATCCACCCTGGGGAAAAGAATCAACCTGAGCTTTCCTTGCTGAGTTGTGGGTGTACCTACACCTCCCCCACACCTGCCACCCCCTCCTGCGCAGCCCTCCCTGATGGCCACAAGGCACTGCCTCCGATTTTACCCAATCTTACACATCCAACTTCTGCAGAGCGATCAACCACCAACACACATCTTTGTGTCCTCAACGCCTTCTGTGCCTTTAAAATCCAACTTTTGGCTCTGACCCTCTACCCAATCGTTCTTTATGGTTTTCTTAACTGGTATTGTTTTCACCAAACTCAATGAATTTTATTTTGCCTTATGTAATATTATCCTCTGTAGCACTTAACCTACAAATGCTTTCTTCCCTTGCTTGCTAGGGTGTGCGAGTTCTCTTGCCCTCCTCTCTAATTGCTCTTTCTTTCTATCTTTTGATGGATCCAAACCCATTTCCAGCTCCTTATAGTGCCGGTCTTTTCCAAGGTTATGAATTGGACCACCTTTCTCTCGCTCTCTCTCTCCATACATTCCACCCTCACCCAGTAGGCAATCTTGTGTACGATGAAGATTTAACTCATGGTTGTGTTATCATGTGTATGTCATGTTTCAGGATAAAGCTACCAGAAAAGATGGCCGAAAATGTTTTAAAGATTTGCCTCGAGGGGCATTTGCTTCTCGATGTAGTCATTCTAAGTTTAGCAACTGGCTTGTTGTGTTATGCATTTCTTGTCCTCGTTTTTATCCATTTCCTAGAGATAAGCACAACCCAAGGAAGAAACCTTCCTTGTGGATTCATCATGTTTGGATTGCTGAGTGACAAGCAACACCCTCATGTCCCCCAGTGAGAACAAAACAATGACTGGGAGGTTGCTATTAGAGCCAAGGGAAAAGAGGGTATGTGATTTTTAAGAGAAACATCAAGCTTTCATAGTAGATGAATCACATTTGTCTATTTTCCCATAATTTCTACCTAGATATCAGGGCTAGTCATTAGCGTGAGGAAATCTACTTTCTGCCAGACAGCACTGGCATGATCCTGACAAATCCTCAGGATCCCTCTCCTCACCCAGGATTTCCGACCAGTCCCCTGCTGGGTGTTCGTCATTATAATACTTCCTTGTGTTAGATCTCTCCCCATTGCCAAAAGCACAGCTTTATATTAATTTAGTCACATTTGGAATTGAGATGCTCCTATAAGAAAAGACATCTGACCTCTTCCTGACATCTAGAAAACCACCTAGTTCTATTATCAACACACTGAATGATCGCTTCTAAGATGGGTTACTGGGAGAAATATTTATGAAAATTGTTCATGTCACCCATGTTGTGTTAATTTTATTAGTCCGACACTACGTATTTTCATTTTTCCCTGAATGATGTAAGCCATTTTCAAAGACTCTGTGTAGACCACTTGCTGGTTCCCACCTATCTTTTGACCTCCAGGCTATCTGTTTAAAGGCCTTTTGACACATTTCTACCATGTTGCCAAAAATAAACACTTAAACTAAGGCACCTTCAAAATCAAGGTCACCATCATCTCTGTGCCTTCCATCTGTTTCTCCCAGACACTAATAATCCACATTTGCTTCTTCTATTTCCTTTATTGAATATTGTTATCAACATCTTACCATGCTTTGGAACATCACCATTGCCTTTGATTTCCTGTATCTTGTTTGTATCTACCCTGGACATATTTCTGATCCCCTGATACCCATCTTGGTTCAGGTCCATGATACTTGCACAGACGAGTGCAGTCACCCTCCTTGCTGGGCTTCAGCTTCTAATTTCCATCGAATCATTCCGTCTAAATGCCCTAGAGCCAGCAGAATCTTCCTTACACAGGGTTCTACTGGCATTGCATTCCTGTTCTAAAGTCTTTCTTGGCTTCCTTTGGACTTAACTAAAACTTAACTAAAACTAAAACTAAGGTAGTATGAAGAGAATAACTAAAACACAGAGGCAACAAAACAGAGCCAGGTTTGAATCCTAGACATACCACCTTTTAGATTTGTGACTGGACTGAATTCCTTTATCTGTAATATGGGTGTAACAATATTCCTTAGTCAGTGTTTAGGATAATATATGGAATATATTAAACTATTATTATTATCATTATTATTATTATACAGCTTATTTCTCAGAATATTGAAGACACCCGGTGATTTGACTCCAAAGTTTTTAATTTGAGCACCCTCAATCTCTATTTTGATCAAGCTGATTCACTAATAGGTTCTCAAAAGACATTCCACTTTCTCATGTCCATTGTTTTATTGCTTCTCTATTTTCTTAATACGGACTCCGTGTGTCTACTTATTAAAGTCTCCTCATTCTTTCAAATCCAAATGCATTGTCATTATCTTCAAGAATACAACTTCCTTCTTCATTCCTGGTAAGAATAAAATTGATAAGATCGATACTATAACTAATACGAATTGGCCAATCACCATCTGCCGTACCATGCCGTAAGAGTTTTACATATACTGTGACACAGTTTCCTTCTCTTGGATTCTCAGAGCATCTGACCACTCTAATTCATCTTACGTACTGTGGGCAGAATCATATTTCTAAATTGCTGTTCAGATCGTGTCATCTCCCTGCTCAAAATCTTTTCCTGGATCCCAATTATACCCCCCAAAAATAGCCCTCGAATTCCTCGGCTGCTGATCCAACCCACTACTACTCACTGCTCCAATTGTCCTATGGTTCCCTGGACACACACACGGGCACTTCTCTAAATTCAGCCACGTGCTACCCTGCATCCCCGAAGCTGCGTCCCTGCCATGCCGCCTCCCCTACCCAGACACCCTTCCCACTCCACCACCCTGTCTTCCTGTCTGTCTTTAGAAACCACTTCAAGTCCTGCCCCCTGCAACCATCTTTAGTAGCTACAAGCCCGAATGATCTCACTCACTGAATATGCAAGTACTGTCTGCATCTCTCGTTTGGAAACTAACAATACAAGGAGCTTTTAGTGTGGGTTTCTTTCTTTCTTTTTTTTTTTTTTTGGTATTTGTTTCTTACTTCTAGAAATAACTCAAAAGCTATTCAAGGACAGGGACTATGTTTTATGCTTCCTTGTCTAATGCAGATACTATTTTAGGTCTGATGAAATGGCATCTCATCATTTCCTCCTTAGGTTGCCTTTCCTTGTTGTCTTTCCTTTCCTTGGCAAAGCTAAGAGCTGGAAGTTCCCAGGGAAAGAGCATGTGGTATTGACCAGCAGAGCCATAGATCAACTTAGAGCCACAAGGAAGACTGTTTTGAATCTTACACTAGACAACAGCCTTGAGAGCCAAGATTTGTTGAAAGGAAACTCAACATTCATCCATAGTCTTTAGCTCCCACTTAACGGACCAAGAGGGAGGCTTTGCTAACTTAATCTTAGGCCTGATGAAGGAAAACCTCAAACAGACTTGAGCAGGGGATAGAAAATGTACACCTTCAGGTTTGGAGAGATTGAGAAAGGGATGACTGGAGACTCATGAAGAAAAGGTAGCGCTGACACAGAGATGCTGTCCTTCCATCTCCAGCTCCAGTCCCAGGAGGGGGGTGCGGGTGTTGAGTCAGTCGCTATGCGTTTGCTCTATACCACCCAGAAAGAAATGCAGTACCTTCACAGAGCTCAAATCCGCGGCCTGGGCAGGATCTGCTCCCAGTGTGCCACCTGTGTCAATGTTATGTGGGGGCTAAAGCCATCAGAAGGTAGGCTCACTCATCCTTTCACAGGGGGTCCTGGGGTGGGAAGACCCAACAGGTGGGGGGAGAGAGCCGTGACCCCTCACGCATTTCTCTCTAACTCCACACAGATGAATTCATGTTAGCTGGGCTTCTTACATAGTGGCTCACATAAGCGGGGAGGGAGAGAGGGAGAGAGAAAGAGAGAGGGGCGGGGGAATGTGAAGCCTAAGATACCAGCTTATCGGACGAGTGTGACTAAGGATGACCCATTCGTCATGGAGGAAGGTTAAAACCACTGTTTATGGAAGGAGTGTCAGGGAATCTATAGACAGGCTTTACCACCAGCACAGCAGCTATGCGGTTTCAATGGAAATCTGAAAGCAGAGGAAGACCACTGACCACTCCATGTTTAGGGGTCCTGGAGGTGCCACCATGCCAGCAGACTTTGCACCAGGGTAGAGGGGGAAGTGTTTCCCTTTGATGGCACATCGGGGCTGGATAGAGAAAAGGCATCTATTCCCGTGGGGCAGGAAGGGTCCCGATGTTCCAAAAAGCCTTCAATCGATACACCAGGTAGCTGTGGAGGGGAGGGAATCAACAAGAAGGAAACGCCTTCAGAGCTGACGTCAGGCCAGAGGTCAAGTGAGAGTTGGAATCACATGTCATCACCTACAAGAGGTAAGTTGTGTGGAGACCGTGTCGGAGGAAGGACCACGTCGTGACCAAGTCACGTCTTCGTCAGAGGATGCCAACAGAGCTCAGGAAAGGTGTCAGAAGGGCTGCTTGGTGGATCCCATCAGCACCTGGCCCAGATCAACCAGAGGTGCCCACCTTGCGTGCCAGGAGCTCACATCACCACTTTCTTATCAGGACCCCCCTGGGGAGAAGGTGGAAAAGGCAGAACTCTGGAAGACTGAGAATTAACGAAGGGCCATGATATCTGACTGACACCAAAACCGAACAGTAATGAATGGATCTTAGAATAGCTGGAAATGACGTGTGGAAAGGGACCTGTGAAACTGGGAAGACACAGCAGGGATTTCTTAATTTCTCCAGTACCCATAGGGGTATTTAGACTGGGGGGCTTACAGGAGAGACTAATCAAATGTAGGACATGAAAAGTTATACTACATTTCCTTTGTGCCTATAAGTTAATGTAAGTAAATTTTTGACAGTAGTGTGAATATATCCATGTTACAACAAGCTGTGAATGTCTTGCATATAGAACAGATTGAATACATATGTATTAAGCTGGTCCTTAAAGGATTTTGTAAATGCAGAGAATTCCAAAGAGTACTTCAACAGGGGACATACCTTATAGGCAATCAAACCTAGGGTGTATTTAGGATGGTCAGCTGACAAGTCTTCCGGCATCAGAGCTGTCACCCAGCTAACAAGGGGCTACATGGCATGAGACCAGATGCCTGGTGAGTTAGGTCGTTGACAGAGTCAGTCGCATGGGTGGTCAGAGATAACTTTCCGACTCACTTCCTGGACTCTGGAGATGTGTGGCGCTGCAGCTGCTGCTGACGATTTTTCTCCCTGGCTTCTGCACACCAGCTCTGTTCCTGGGCAGTCACTGCTCTGGCTCCTGTCCACCTGCTCACTTGGTCAGTTGGCGACATGGACGTCCAGCTACGAACACCAGGCTGAGAAACTCTAGCTACCTGATTTCCAAGTCATGAATGTTAATTTTTCCTTCCTGTAAAGGGAGGCTTGAACTTCCTCATAAAGGAGTTTGTTTCACATTCTCCAAGACTGATGGGAATGATCAGCTTGCCACCACCTTTGAGGTCCTGACATTGACGTTGCCTCTCAAAGTAGGAAAACACCCTCGCCACTTTGACGTCTGAGAGAGAGGTCCTAGTTGTTGGTGTGTGCTCTGCCTGTAAATACAGAGATAACCAATTTCCTGTCCTCTTGGCGTATCTAGTTATCAATTCCAAATCTCCCCTCCTTCACTCCCTTTATAAAAAATTTCAGATGGGATTGCTGCTAATTTTCAGGAAAATGGATCCATATGAAATGGCCAGAAAATGGCCAGTGAAATGAAGGAGGCCACAGGGGCTGGAACGGATTGAAAGCTGACAAGATAACAAGTCGGACACAGGATGCTTTCTCCCACATCTGTCCACTGCCAGTGGCTTTGGGCTGCAATGGGCAGGGGCAGACTAGTTTTGAGATGCCTGCTGGTGCAAGGGCAGTCCTGGCTCCTCAGATTTTACCCGGAAAGTGAAGCGAACCCCTAGTGAAGACGGGTTTCCAGGCTGTGGCTGTGTGGACCTCCTTCACCACTCATGTGAGATCCTGGATCACTCTTTTTGCTGGGTCCTAGTGATTCATAAACTGGTTTCTTTTGCAATTCACTTCTTCCAGCGCCATGGTGTCCCCTCGGGTTTCAGTGTGACTTGACATCACAGAATTTCCGAGGTCACTGGTGAGCTCAGAATTCACTTGACTCACTCAGCGTGTATTTCCAAAGTTTCTGTAAACATCAGAGAGGATATTTACAGGCAAGGTAGTTTTCTGTAGTCTTGGAAACCAAAATGGTTAGAGCAGGTAATAGGCTGCCACAATGGGGAGAGACAGGGAAGAGAGGTAGAAGTTCACAAGCATCTTTGGGGTCCGATTGGAAGGATTATAATTACCCAAAGAACACGAGCTCCCCTCCCCCAAAACTATAGACCAACACAGGACAAATGGCCAGAGGCAACGTCACCAAACATCGAGGACCCAAAGACAAATAGCTAGAACATCTGTGCCAGTGGCCAGAAAGAAATAAAAATAAAGAGAACACAATGTGAGAAATTGAAAACTGAATAGAGGTTTGGGCTAGCGTCCAAAATGGGCAGACTTGTCTCCCCGGCCGCTGCTGTCCCCTCTCAATAATTCCTTCTAAGATCAAATCTGTGGCAAGGAGTTCAAGGACAGTAAGTCAATCCGAAACTGGAGACTGAAAGAAAAATGATCTCTCAGTTACCTGGAGCCTCGATAAGAGCCATAGAGATTTTAAAATCCGGATATAAAAGGAAAACAGCAGAAATGGTTAATTGCACGTGTCAAAATCTGTGTGTCGCCGACAACACGATGGCAGTTGTATTATACAGAATCCCCAGCTTAACTCCTCTGGTATATTTTCAGGGTCTTTTCCGACGTATAATAAACACCGGGCTGCTTCGAAGACCCACCTGGGCATCATCCCTGTTCATGGTTCTTTAAGCCTTATTGGTCAATAGCACCTCTCCACCTAGAAGTTAAGATCTTTGAGGGCAAGCGTTTGGGGCTTTTCTTTATTCCCCCCATTTCCCACAAGAGCGTCCTGCAGATACACATAATGATATGCAGTTGATGTCGTTTCCAGTAATAGCCTCAGGCAGGGTTTATTACCTGTCATTTTCAGAAAAATAGAAAGAACTGACTATGTATAATGAAGGTCAACCCCTCATCCCCGCTGAGGGCAGGGAAGAAAGAGAGGGTCAGACTCTGCAAATGTTTAATTTGTGTTAGGATCAGGTAGCCTCTATCAATGCAATTTCATGCAAAATAAGATTGGTGTCTGAACACTGAATAATTCATATGTGACTTACATAAATATATTTCCATTTGTGCTGAATTGTGCACATTTAGGTTAACTTGAGTTTTTGGTACTTATCCCCTAAAAAGACACTTTTATTAAATTAAGCATAAATGTGTTATTTTAAAATGGACGTACTGTTCCATAGGAAAAGATTCGCTGTGTCATCTTGTAACCAGGGACTTAGCCTGATTGCGTAATTCACACGGTGGTAGGTGGCCACCTGTATTATTGTCTTATTGTCTGATGGTACAAGCTTCCCACAACAAATAAGTGGCAGCTCATTTCTGTTAGAGGAAGAAAAATGACTTTTATTTTAAGAAGTTAGCTTGCATTACTTAAAAATATCTCCTGTCTCCTTTTCCCTATTTTTAACAACTTTATTCAGAAATAATTCACATGCCATAAAAATGTACCTATTTAAAAAGATACAAATCTGTGTTTTTCTAGTGTACTCACAGAGTAGTATGACCACCACAACAATGCAAGTGATTTTCATTTCTCGACACCCCAAAAGGGAAACCCCCTACTTCTCTGGCATCACTCCCATTTCTCCTCCCTGTCAGCCCCACACCACCCCAAATCCACCCCATCTCTGGATTACCTGGGCACTGCCGATAAATGCAGTCAGACAATTTACAGTCTCCAGTGTCTTGCCTCCATTTCTGAGCATGATGTTTTGTGGTGTGCTCATGTTGCAGGAATCAGACCTTCATCCTGTTTATTGCAAAGACACGGTCATTGTATGGATATACCACAATCTGTGATGCTACTCGTCGGTGGATGGACATTGAGGTGCTTCCAGCTTCCTGTCTAAATTTTGCGGTGCTTTAAAGAGATGTATTTTCAAAAATTCCTGAAGCCTACTTCTGCTTTAACACTTTGGAAGTGTGAAAGCCAGCCTCGACTCCACGTTCCAGCATGGCAGCTTCCCCAGCTCGTTGGCCCGGCAACCACACCAGACCCTGCCGCCGTTACTATCGAGATGGGCTCCCATTTCTTCCCTTACATTCAGTGGCGTGATCAAGATAACTGACTTTCTTTTTTCCCTCTCATTCACTGGCTGGATCTGTAGCACCAATAGTCTTCATAATATGATGGAATAAAAATAAATACTTCCTTAAATTGAACACAAGAGCCCAAGGATGGCAGCTAGAAAAATCTGTTTCTCTTCAATGCAGCTCCTGCCTCCTGGGGAAAACAAGCATCATCTTCATTTTCTCTAGACCTAGGGCTGATTTATAACAGAGTAACTGGGCTGATACTCTGCCCTAAGACATAAGAAACTTCGTGAGGAAGTAGAGCTCCAAAGTACAAACTGGTACCAGGCAAGCCAAATGAAAATCCAAAAGCAAAGCCAATACTAACAAAACTCTCATTGCTTCATATTTTGTTTGCTTGTTATGGTTTTTGAATTTCTTAACTGCTAACATTTTCTTTATCTAAACGGAATTTTAATGCCTCCAGACACATAGACACACATGCACACACAAGGACACACACACTCTAAGTGTTCAGTTAGGTTAGTAAAATAAATTTGGGATTCTTTTCCTTCCTTCCTCCCTTCCTCCCTTCCCCCCTTCCCCCCTTCCCCCCTTTCTCCCTTCTTCCTTCCTTCCTTCTTTCCTTCCTTCCTTCCTTCCTTCCTCCCTTCCTTCTTTCTCTCCTTCCTTCCCTCCTTTTTCTGTCTCTTTCTCTGTCCCTAACCAGCATATGAATTGAGACCTCACTATGTTTTAATTACTTGTTTTTGTGAATCTGAGTGTCTTTCTGGAAAGGATGTGACAAATGCAGGAAGCACCTTGAGTGGCCTGCAAGAAATAAAGGATACACCCAAACGCTGGATGGACTGGATTATGAAGACATACTTGGGAGTACATATATGACGTGCCTTTCAAACCCGGGAAGAGGCTTAGGTTCTGTTGCATTTATCAGAAAATTAAAATACACTAACGTGGCCAAATACAAGATAAACTTTGACCTCACGTGTAAGATAAACCTAGAGATGGGCCATCTATGATTAGCATGGCAATTTCCACATATTATTCAGTATCTGACTGTGGTCATTCCACTCATTCATCCCAGAATTTGTTTCTATCTTGCAGATCAACTCATGGTACAAGATGGCTGCTGGATTTCTAGCCATTATAGTTGTATTCCCAGTTTTAGGGTTGAGAAATAAAAAGGGCAAAAAGAGGCACATATGGCTTAGCATCTTTTAAACTCATCTGTCCTGGTGTCATGAACAATACTTTAACTTACACCAAAGTAGCTAAAAGTTTGCCACATACATTCATTTCTACTTACAAGGGAATAGAGAAGGTAGTCCCTTAGCTGAATTTACACTTGCCCTTTTTAAAGCTGGGTGGTGTTATGAAGGAGGGAGTGGAGCAGATGGAGCAGTGGAGTGGAAGGAGGGATTTTGGGCAGACTCTGCTGCAGGGTCTGTCTCCCCATGTCCATAATGAACTCAGGACCCGTCTGACTCCCCGAATCTTGGATTGCTGTCCACTGAGAGCAGCGTTAACACGGCGTCTGGAGCCTGTGGGCATGAGTGATAACAAGAGAGAGGTCCAGGCCTCAGCTCTGGGGGAGACAGCAGAACAGATCACTACGGGCAGGGTGTGGGCACGCGGTGAACGACACAGAGGAGATGTCTCACGGGCTTGTCGGCAGGTGCCCGGAGAAATAAAGAGGCATTCTCAAGGATGAACAAGGGGATGAGATCTGCCACCAAAGCCAGCCAAGGTCCAGGTCTTATGATGTGGCTATTCCATCTAGTGGGGTCCTACCCTGGGTGCACAGACTGGCGGGATCCATGCAGGGTCTTTGAGTCAGTCCACTGCAGCAGCTCCAAACCTTCCAAAGACGTTCACACCTCTACCAGAAAAAAATAATCAAGCAACCGCTGTCCACATAAGCATTATAATTATGAATTAACTATGTGTACTACTGATAGATACATTTTACACAAACTGCATACAAAATAGACCTTTTAAAATAATGATATTGAAAATAAATATTAGGGAGTGCCTGGGTGGCTCAGTCGTAAAGCATCTGCCTTCGGCTCAGGTCATGATCCCAGCGTCCTGGGATCGAGCCCCACATCAGGCTCCCTGGTCAGCAGGAAAGCCTGCTTCTCCCTCTCCTACTCCCCCCTCCTTGTGTTCCCTCACTCGTTGTGTCTCTGTCAAACAAATAAATAAAATCTTTAAAGAGAAAAGAAAAGAAAAGAAATACTTCCTGCCCCAGCACCAGGGATTTTCTTACACAGTCCTTGCCATGGGCCTCCCCACTTAGGGGAATAGAGACAGAGGTACTTTGAGGACTGAGTCAATTCAACACATAATAGACATTCTGCTAGTCTCCTCAATAAGTAATAAAATAGTTTGTGATATTAAAATACTTCAAGTCTGTTTGTGGAGACAGGAATATTAACAAATGATTATAGTAATTATAATTCAGTGATAAGTGCAACAATCACATTGTACACCGGGTCTTAAAATAGTGATGGTAATGTGTGACAGTATCAGAAAAGCTTCACGAAGGATATAATGTTATAGAAAAAAGTGAGGAAGGAAATTTTCTCGCTGATGAAGCTGACCCCAGAGAAACGTCACCTGTTGGGAAACTCTAAAGATCATGATCATTAAGCATAGAAATATCCCAGATCACGATGAGATTCTCCCAAATGCAACACTGTACACCCAAGTGCTCACAGATACCTCTGAGCTGGAAAGGTCATGCTTATTATAAAACAAACCAACAAACAAAAAGGGTTAAGGACTTTGATTGATTCATTTATTCATTCATACTTTTATTGCCTTATATCTCCATTTATCTATTGAACAAATATGTCTTGAGCATCTCTTATGCTGTAAGACATTGTTCTAGATGCTGGAATTTAAGAGGTGAACAAAACAAAATGTCTGCCCTCACGAGACTTAGGTTTCAATGCGGGAAACAACAAAAGAACGATGAACACATATATGTTATGGCAGGTGGTGATAAGCTCTCAGAATAAATGTGAGGAATAAGGAGATAACGATTTGGAGGGGTGTAGAGAGAAGGGTTCTCTAAAGAGGTATTTGAGCATTTGTCTAAACAAAATGGGGAAGTTGGACCTGCCCATATTTGGTCATATAACCAAGGAGGCTATCTTTTGGGACAAATCAAGTTTGGGTGCTGGTGGAAATGTCAGTATGCTATCAGATATTCAAGTCCAGTAGCCTGGAGACACTCGTTTTGTGACTTACATGGGTCTTTAATGCAAAAGACAAGAGGCACTCCCTTGGGGCGGGTGCTTGGGGAGGGTAGTAGAGTCCCACGGGCTACGGCAGGGAGGGGCCAGGAGAGAACGCAGGGAGCGCTGAGCAGGTGCAGCCGCTGAGCTGGGAAAGTGTCTGCACCAGCGAAGTCTCAAAAAGAAGTAACAAGAAGACTATTCCAGGAAGGAGAAATAAGCGCTAGGCTGCCAAGTGCTACTGAGAAGCAGAAAAACATAATGGGACTGATAATTTGCTGCCAGTGAAAGACCTAGAAATTCCATTCTCATAATGATTTCAGAGGCATTGCTCACCACCTTTTCGTGGATTAGAACAAAAACTGTGAGTGGCTTGGATGATGAGCTAGCCTAGACTGGCAGGTACCCGTTTTCAAAGAGCTTATATTCCACACCATCTGCGCGTGTGCTAATATAGAGTCACACAACACAGATGTAGGGACCGAGCCCCATGCATACATTCTTTTTGTTCGTATCACTTAGAGTGTCCACGAGTCATTGTGAGGAACCATAACTGTGCTAACGAAAGAAAAAAAAAAAGAGTACGTACAATATGTATTTTCTTTTTAATAAGAACAGTCTTCAACATCATTCTTTCCAGTCAACTACTGGGCTGGGAGAATCTAGAAAAATCCCAGTTCCAAATACTATTTTTCATCTCGGTAGTTTTATTCTGAAATAATCTTAGATTTCCAAAAAACAGTTGTAAAAATAGTTGAGTTCCTGGGCACCCTTCTCCCAGTGTCTTCCAATGTTAGCATCTTACATAACCGTGGCACATTTACCAGAACTGAGAAATTCACATTGATACAATAACCTCGTATTGTATATCGTATTGTAACACGGAAGTGTAGACTTTTGTTCGGATCCCCTCAGTTTTTCTGTTCTGTTCCAGGATCCCAAGCAGAGGACCACAGTGCTTTAGACATGCGGCCTCTCTGGGATGCCCTAACCCATAACAGTTCTCATTCTTCCCATGGTTTTCGTGATCTTGACACTTCTGAAGAACGCCTATCTGGTGTTTCGGAGAATATCCCTCAACGTGGGTTTATGTAAAGCTTTCTCCTAGAGGTTGCATGCAGGGTATGATTTGGAGTAAGAATGACTCAGAGGTGACGTACCCATCTCCATGAATCCTATCCGGAGGGTTAGTGATAGCGACGTGGTGCTGTGATGTTAGCGTGGACCACTGGGTTAGCGCCGTGCCTGCCAGCTTACTACTTCTGTCTTTGCATAGCACGCTCCTTAGCAGAGTCACTAAATACAGCACATGTTCAAGGGAAGGGGAAGAAAGCTCTACATTTTGGAGGCAAGAGTATCAAAGAATTTGTGATCAGACATGTAGTAAAACTACTACAGTGGGGCCCCTGGGTGGCTCAGTCAGTTGAGCTTCTGACTCTTGATTTTGGTTCAGATCATGATCTTGGGGTTGTGAAATGGAGCCTCAAGTCAGGCTCCCCGCTGAGTGTGGAGCCTGCTTAAGATTCTCTCTCTCCCTCTGCCTCTGCACCCCGCCCCATGTGTAGCACACGCACTCTACCAAATAAATAAATAAATCTTAAAAAAAAATACCACAGTAATTGGTAAATATTTTGGGAAGATACTTGGAGTATATGCATGTGTCTAGTTTCCCTTAACATGGATCCAACTTTTACTGGTAAAGTTCATGAGAGCAGCAGAGTTATCACCTGAGAATCTGAAAACAAAAACAAAAAACCTAGATATACTTGTTTTCATAGCACTAGCTGGGAAGTTATCCATAATGGATCAAAGGAGAATTATGTAGTCACCTTTAAAAATGATCAAATAATACATTTCTAGGGCCATGTTGGTTTTTAATATACAGAATAATATATGAGAAATATAGTGCTTTTCATAGTTGCACAGATAACCACTGAATTTCCAAATTAAATACAGACCCAAGGAGAGGAATACACTTAAGAGCAAATTTTGAATATTCAGTTGGTGTTGGTATTACTGTTGCTATCTCACAGGTAGAGATCCAATCCTTTCCTGTTTTAGTCAATTACTCCTGGTTCCAGGACATCTCAAACTGAAGCCATCCAGAAAGAACCCGTGCTCTCCCGCCCCGGCCTCTCCCCCCTCCATGTCCCTAGAGCCCTGCCAGCCCACCGTCTCCGGAGAACTCCTCTCCACCTGCCTGGTTCCTCAAGCCAGAAAGCATCTCCAGATCCTCTTCATTCAGTGCCTCTCTGAGTCCAAAATCTACACTGAGCAGAGATCCCTGGTCAAAACCATCGTCCTTTCAAAGCCACTATTTTATCGGTCTCTTGACAGGTTTGCCTGATTTCATTGTTGTACGAATTCCAGTCTATTTGTCACATAGCAGTTGAGGATTCTTAATACATATACCTGAGCATGTCACTTCCCTGCTGGGATCCTTTCCACCAGTTCACTTAGGATAAAGCTGATCGCCTGCTACAGTTTTGGGGACACGTGACCTGACCTGGCTTCCAGCGACCCTGCACCCTCAGGGGGTTTCCACCCCTGCCCGTACTCACCCCGAGTCTCCTCTTCCTTCTCCCAGCTCCACACCTTCCCATCAGCGGCACCTGCTTCAGAGAAGACTCTTCCCTCTACTCTTTCCCTGATTTAATTTCTCTACTTTTGGTTTTTTCACTTAAGACTGACAAATCAGAGAGATGGTCAATGGTCCTGTCATCAAAAATAGGTTTTTCTGTTATGTCCACACAGCATGTTCTATTTTCTGCTTGTAATGTGTATTATGAATACAGATCTGACATCACAAACTCATGTGTACGAAGATATAGATTTGGACATATCTATCAAAATCAACCTTTACTCTCTAGGTTGTCATAAATTTAATCTTAAATGTTGGGAGATGTTCTCCATTCTGTGGGGTTTACGTGGCTTCATTTCACCCAAGTGCCATGGGTGTGACTTTGTGGGAGCAACCAACTGGTTTCCCGTGGCCCGTCTCTGGGATCCGTGACTTTCATGGAGATCTTCATTCAATGACCCTCTCAGGCACTGCTGGGCCATCACTGGAATCTACACACAAGGCCTCTTGTCTCTGCCCCCTCATACTCTACACACTTATCCAGGTCACATGGGGAGCCTTCCATGGCTCTCTTGGAACAGCAAGGGGAACTCAGTAGGGCTGTTTGTGATCTACCTGCCCCGATAAACCCCACACAGTTGCTAAAGTGGGATTCTGCTTTCTTTCCAGATATTTCCTCAGGAAAAACAGAAATATCCCTTGTTCTTGGGTTCTCCAGAGCTACTTAGAAGTTTTATTGTCATCCTCTCTGAGGAGTTTGGTCAAAAGTGGGTATAGAACCAACTCTGTTTCTCAGCAATTCTCCAACATAAACATCTTTATTTCCCTCTGAATGCTTCTCTTCACAGCACTTGTAGGTATATTCCCTTCTGGGGGGCTTTATCCTGACTGAAACCTCTGCTTGTGTTCTTTCTTGCATCTGCCAGAACACTCTGGCTCATGATCAGTGTTAGCTATGTATGAGTTTTTGGGGAGATGAGACCGGGTTTTAGTGAACACACGTAACCCTTTCATCATACAGCTGTGCATAATATTGATTTATTTAAAAATTTTTAGGCAACCCCAGTCAAGTAAATGAAAGCTTGTTTCACTGAGAATTAAATGTAAAGGTAGACTTTTCATTGAGCTTCTCCCACTTCCCTCCACGTCTTCCTGAGCAGTGCAACCCAGGATGTGCGTTCCGCACTAATACACCTACCACATTAGCTGTGAAAACTGTTGGAAAGCAATTCTGCCTCTCCTGGTGGTTTGGCTTTCCCAGGGAGATAACCCACCATTACTTAGAGAAAACGACATTCTTTTGATTCAGAACTTCAATTCACATGTTCCACCTGAAGTTCAGAGACTATATGTATATTTTTTTTTCAAACACTAGATAAACTTTGAAGAGATTCCCTGAGGAAGAGTAATTACTTTGGAATTGATTCTGGTGTTCAAGTGGCTTCTCACTGGAGAAACAATGAAAGTTTTCCACGCCGGAGCCCCAATTCCTGGAATGATTGGGCATCAGAATTCTTCTGGATGCGGAGCAGAGGCTGAGACGGACACATGAAGACCTCACTGAGGCAGCATCTTCCCTTACTGCTCTGTCGTGCACCTGCCGCAGCCGCGGTAAGTTACGTCATAGCAGGTGAATGTCAAATTCCCCACCACGCTGGTTGCCACACACACATCTTCTCCCGCGTCCCCGCATTTCCACAGGCCACGTGGGCATCAGGCTCCTGAGTCTGTAAATACAGATAGCACACTGAAGGCAGGCAAAGCAAATTCCAAAGAAAGGAAGAGTGTTTTCCCATTCTGCAGGATACATAAGAAGCAGCTGGACACACACCGCCGAGCACAGGGTCAGCGGGAATCCAAAATGACAGCATGTCAGTCCTCAGCCGAATCATTTTGGATCTATCTGGCCATGAAAACTGTTTGTCGTGTTTGTTGTTTCTTCCTAGGATTTTTGGTCAACTCACATCTGCAGCCAGAAAACATGTATAGGGATAAAAAGAGTGATGTATTTATTATCTAAATTCCAAGTTATCTTCCCAGAATAAGAGGTTGATAGTACAGGTACACCCATAGACAGGAAGTGTGTCTCCATAGAACTATCATCAAATGCAATCATGGTATTGAAATTATCATCAGATCTCATAATCTCATCTTCTGAGGTTGGGGTTGAATCTTACTGGGAAGCATTTTCTTTGATCAGTTATTTATATCACGCTACAATAAGAGGACAGTAGCAGCATGTTTATTATTTCCAATACGAGGTTCTACTAATGGCCTGCACTGAGTCCCTCTCCACGTCAGTCAGGGCAGATAAGCTGTGGTACCAAGAATCAGGAGATACGGCACACTTGGCCTAACACGTTTAGAAATAAAGAGGCTCTAAATTAAGGTTCTAAGAACACCTATTCAAAGCAGGCACGCTGTTCAGTGCAAATGCATGTTATTACTAAAATACCACAGTGCATTAAAGGGAGACTAATCTGGTCTGCTCTTTTGTGTTTCTTTTTTCTCTCTCTTTAGGTAAGACCCTAGAAGAGAACTCACCGACCTTAGGGATCTGGTTTCAGAGCTTCTCATTTGAATACGGTAAAGAACTTGAAAAAATCAAGGATGACAGTGCTTTTTTCCCCCCAGTCAAAACAAACACATCTAGAATCAGTACAGAGGCCAATTCAAAGAAGACGAAATGTGTAACTTTCAGCTGAAAAGATGATCAGGGTCTTCTACACTAATTAATAGCACATTGAGGAAATAAATCATCCTGTCATGCTTTCCAGAAGGAGAAGACCAAACAAAGGTCTGGGATTTCACACCATCACACACGAAAAACTGCTCCAGGGTTCGGCCCTCGCCATGGTCCCAGTGACTCCCCGTCGGGTGCGAAGTCCCTGCCAGCTTTCACCCTCCTCTTACTGACCCCTCAGCTGCCTTCCGAGGATGTCTTCTCCTCCTCCTGGACATACTTCTTAACTGGTTCCAGGGCACTGTATCCTCTCAGTGTTCATTCCTCCTACCTCACAGGTTGCCCCTCTTGGGAACATTGTGGTTTCTCCTTTTCTTCCCTAGTCTCTTGAGTGTCAAGGGGTCAGGTTAGAGGTCTCTTCTCCATACTTACTCCCCCCTTGGTAATCTAATCCTGTCTCATGACCTCACACCATTTATATACTGACAATTTCTGTATCTGAGTCTTAAGTCTCAATCTCCTGAAATTCAGACTCCTATATCCGGCCACCAATATGAAACTGCAGCTTGGATGTCTAATGGACATGCCCAAAATGCTATGCACATGGTGTGATCCTAATACCTCTCATCATATCTCCTCGATGGCAGCTTTCTCAGCTGTGCCGTTGGCAAATACTTCCTTCCATCCCTTCAGCCCGGATCGTCCATCTCACCCTTCACTCATCCCACTGTTTAATGCACCATGGCCAAGGAGTACATAGAAAATCCCAGGACCATGGTGGCCCTGCCTACTGAAGAGGCAGAGCTGCTTTGGCTCTCGCCGTGGAGAGTGAAGAGCCCAGCGGTTAGGGCTGGCTCACTGGTCCCACGCCCTTCTCCGCCATCCTACCTCCTGCTGGACTACTGTCGAAGTCTCTGGCAGGTCTTTCCCCTGTCATTCTGTCTTCTCGTACAAGAGCATCCAATCCTTTCAGATCTCGGATTCTGTCACAGCTCTGCTACTCATTTCACTCAAAAGTCAAGCCCTCTTCACTGGGTGGTGAGACCGTGAGGACCCGGCTCTGGTCCCCAACACTTAGCTCTTCCTGGTCGCACCTGTGCCTGTCTTCCTGCTCCTCCGGGAAGCCCACAGGCCAACGCCCACCTCCCGCCTTCAGCATCTGTCTTTTCCTCTGAATGGAATGTTCTTGTCGGTGTCCACCTGACTAATTCCCACTCTCCCCCTAGGTGTCCACCTAACTAATGCCCGTGCTCCCTTCCAATGTCTGCTTCCTGGCGCCTCCCCCAGAAGGCCCCCCGGCTCCAGCTTATTTGAAATTGCAACCATCTCTCCAAATCCTCCTTAGTGTACCTTTTACTTTCCCCAAAGCACCTTTCCCCTCCTCACTGTGTGACCTAATTGTTCGTTTTGTTTATGGACATTGTGTGCAAGACCACGAGACCTAAAGGGCAGGCACCTCTGCTTTGATTTTTTTTTTAAGATTTTATTTATTTATTTGACAGAGAGAGAGAGAGATCACAAGCAGGCAGAGAGGCAGGCAGAGAGAGGGGGAAGCAGGCTTCCCGCTGAGCAGAGAGCCCAATGTGGGGCTCGATCCCAGGACCCTGAGATCATGACCTGAGCCGAAGGCAGAGGCTTTAACCCACGGAGCCACCCAGGCGCTCCATCTCTGCTTTGTTGAAGGATGCCCCAAATGTTGGGCAGAGTTTGAATTATAGAGTATGAAATGGATGAACAATCCTGAACAATCAAGGATTCTGTGAGAAAATACCAAAAAGTTAGGAAATCTAAAAAGCTATCAAGAACAGAATTAAAGGCATAGCAGCCCGAAGGTTTATACCTGCATGGCCTCTGTGCTAGGCGACGGCTCCTTCCCCACCTCCCTTCCCCACCTAGGGTAACGCTCCATTCTCAAGCACTGTATTCAAACAGCTCTGAAGTCACGATGTTAACAGATAAGTAGATGAACTCAAAACTACACAGAAGCATCCATATGCCTCGGCTTATTTTATATATTTCTCTTAGTCTCTTGCCTTTAAAGAACAATCTTCAGTTATTTCAGTTCCCTGAAAACACTGTAGGGAGAGTCCTGAAACAATCGAATGAACAAAAATAGGTTTGTAAAATGAAACGAACTTCACTTATTTATATTTTTCCCAGCTGATATCACTTTTGCTTCATTCTTCAAAATCAGAAGAGTAATACGTGAAAAACACAATGGATTTTCCCTTCTGTTTGTTTCCACTAACTTTTTTTTCAACATCAGTACGGCCCCTCTCTAATCCTTAACTGTTAAATATAGCAGAAAATCTCTTTTTAGGTTGTTTTCCACGTGTTTTTCTTCTTCTATTAAATATCATTGTTTTGCTTCCGTTTGACACTTTGGTGGGATTTGGGGGTGTCACCCAAGGAAGAGGTGACATCCGAGCCCGAGGACGGTGGGGATCATGCCCTCCTCTGCCGGGACCCCAGGAGGATGCCACCTGCCCCAGGGGCCCCGTCAGGAAGGGAGAAGGAGAGAAAGGAACCCGAGGGCCACAGAAACTGATTGAATCGACCTTCAATCATGAAATGACTGTACAAATTGGAACAAACGACCAACTCTCAGGAAAGTACATTGAAGAGTTTTCCACAATCTAGCAGACAGGGACTGACAAAGAAGCTAATTTTATCTTTTGAAAAACAAAGACAGGAAAATTTATTAAATACACTGTGCACATTTTAAAACTGACCCCTGTGGTTGCTTGTACTGCGTTCCCTTTGTAAAGTTTGATCTAGTGTATCCTAAGTAAATAAAAGCCATATGGCATCTTTTATGATTTCAGTTCCATTTTCTTTAATGTAGAACAAGAATCTGCAGAATTGTGAAGCAATCTGGCTGCAGAATCAGAATGAATTTTTATGTTTTCGTCAATCTTGTAAATCTCTTACTCATACGTAAACAGTGCTTTTTTCCCCTACTAGTTTCTATCAAGTTTTTCAAAACCATTCAGTGTGATTTTTACAGAAAAAAAATCTCTATGTTCCCTCACAATTTGTCCTTTTAGATGACGGTTGATTTAAAGCTACAATTAAATTAATAATCTCAGCCACTACACACAGCGTTGAGAAGAAGCAAACCCATCTCTTGGGAAGCATACAATTAACTGCAGGAAGCGGGAATTCTACATTCTAGAAAGTAGAGAGTGTTCAGTGAAGCCAGAAGCCCTAGATCATGGGCTGATGTCAATATGTCTAAGACATAGAAAAATAAATAAAATGAATAAGTAAAAGCGGCAATCTGGGTTAAACGATAATCCATTAAGAGAACATCTCCATTAACTCCAATTAACTTTTGAAATAATTATTGCCTGAAACTCTTCTGAGAAGCATAAAATAAGCTGAAGTTCCCAAGGCCGTGCTTAATGGGCAGACTCGCACCGACGTGGAGGCCGCAGAGGTGGGGTAGCAGGCACGCCCTCCCACACCTGCGCAGACACCTGTTCCCTGTGGTGCCACATCTTTTCTTTTTTTTTTTTTTAAAGATTTTATTTATTTATTTGACACACAGAGAGAGAGATTACAAGTAGGCAGAGAGGCAGGTAGAGAGACAGGGAGAGTAGGAAGCAGGCTTCCTGCCGAGCAGAGAGCCTGATGCGGGCCTCCATCCCAAGACCCTGAGATCATGACCTGAGCCGAAAGCAGAGGCTTTAACCCACTGAGCCACCCAGGCGCCCTCCCTAAGGCGCCACATCTGCGCAGACACCTGTTTCTGATTGCTCCACCCCTGCGCAGACAGACACCTGTTTCTGATTGCTCCACCCCTGCGCCGACACCTACTCCTGACTGCCTCTCACCGGGGGCCTCATGAAGGCAGGGCCCATAAGCAGGCAGCACACTAATGGTTTGCGATGTCTTCGCAATGTGTTCCCTGCTCAATCGCCAAAAAAGAAAAAAAATCGCAAAAAACAAAGTCGATTACAATTTTTTTTTAATTATGAAAAGTTAATGCATCAACAAACTAGAAGCTAACCATGAACTTTTAATCTGATTTGAAAACAGGATGTCGAGATGTATTTTGCAATTAATATTGCATTTATTTGACTTGTGATCAATATCTGGAGGGGCTGGGAGTGGAGTGTGGAAGTGGAAGCATTTATTGGCATATGCAAGTGTCCTGGCAGTTTTTCCTTTAATTCTCATCCCTATTCTATTCCACTGCTTCTGGAGGCGAAGAGGGAAGGCACAAGCATTAACATAAAATAATTGTATTTTCAGCTTTTAATCACATTTAAAAAAATCAGTAAACAATTATAAACTGTTGGTTCATTGGATGAGATCCAGTAATCAATGCAAGATTTTAGAACCTCTGTGTTTATAGAAAGTTTCATTCTTCTCCGTGTGTGGAGTAATTGTCCAAATGAGAGTCACCAGCCCCCTCTCGTGGTACATTGAGGTACTACCGCCACTCCCCCCTCAAAGAGTTCTGTTAAGTCCCTGGATTTTCTATTACCAGGAAGTCATTTGGAAGAAATAATTGAAAATACGTTTTTGTTTCCACAACTGCAACCCATTTTAGACTTTCCTAAAGAATTTACGTTTGTATCCATTTTAATAAAATTAATAATTTTCCCTGAAAAAGTCTGAATCTCTAAATTCGACCAATGTCTGCTTTTCATTGAAGATTTTCAAACCGTCTTTACTTTGAGCAAACCTCGAAACAAAAGCAGAAGTATGTCAGTCAGTGACCATCTGAAAATTCTGAGCTGAAGAAGCTGACATGGTGAGACAAGGAGCCCTGCTTGGCTGGTTCCTACCCAGTCAAGCAGAAGATTACATAAGTCCCCCGTAAGCACTGACAGAGACAAAGGGCATATAAATCCTGCCCTTCACATGTCACATTAAAGGGCATGAGGGCGAGCTTTAACCAGACCCGAGGCCCCGCACAGCCTCCTTCTGCCTGCATGCCAGGGGTGCGTGGTAATCGACAACGTGGACCATGTCAGGGACGTCACTTCAGCGGAGCCTCACCCTCAGCGCACCTGGGAAAGCTCATGAGAGATCTGGAAGGCTGGCTTCCACCAGCATTGCTCATGTACACGCTGTGTCCGGGGGAGACAAGGACGCAGTGAGGTTGCCAATGTAGCTACTGGAATTTCAGAAAGTTGTGCCTTTCTTTTCTTCTTTTTTGAAGATTTTATTCTTTTATTAGAGAGAGTGTGAATGAGAGACCACAGCAGGGAGAGCAGCAAAGGGAGAGGGAGAAGAAGGCTCCCGACGGAGCAGGGATCCCACCCCTGGGGGGCTCAGTCCCAGGATGCTGAGATCATGATCTTAGCTGAAGGCGGCTGCTTAACCAACTGAGCCACCCAGGCGCCCCAAGTTGTGCCATTCTGGATAGAAGTTTCTCTGCATAATCATAGGTCCAGTTTACTTATACATTGTCTCTTAAAGATTTTTTTATTCATTTGAGAGAGAGAGAGAGAGAGAGAGAGCTTGTGTTTAAATGGGGGGCGGGGCAGTGAGAGGGGGAGAGAGACTCTCAAGCAGACTTGCCCCTGAGCACAGAGCCTGCTACAGGGTCTGATACCATGACCCTGAGATCATGACCTGAGCCAAAATCAAGAGTTGGAGCCTTCATCGACTGAGCCAGCTAGATGTGCAATAATAGGTCTAATTTAGGACATTACCTAAAAAGACCTCTAAAATCACCTTAAGGTGCTTTTAATAAAGCGATTTATATAGTTTCTAACCTATTATTTGAAGAAATCATCATGTCAACTTTATATATATATATGTGTGTATATATATAAGCTTCACATATATTTAAACAGGAATATATATTTGTATCTATATCTATAAAACAGGAATAAATACACTTGTATCTTCATCTACAGATACAGCCTACATATGTATATACTTTAGGTATTTGTATACATGTCCATGTTGTAGGTAGATAGATAGATGTCGTCAAGTGTCCCCTTGGATTTTGCATATAGAAAGGAAGGGGAGAAGAGTGTCCCCCCTTCATGTCTTCATGAATCCTCTCTCCATAATCATATCTTGAAAGCAAAAATAAATTTACTTTGGAACAAGAAATTATAAGAAAAGTAGAATGTAGGTTCTTCATTGAAACATATTCTCAAAAAATTCACTCACAACGTAATTGAATTTAACTCATTCCAAAACCAGAAATGAGTTCAAACCAGAATAACATGCAGTGAGAAAATCAGTGTATTCTTCCAGAAGACAAATGATATTTACAATAAAGAGACCTAATTTTGGATCTTGGTTACTTCATTTATGAGCTTTGTGATCTTGGTCAAGTCAATTAACCTCAGAGCCCCTGAGTGTCCACATCACTGACGTGGGGATGAAATTACCTGACAGTTATTGTGATGAGCGAGCGAGACGTGGCCTGTGACAAAGTCGGGGAACTGAGAAGCAAGGGCCCTTGCAGCTTTAGAATCGATACGGTGGTGCAGGGACGACTCTTTCAGAGAGAATTCTGGATAACAGTACATGATGGTTCCCAAGACCCAGGGGCTATGGTTGCCCTGACTTACTATCAAACTTACAAATAGTAATGAAAACACATTTTTAGATATTACAATTATTTTTAAGAGAGAGCATCTATAAGACAAAGCAAGGCTCATCTGTGGATGTAATGTGCCTTTAGAATACAAAAGTCTGAATCAGGCAAGATGTGAAAATACGGAGAGGATAAGAGGAAGAATTGGCAGTCAGTCCCTAAGCCAGGAGCTGATCTCATTGATAGAGCAGATCCAAGTTCACCTGTCTTTACGGAGGGGCTCAGGAACCATGACCCTCAAACTCTAAACTCAGGGTCTTCCCTCAACAAGGTACCAGGTATTTGATACGTTTCTCATACGAGGTAAATAAAAACACGCTTCTCTGTTGTAGTGTCCTCGAAAACACTTTGAAAAGATTTCCGATGGAGTTTGGAGAGCGTGTCTGGGGTGGTTTCTCCGCTAGGCTCCTTGGTTGCGAGGAACAGAAATAGCAGGTAGCTGCCCTCACCAGAAAAAGAAACAGCATGATTAAAAGGATGTGAGAAGACGCACACAGTCCCAGAACGCAGGTCTGTGGTAGCTAAAAGTCCATCCCATGGGCACGTGTTGGGGGCGGACCGGCTGCGTCCAGTGCAGCCAGGAAGCCCTGTGGGCACCACGGACCGCGTGGAAGGCTGCGGGCGGCGCCGCTGTGGCCCCGGCAAGGCCGGTTGCCCGTGGAGTCCCTGCGGGAAGCAGGTGCCAAACAGAACCAGGAGCGGAAGAGGTTTCCTGGGGCGAAGCCTGTGGACGAGGAAGGGATGGGGAGCGGGAGGAAGCAGAGGAAGACCTCAGGCTCGATGTAGGTCTGACGGCTGAGAGATGGGGAGGGCGGCCTGGGCGGGAAGAGCCCCCGACCGTGGGGCCCCTCTGGAAGCCTGCGCGAGCCCGCCCAGGAGCTCCCGGGCAAGGACGGCTCCCGCCGAAGCCCCTCGTGGGCACAGAGCAGCAGGCCCCACGCCAGCACCCTGGGTCATCGGCTAGACCGCCGGAGGAGAGTGGCCCCTTCCGGGCTGTTGGAGGCCCCAGCGGACCGCAGTCCAGCTACAGGGTCATGCCTGAAGGATCAGAGCAGCCCTCGGCCATGGCCACGGTCACGGCCACGGCCACGGCTATGGCCACAGCCACGGACAGCCAGGAGAGGGCTTGCCTCCCTTTCACAAGTCCACGGGGCCTTGACCTCAAGGTCACTCCTTCTGGAGGCTGGAGAACTGGGAGGCCAGGACTGGGAACTGGTATTTTCAGGTCTTTCCCGGGAACCAGACTCTTCCCTTCCACAAGCCTGACAACGTAGGTGTTCTTAAGGACGGTCCACGTCTCCGGCAGAAGGTCTGATGAAAACAGTGTCTCTGTCATCCGTGAAGTTCACTGTGGGAGCTCCACCGAACATCTCAAGGAGCTGATGGCTTTACCCCCAAAGGGGCTCAGACTGGGCGGGGAGAGACACGCCTTACGGCTCATCAACATAAACACGCAGCATGGATTGAGATTCTCTAGGCAGAAAGGATGAGCGCTTCCTCAATCCCGGGCCACACTCGCAGAAATAAAATCCATGGATTGTTTTAAAGAGAGGAGCCCCCGACCCCACCTCCCGCTTCCCGTGGAATCAGCTCAAGAAGGGGGAGCAGCCAGGAGTCGAGAGGAGGCTGGCAGCTGAGCTTTGCCCCGTGGGGGGCAGACGACTCCCTCCTCCCTTTGCCTGAACAACCTCTTCACATCCCACAGGTCAGAAGTTTGGGTACAGCTGGCTCCGCTGGGTGTCGGCTTGGAGTCCCAAAAGGCCAAGTCAAGGTGTTGGCAAGGCGTGACTCCTTTCTGGAGCCTCCGAGGGCGACTCTCCTTTTCATCTCCTTCAGGCTGTTCACAGAAGTCAGTTCCCTGTGGTTTTGGGATTTCCTTGTGGCTTCTTCGCTGGCTCTCAGCTGAGGTCGTTCTCGGCTTTCAGACACTGCCCCCCCCCCGGTTCCCTGGCACGGGGGTCCGAGCAGCAGGTGTCCGCCCTGGGGCCCCGGCACCCACGGCCCCTCCCGCCAGCCTTGCCGCCCATTCCCCACTCGCCTTCGGATTTGAGGGCTCAGGTGATCCCACGGGGGCCCTCCTCAGGGGTCATTTCCCTATCTTAAATCAGCTGATTTTTTAACCTTCGTTTTTTCTGCCAAGCACCCTGGAAACAGCATCTGGATTTACGTGCGATCAAACAGCCAGGGTAGGGAAGGAAGGGCACCGCTGTGGGCACCGGGCTGTTAGCATCTGGACCCCACAGATGCCTATTTCCTCGGTGCCTTGCACATCTCCCTGTCTTCGCAGACACCCCACATTTAAAGCCAGGGTCACACAGAACATACTTTAAGTTTCCTCCTCTCACTCATAGGTCTTCACACGTGTATAGTATGTCACAAATATCTACCGGATACAGAGACAATCAGGGTATATTCTATGCAAGCGTGCGGAGCTCAACCCGTGTGTTCACAGACCTGCGGGCTTCAGGTGGGGTTATGGGCTCGGAGGAAGGACCTGCTCCCAAAGACACAGCCGCAGGTACCAGTACTGGATTCCTGACTTGCGCAGCCAAGGAGCTCAGTTTCTAAATTTACCAGAAGCACAGCGGCAAGGTGGCTGCCTGCGAGTCCTGTGTCTGAAGAGCTTTTCTTCTGCTCCTTGCTTCATAAGGGCTGAGCTGCCCCCTGAGGACCATCCCAGCCCCTACCGAGTCCACCAGGGTTGGAAAAGGAGCTGAAATTTTGTTGTACCTGTGACTTCTGTAATCTGCCTTTTCCTGTTCCAGAAGGACTGCCTCTTGGGATCTGAGCATGAGGCTCTCCCATTTCTTAAATTAATGCAGCCCCAGCAAGGCAACAGCTTGCTCCTCGCGAGAAACCCAGGCAGAGCCCGGGGGTCCCTGAACAGGATCTGGGCCGCTGGTCCCACCCCAGGCCGATGGTTCTCTTCGGGGAGCTGTATTTGCCCCAACGAACTGCGGCGTTTCCCAGGCAGGGATGACTCTTCTGTCACTCTCGTGTCCTCAGAAGCCCTGGGAAGTCTCCCAGGGGGAAGCTAATGCACTGAGACCCAGAGAGGTCCTTGCATCAAAAGGTTCTAATCTTTGTTGTTCTGGTTTTTTGTTTTTGTTTTCCCTTTTCCCTCACAGACACCCTTGCATCTTCTCGGTTTGACAGCCACTCAGCCTCAAAGGGAGATAGAAAGATTTGGCTCAAAGACAGGACTTCCAGTAAATGAACAAAAACAAGAAAGCACAGATGTGGGCTTGTCAGCTTTTGAAGCGATCTCATCACTGCTTTCAAAGTGAATATATTTCATGATGTTTCTGTGAGCTATTTGAAATAACTCAGTTATTCCACAAACCATTTTATCAAATTACTTACTCCTTTTTTTAATACTGGATTTTGCTTGTTAAAAGGTGTCCTTAATTTTCAATAGTTGGACAGAAAAATTGAGCATAATGGTACTTCAAAAACATATTGATCAGTTCTGGGAAAGATGGAATAGCCACATTCCTCCCACAATCTCCCTCCTAGAACTAAAAATCCCTGAGCACGAGACAGCCGACAGGTAGGAGAAGACAGCGGAAAGCAGAGAAGGCAGCAGCACGAGTAGGGAGCTGGGGACGTGAGGAGGGGGGGGTGGGCAGTTCCCTGGGTCTCCTGTGGGCTCCCCTGCACCCCAGGCCAGGGGGCTGCAGAGACGCATCCAAGAGGATGATGTCATTAATTCGCCTTGATTACTTTGTCATAACGACAATGATTATGGGAGTTTAGCTGACAAATGTGCAAACACTTCTTACTAGACACTACAGAAGTCTCACCTAATTCATTTTTCAAAAGTGCAAAAGCCACACATACACACACACACACACACACACACACACACACACACACACACACATACTTCTATCACTTCAAGTTTATATAGAAAACCAACCTTTTTTCTTAAGGATTTCACAGAATCATGAACCTGGAGGGGACAATGAACCCTCAGCCATCAACAAGCCATGTTCCCTTCAATCAGACAGGGTGATGTCAAACATTTCAGCTTGTTTCCCTTCCCTGACGCGCTCACGGCGACAGCCATGCCCCAGTTCTGCAAAGATATTAAAAACTCCCCCTAGACTCCAAAAAGACCGTTTCCACCTTGAAAGTTCCCAGTCTTTGGAACATCGGTTTGCTTTTCCCAGGGGGGAAGGGAGGGTGTTGGGGGGAGGGAGAGAGAGTTCCTCATGGGCAGATGTCACTATGTATTAACTATGGGCCTCAAAATTATAGCTGATGCTGTACCCACAATTAATTGCAGAACATAGTAAAGGAACTGTTTTTTTGGTTCATTAGTGCACCATTATCCGTGTGAAACTGTATGAAGTTACGTTGTCGATAGGAGCTGGGGGTTTCATGTCTGGAACCCGAGCTCCCGTATGGCCCCCTCGGGGGCCAGCAGAGGAATTGGAGACCCTTCTGGGGGCCCCAGGGACGCAGCTCTCTTTACTCCAAGGGGATTCACAGGACAGGAAGCTGGCTCAGCGGGGCTGCTGGAACCTAGTATGTATGTGCTTCGTGTGCTTACACAAATGTACACCTCCTCTTACACGACAGAACTTAGAGATGATTTCACAATCCAACCACATGCCAAGAGAGTCCACCAGAACAAAGAGAAAAAATAAATCACTTTCCAGATACTGTTGTTACATTGTAACTGTTTCTTGAATTTCTACATATGGGCTTGTTTTTGTTTTGTTTTATGTGCTTTCATTTGTATTTATGTAAACTGCTTTGGGGAATTTGCCTGGTGCTGGCCCTAACTTGTCTGGTTTGAATCCTCGCTCCCTCTCTGTGTGCTAGGAAGGTACCACGCGGAGCCCGTTCTAGTCTGCTGGCCAGGGAGGGATTACCTAAGGCAGACCTACTTGATCTGCGATGAGAAGGAGCTGAACGGGATGGAGGTGGGCAGGGAAGGAAGTCAACTTGAGCACAGGTCCTGAGAAGGAGTCGCTCGGACCACCCTAGGAAGTGGAGGGGGGTGGCCAGAAAGAAGTGAGGGCAGTAGAGAAGGCAGAGGGGGCTGGTGCTGCAGGTGGGTCACGGTGGTCTTGATGCCGAGAGCCCTGGAAAGCTGAACGAAGCAAAAGGTGGGGGGGATGGAAAGGGAAGAAGAGAAGAGGAGAGAAGAAGGAAGGGGAAGGGAAGGGAGGCGAAGGGAAGGGGAAGGGAAGGGGAAGGGAAGGGGAAGGGGAAGGGAA